>CAWUDS030000749.1:0-100899 GCA_963859935.3 Lathyrus sativus
TTATTATTTTAAGCGTTCAGGCTCCGGTCAATTTCGTTTGGTATCCTGACTCCGGTTATTACGTTGAGCGTTCAGGCTCCGGTCAGTTTCATTGGGTATCCAGACTTCGGTTATTATCTTGAGCATTCAGGCTCCGGTCAGTTTCGTTAGGTATCCAGACTCCGGTTATTACGTTGAGCGTTCAGGTTCTAGTCATTTTCGTTGAGCATCCAGACTCCAGTTATTACGTTGTGCGTTCAGGGTCCGGTCTGTTTTGTTGAGTATCTAGACTCCGGTTATTACGTTGAGCGTTCAGGCTCAGTTCAATTTCGTTGGGTATCCAGACTCCGGTTATTACGTTGAGCGTTCAGGCTCTGGTCAATTTCGTTGTGTATCCAGACTCCCGTTATTACGTTGAGCGTTCAGGCTCCGGTCAGTTTCGTTGGGTATCCAGACTCCGGTTATTACGTTGAGCGTTCAGGCTCCGGTCAGTTTTGTTGGGTATCCAGACTCCGGTTATTACGTTGGGCGTTCAGGCTCCGGTCAGTTTCGTTAGGTATCCAGACTTAGGTTATTACGTTGAGCGTTCAGGCTCCGGTCAGTTTCGTTTGGTATCCAGACTTCGGTTATTACGTTGAGCGTTCAGGCTCCGGTCAGTTTTGTTGCGTATCCAGACTCCGGTTTTTACGTTGAGCGTTCAGGCTCTAGTCAGTTTTGTTGGGTATCCAGACTCCGGTTATTACGTTGAGCGAGCAGGCTCCAGTCAGTTTCGTTGGGTATCCAGACTCCGGTTATTACGTTGAGCGTTCAGGATCCGTTCAGTTTCGTTGAGCATCCAGACTCCAGTTATTACGTTGTGCGTTCAGGCTCTGGTCAGTTTCGTTGAGTATCCAGACTCCGTTTATTACGTTGAGCGTTCATGCTCCGTTCAGTTTCGTTGGGTATCCAGACTCCGGTTATTACGTTGAGCGTTCAGGCTCCGCTCAGTTTTGTTGTGTATCCAGACTCCGGTTATTATGTTGAGCGTTCAGGCTCCGGTCAGTTTCGTTGGGTATCCAGACTCCGGTTTTTACGTTGAGCGTTCAGGCTCCTGTCAATTTTGTTGGGTATCCAGACTCCGGTTATTACCTTGAGGGTTCAGGCTCCGGTCAGTTTCGATGGGTATCCAGACTCCGATTATTACATTGAGCATTCAGGCTCCGTTCAGTTTAGTTGGGTATCCAGACTCCGGTTATCACGTTGAGCGTTCAGACTCCGATCAGTTTCGTTGTGTATCCAGACTCCGGTTATTACGTTGATCGTTCAGGCACCAGTCAGTTTCGTTATGTATCCAGACTCTGGTTATTACATTGAGCATTCAGGCTCCGGTTAGTTTCATTGAGTATCCAGACTCAGGTTATTACGTTGAGCGTTCAGGCTCCGGTCAGTTTCGTTTGGTATCCAGACTTCGGTTTTTACGTTGAGCGTTCAGGCTCCGGTCAGTTTTGTTGGGTATCCAGACTCCGGTTTTTACGTTGAGCGTTCAGGCTCTGGTCAGTTTTGTTGGGTATCCAGACTCCGGTTATTACGTTGAGTGAGCAGGCTCCGGTCAGTTTCGTTGGGTATCCAGACTCCGGTTATTACGTTGAGCATTTAGGCTCCTGTCAGTTTCGTTGGGTATCAAGACTCCGGTTATTACGTTGAGCGTTCAGGCTCCAGTCAGTTTCGTTGTGTATCCAGACTCCGGTTATTACGTTGGGCGTTCATGCTCCGTTCAGTTTCGTTGGGTATCCAGACTCCGGTTATTACGTTGAGCGTTCAGGCTCCGCTCAGTTTTGTTGTGTATCCAGACTCCGGTTATTACGTTGAGCGTTCAGGCTCCGGTCAGTTTCGTTGGGTATCCAGACTCCGGTTTTTACGTTGAGCGTTCAGGCTCCTGTCAATTTTGTTGGGTATCCAGACTCCGGTTATTACCTTGAGGGTTCAGGCTCCGGTCAGTTTCGATGGGTATCCAGACTCCGATTATTACATTGAGCATTCAGGCTCCGTTCAGTTTAGTTGGGTATCCAGACTCCGGTTATCACGTTGAGCGTTCAGACTCCGGTCAGTTTCGTTGTGTATCCAGACTCCGGTTATTACGTTGATCGTTCAGGCACTAGTCAGTTTCGTTATGTATCCAGACTCTGGTTATTACATTGAGCATTCAGGCTCCGGTTAGTTTCATTGAGTATCCAGATTCCGGTTATTACATCGAGCGTTCAGGCTCCGGTCAATTTTGTTGGGTATCCAGACTCCGGTTATTACGTTGAGCATTCAGGCTCCGATCCGTTTCGTTTGGTATCCTGACTTCGGTTATTACGTTGGGCGTTCAGGCTCTGATCAGTTTTGTTGGGTATCCAGACTCCGGTTATTACGTTGAGCGTTCAGGGTCCGGTCAGTTTCGTTGCATATCTAGACTCTAGTTATTACGTTAGGCGTTCAAGCTCCGGTCAGTTTCGTTCAGTATCTAGACTCCGATTATTATTTTAAGCGTTCAGGCTCCGGTCAATTTCGTTTGGTATCCTGACTCCGGTTATTACGTTGAGCGTTCAGGCTCCGGTCAGTTTAATTGGGTATCCAGACTTCGGTTATTATCTTGAGCATTCAGGCTCCGGTCAGTTTCGTTAGGTATCCAGACTCCGGTTATTACGTTGAGCGTTCAGGCTCTAGTCATTTTCGTTGAGCATCCAGACTCCAGTTATTACGTTGTGCGTTCAGGGTCCGGTCTGTTTTCTTGAGTATCTAGACTCCGGTTATTACGTTGAGCGTTCAGGCTCAGTTCAGTTTCGTTGGGTATCCAGACTCCGGTTATTACGTTGAGCGTTCAGGCTCCGGTCAATTTCGTTGTGTATCCAGACTCCCGTTATTACGTTGAGCGTTCAGGCTCCGGTCAGTTTCGTTGGGTATCCAGACTCCGGTTATTACGTTGAGCGTTCAGGCTCCGGTCAGTTTTGTTGGGTATCCAGACTCCGGTTATTACGTTGGGCGTTCAGGCTCCGGTCAGTTTCGTTAGGTATCCAGACTCAGGTTATTACGTTGAGCGTTCAGGCTCCGGTCAGTTTCGTTTGGTATCCAGACTTCGGTTTTTACGTTGAGCGTTCAGGCTCCGGTCAGTTTTGTTGGGTATCCAGACTCCGGTTTTTACGTTGAGCGTTCAGGCTCTGGTCAGTTTTGTTGGGTATCCAGACTCCGGTTATTACGTTGAGTGAGCAGGCTCCGGTCAGTTTCGTTGGGTATCCAGACTCCGGTTATTACGTTGAGCATTTAGGCTCCTGTCAGTTTCGTTGGGTATCAAGACTCCGGTTATTACGTTGAGCGTTCAGGCTCAAGTCAGTTTCGTTGTGTATCCAGACTCCGGTTATTACGTTGGGCGATCAGGCTCCAGTCAATTTCGTTGTGTATCCAGACACCGGTTATTATGTTGATCGTTCAAGCTCTAGTCAGTTTCGTTGAGTATCCAGACTCCGGTTATTACGTTGAGCGTTCAGGCTCCGGTCAGTTTCGTTGCATATCCAGACTCTGGTTATTACGTTGAGCGTTCAGGCTCCGGTCAATTTCGTTCAGTATCTAGACTCCAGTTATTATTTTAAGCGTTCAGGCTCCGGTCAATTTCGTTTGGTATCCTGACTCCGGTTATTACGTTGAGCGTTCAGGCTCCGGTCAGTTTCATTGGGTATCCAGACATCGGTTTTTATCTTGAGCATTCAGGCTCCGGTCAGTTTCGTTAGGTATCCAGACTCCGGTTATTGCGTTGAGCGTTCAGGCTCCGTTCATTTTCGTTGAGCATCCAGACTCCAGTTATTACGTTGTGCGTTCAGGGTCCGGTCTGTTTTGTTGAGTATCTAGACTCCGGTTATTACGTTGAGCGTTCAGGCTCCGTTCAGTTTCGTTGGGTATCCAGACTCCGTTTATTACGTTGAGCGTTCAGGCTCCTGTCAGTTTCGTTGTGTATCCAGACTCCCGTTATTACGTTGAGCGTTCAGGCTCCTGTCAGTTTCGTTGGGTATCCAGACTCAGGTTATTACGTTGAGCGTTCAGGCTCCGGTCAGTTTCGTTTGGTATCCAGACTTCGGTTATTACGTTGAGCGTTCAGGCTCCGGTCAGTTTTGTTGGGTATCCAGACTCAGGTTATTACGTTGAGCGTTCAGGCTCCGGTCAGTTTCGTTTGGTATCCAGACTTCGGTTATTACATTGAGCGTTCAGGCTCTGGTCAGTTTCGTTGGGTATCCAGACTCCAGTTATTACGTTGAGCGTTCAGGCTCCGGTCAGATTCTTTGGGTATCCAGACTCCGGTTATTACGTTGAGCGTTCAGGCTCCGGTCAGTTTCATTGGGTATCTAGACTCCAGTTATTACGTTGAGCGAGCAGGCTCCGGTCAGTTTCGTTGGGTATCCAGACTCCAGTTATTACGTTGAGCGTTCAGGCTCCGGTCAGATTCTTTGGGTATCCAGACTCCGGTTATTACGTTGAGCGTTCAGGCTCCGGTCAGTTTCATTGGGTATCTAGACTCCAGTTATTACGTTGAGCGTTCAGGCTCCGGTCAGTTTTGTTTGGTATCCAGACTCCCGTTATTATGTTGAGCGTTCAGGCTCCGGTCAGTTTCGTTGGGTATCCAGACTCAGGTTATTACGTTGAGCGTTCAGGCTCCGGTTAATTTCGTTTGGTATCCAGACTTCGGTTATTACATTGAGCGTTCAGGCTCCGGTCAGTTTTGTTGGGTATCCAGACTCTAGTTATAACGTTGGGCGTTCAGGCTCCGGTCAGTTTCGTTGGGTATCCAGACTCAGGTTATTACGTTGAGCGTTCAGGCTCCGGTCAGTTTCGTTTGGTATCCAGACTATGGTTATTACGTTGAGCGTTCAGGCTCCGGTCAGTTTTGTTGGGTATCCAGACTCCGGTTTTTAGGTTTAGCGTTCAGGCTCTGTTCAGTTTTGTTGGGTATCCAGACTCCGATTATTACGTTGAGCGAGCAGGCTCCGGTCAGTTTCGTTGGGTATCCAGACTCTGGTTATTACGTTGAGCGTTTAGGCTCCGGTCAGTTTCGTTGGGTATCCAGACTCCGGTTATTACGTTGAGCATTCAGGCTCCGGTCAGTTTCTTTGAGTATCCAGATTCCGGTTATTATATTGAGCCTTCAGGCTCCGGTCAATTTCGTTGGGTATCCAGACTCCGGTTATTACGTTGAACGTTCAGGCTCCGGTCACTTTCGTTGGGTATCCAGACTCCGGTTATCACGTTGAGCATTCAGGCTCTGGTCAGTTTCGTTGGGTATCCAGACTCCGGTTTATATGTTGAGCGTTCAGGCTCCGGTCAGTTTTGTTGGGTATCCAGACTCCGGTTATTACGTTGAGGGTTCAGGCTCCGGTCAGTTTTGTTGGGTATCCAGACTCCGGTTATTACATTGAGCGTTCAGGCTCCGGTCAGTTTTGTTGGGTATCCAGACTCCGATTATTACGTTGAGCATTCAGGCTCCGGTCAGTTTCGTTGTGTATCCAGACTCCGGTTATTACATTGATCGTTCAGGCTCCAGTCAGTTTCGTTGAGTATCCAGACTCCGGTTATTACGTTGAGTATTCAAGCTACGGTTAGTTTTGTTGAGTATCCAGATTTCGGTTATTACGTTGAGCGTTCAGGCTCCGGTCAGTTTTGGTGGGGAGCCAGACTCCGGTTATTACGTTGAGCGTTCAGGATCCGGTCAGTTTCGTTGCATATCCAGACTCTGGTTATTACGTTAGGCGTTCAGGCTCCGATCAATTTCGTTTGGTATCCTGACTCTGGTTATTACGTTGAGCATTCAGGCTCCGGTCAGTTTCATTGGGTATCCAGACTTCGGTTATTATCTTGAGCGTTCAGGCTCCGGTCAACTTCGTTGGGTATCCAGACTCCGGTTATTACGTTGAGCATTCAGGCTCCCTGTCAGTTTCGTTGTGTATCCAGACTCCCATTATTACGTTGAGCCCTCAGGCTCCGGTCAGTTTCGTTGGGTATCCAGACTCCGATTTTTACATTGAGTGTTCAGGCTCCGGTCAAATTTGTTGGGTATCCAGACTCCGGTTATTACGTTGAGCGTTCAGGCTCCGGTCAGTTTCATTGGGTATCCACCCTCAGGTTATTACGTTGAGCGTTCAGGCTCCGGTCAGTTTCGTTTGGTATCCAAACTTCGGTTATTACGTTGAGCGTTCAGGCTCCAGTCAGTTTTGTTGGGTATCCAGACTCCGGTTTTTACGTTGAGCGTTCAGGCTCTGGTCAGTTTTGTTGGGTATCCAGACTCCGGTTATTACATTGAGCGAGCAGGCTCCGGTCAGTTTCGTTGGGTATCCAGACTCCGGTTATTACGTTGAGCGTTTAGGCTCCGGTCAGTTTCGTTGGGTATCCAGACTCAGGTTATTACGTTGAGCGTTAAGGCTCCGGTCAATTTCGTTTGGTATCCAGACTTCGGTTATTACATTGAGCGTTCAGGCTCCGGTCAGTTTTGTTGGGTATCCAGACTCCAGTTATAACGTTGGGCGTTCAGGCTCCGGTCAGTTTCGTTGGGTATCCAGACTCAGGTTATTACGTTGAGCGTTCAGGCTCCGGTCAGTTTCGTTTGGTATCCAGACTTCGGTTATTACGTTGAGCGTTCAGGCTCCGGTCAGTTTTGTTGGGTATCCAGACTCCGGTTTTTAGGTTTAGCGTTCAGGCTCTGTTCAGTTTTGTTGGGTATCCAGACTCCGATTATTACGTTGAGCGAGCAGGCTTCGGTCAGTTTCGTTGGGTATCCAGACTCTGGTTATTACGTTGAGCGTTTAGGCTCCGGTCAGTTTCGTTGGGTATCCAGACTCCGGTTATTACGTTGAGCGTTCAGGCTCCGGTCAGTTTCTTTGAGTATCCAGATTCCGGTTATTACATTGAGCCTTCAGGCTCCGGTCAATTTCGTTGGGTATCCAGACTCCGGTTATTACGTTGAACGTTCAGGCTCCGGTCACTTTCGTTGGGTATCCAGACTCCGGTTATCACGTTGAGCATTCAGGCTCTGGTCAGTTTCGTTGGGTATCCAGACTCCGGTTTATATGTTAAGCGTTCAGGCTCCGGTCAGTTTTGTTGGGTATCCAGACTCCAGTTATTACGTTGAGGGTTCAGGCTCCGGTCAGTTTTGTTGGGTATCCAGACTCCGGTTATTATATTGAGCGTTCAGGCTCCGGTCAGTTTTGTTGGGTATCCAGACTCCGATTATTACGTTGAGCATTCAGGCTCCGGTCAGTTTCGTTGTGTATCCAGACTCCGGTTATTACATTGATCGTTCAGGCTCCAGTCAGTTTCGTTGAGTATCCAGACTCCGGTTATTACGTTGAGTGTTCAGGCTACGGTTAGTTTCGTTGAGTATCCAGATTTCGGTTATTACGTTGAGCGTTCAGGCTCCGGTCAGTTTTGTTGGGGAGCCAGACTCCGGTTATTACGTTGAGCGTTCAGGATCCGGTCAGTTTCGTTGCATATCCAGACTCTGGTTATTACGTTAGGCGTTCAGGCTCCGGTCAATTTCGTTTGGTATCCTGACTCCGGTTATTACGTTGAGCATTCAGGCTCCGGTCAGTTTCATTGGGTATCCAGACTTCGGTTATTATCTTGAGCGTTCAGGCTCCGGTCAGCTTCGTTGGGTATCCAGACTCCGGTTATTACGTTGAGCGTTCAGGCTCCGGTCAGTTTCGTTGTGTATCTAGACTCCCATTATTACGTTGAGCCCTCAGGCTCCGGTCAGTTTCGTTGGGTATCCAGACTCCGATTTTTACATTGAGTGTTCATGCTCCGGTCAAATTTGTTGGGTATCCAGACTCCGGTTATTACGTTGAGCGTTCAGGCTCCGGTCAGTTTCGTTGGGTATCCACCCTCAGGTTATTACGTTGAGCGTTCAGGCTCCGGTCAGTTTCGTTTGGTATCCAGACTTCGGTTATTACGTTGAGCATTCAGGCTCCAGTCAGTTTTGTTGGGTATCCAGACTCCGGTTTTTACGTTGAGCGTTCAGGCTCTGGTCAGTTTTGTTGGGTATCCAGACTCCGGTTATTACATTGAGCGAGCAGGCTCCGGTCAGTTTCGTTGGGTATCCAGACTCCGGTTATTACGTTGAGCGTTTAGGCTCCGGTCAGTTTCGTTGGGTATCCAGACTCCGGTTATTACGTTGAGCGTTCAGGCTCCAGTCAGTTTCGTTGTGTATCCAGACTCCGGTTATTACGTTGAGCGGTCAGGCTCCGATCAATTTTGTTGTGTATCCAGACTCCGATTATTACGTTGATCGTTCAGGCTCTAGTCAGTTTCATTGAGTATCCAGACTCCGGTTATTACGTTGAGCGTTCAGGCTCCGGTCAGTTTTGTTTAGTATCCAGATTCCGGTTATTACGTTGAGCCGTCAGGCTCCGGTCAATTTCGTTGGGTATCCAGACTCCGGTCAATTTCGTTGGGTATCCAGACTCCGGTTATTACGTTGAACGTTCAGGCTCCGGTCAGTTTCGTTGGGTATCCAGACTCTGGTTATTACGTTGAGCGTTTAGGCTCCGGTCAGTTTCGTTGGGTATCCAGACTCCGGTTATTACGTTGAGCGTTCAGGCTCCGGTCAGTTTCTTTGAGTATCCAGATTCCGGTTATTACATTGAGCCTTCAGGCTCCGGTCAATTTCGTTGGGTATCCAGACTCCGGTTATTACGTTGAACGTTCAGGCTCCGGTCACTTTCGTTGGGTATCCAGACTCCGGTTATCACGTTGAGCATTCAGGCTCTGGTCAGTTTCGTTGGGTATCCAGACTCCGGTTTATATGTTGAGCGTTCAGGCTCCGGTCAGTTTTGTTGGGTATCCAGACTCCGGTTATTACATTGAGCGTTCAGGCTCCGGTCAGTTTTGTTGGGTATCCAGACTCCGATTATTACGTTGAGCATTCAGGCTCCGGTCAGTTTCGTTGTGTATCCAGACTCCGGTTATTACATTGATCGTTCAGGCTCCAGTCAGTTTCGTTGAGTATCCAGACTCCGATTATTACGTTGAGTGTTCAGGCTACGGTTAGTTTCGTTGAGTATCCAGATTTCGGTTATTACGTTGAGCGTTCAGGCTCCGGTCAGTTTTGTTGGGGAGACAGACTCCGGTTATTACGTTGAGCGTTCAGGATCCGGTCAGTTTCGTTGCATATCCAGACTCTGGTTATTACGTTAGGCGTTCAGGCTCCGGTCAATTTCGTTTGGTATCCTGACTCCGGTTATTACGTTGAGCATTCGGGCTCCGGTCAGTTTCATTGGGTATCCAGACTTCGGTTATTATCTTGAGCGTTCAGGCTCCGGTCAGCTTCGTTGGGTATCCAGACTCCGGTTATTACGTTGAGCGTTCAGGCTCCGATCAGTTTCGTTGTGTATCCAGACTCCCATTATTACGTTGAGCCCTCAGGCTCCGGTCAGTTTCGTTGGGTATCCAGACTCCGATTTTTACATTGAGTGTTCATGCTCCGGTCAAATTTGTTGGGTATCCAGACTCCGGTTATTACGTTGAGCGTTCAGGCTCCGGTCAGTTTCGTTGGGTATCCACCCTCAGGTTATTACGTTGAGCGTTCAGGCTCCGGTCAGTTTCGTTTGGTATCCAGACTTCGGTTATTACGTTGAGCATTCAGGCTCCAGTCAGTTTTGTTGGGTATCCAGACTCCGGTTTTTACGTTGAGCGTTCAGGCTCTGGTCAGTTTTGTTGGGTATCCAGACTCCGGTTATTACATTGAGCGAGCAGGCTCCGGTCAGTTTCGTTGGGTATCCAGACTCCGGTTATTACGTTGAGCGTTTAGGCTCCGGTCAGTTTCGTTGGGTATCCAGACTCCGGTTATTACGTTGAGCGTTCAGGCTCCAGTCAGTTTCGTTGTGTATCCAGACTCCGGTTATTACGTTGAGCGGTCAGGCTCCGATCAATTTTGTTGTATATCCAGACTCCGATTATTACGTGATCGTTCAGGCTCTAGTCAGTTTCATTGAGTATCCAGACTCCGGTTATTACGTTGAGCGTTCAGGCTCCGGTCAGTTTTGTTTAGTATCCAGATTCCGGTTATTACGTTGAGCCGTCAGGCTCCGGTCAATTTCGTTGGGTATCCAGACTCCGGTCAATTTCGTTGGGTATCCAGACTCCGGTTATTACGTTGAACGTTCAGGCTCCGGTCAGTTTCGTTGGGTATCCAGACTCTGGTTATTACGTTGAGCGTTTAGGCTCCGGTCAGTTTCGTTGGGTATCCAGACTCCGGTTATTACGTTGAGCGTTCAGGCTCCGGTCAGTTTCTTTGAGTATCCAGATTCCGGTTATTACATTGAGCCTTCAGGCTCCGGTCAATTTCGTTGGGTATCCAGACTCCGGTTATTACGTTGAACGTTCAGGCTCCGGTCACTTTCGTTGGGTATCCAGACTCCGGTTATCACGTTGAGCATTCAGGCTCTGGTCAGTTTCGTTGGGTATCCAGACTCCGGTTTATATGTTGAGCGTTCAGGCTTCGGTCAGTTTTGTTGGGTATCCAGACTCCGGTTATTACGTTGAGGGTTCAGGCTCCGGTCAGTTTTGTTGGGTATCCAGACTCCGGTTATTACATTGAGCGTTCAGGCTTCGGTCAGTTTTGTTGGGTATCCAGACTCCGATTATTACGTTGAGCATTCAGGCTCCGGTCAGTTTCGTTGTGTATCCAGACTCCAGTTATTACATTGATCGTTCAGGCTCCAGTCAGTTTCATTGAGTATCCAGACTCCGGTTATTACGTTGAGTGTTCGGGCTACGGTTAGTTTCGTTGAGTATCCAGATTTCGGTTATTACATTGAGCGTTCAGGCTCCGGTCAGGTTTGTTGGGGAGCCAGACTCCGGTTATTACGTTGAGCGTTCAGGATCCGGTCAGTTTCGTTGCATATCCAGACTCTGGTTATTACGTTAGGCGTTCAGGCTCCGGTCAATTTCGTTTGGTATCCTGACTCCGGTTATTACGTTGAGCATTCAGGCTCCGGTCAGTTTCATTGGGTATCCAAACTTCGGTTATTATCTTGAGCGTTCAGGCTCCGGTCTGCTTCGTTGGGTATCCAGACTCCGGTTATTACGTTGAGCGTTCAGGCTCCAGTCAGTTTCGTTGTGTATCCAGACTCCCATTATTACGTTGAGCCCTCAGGCTCCGGTCATTTTCGTTGGGTATCCAGACTCCAATTTTTACATTGAGTGTTCAGGCTCCGGTCAAATTTGTTGGGTATCCAGACTCCGGTTATTACGTTGAGCGTTCAGGCTCCGGTCAGTTTCGTTGGGTATCCACCCTCAGGTTATTACGTTGAGCGTTCAGGCTCCGGTCAGTTTTCGTTTGGTATCCAGACTTCGGTTATTACGTTGAGCGTTCAGGCTCTGGTTAGTTTTGTTGGGTATCCAGACTCCGGTTATTACATTGAGCGAGCAGGCTCCGGTCAGTTTCGTTGGGTATCCAGACTCCGGTTATTACGTTGAGCGTTTACGCTCCGGTCAGTTTCGTTGGGTATCCAGACTCCGGTTATTATGTTGAGCCGTCAGGCTCCGGTCAATTTCGTTGGGTATCCAGACTTCGGTCAATTTCGTTGGGTATCCAGACTCCGGTTATTACGTTGAACGTTCAGGCTCCGGTCAGTTTCGTTGGGTATCCAGACTCCGGTTATTACGTTGAGCGTTCAGGCTCAGGTCAGTTTCGTTGGGTATCCAGACTCCGGTTCTTACGTTGAACGTTCAGGCTCTGGTCAGTTTCGTTGGGTATCCAGACTCCGGTTATTACGTTGAGCGTTCAGGCTCTGGTCAGTTTCGTTGGGTATCCAGACTCCGGTTATTACATTGAGCGTTCAGGCTCTGGTCAGTTTCGTTGGGTATCCAGACTCCAGTTATTACGTTGAGCGTTCAGGCTCCGGTCAGTTTCTTTGGGTATCCAGACTCCGGTTATTACGTTGAGCGTTCAGGCTCCGGTCAGTTTCGTTGGGTATCCAGACTCCAGTTATTACGTTGAGCGAGCAGGCTCCGGTCAGTTTCGTTGGGTATCCAGACTCCGGTTATTACGTTGAGTGTTCAGGCTCCGGTCAGTTTCGTTGGGTACCTAGACTCCGGTTTTTACGTTGAGCGTTCAGGCTCCGGTCAATTTTGTGGGGTATCCATACTCCGGTTATTATGTTGAGCGTTCAGGCTCCGTTCAGTTTCGTAGGGTATCCAGACTCTGGTTATTACGTTGAGCGTTCAGGCTCCGGTCAGTTTCGTTGGGTATCCAGACTTCGGTTATTACGTTGAGCGTTCAGGCTCCGGTCAGTTTCGTTGGGTATCCAGACTCCGGTTATTACGTTGAGCGTTCAGACTCCGGTCAGTTTCGTTGCGTATCCAGACTTCGGTTATTACGTTGATCGTTCAGGCTCCGGTCAGTTTCATTGGTTATCCAGACTCCGGTTTTTACATTGAGCGTTCAGGCTCCGGTCAGTTTTGTTGGGTATCCAGACTCCGGTTATTATGTTGAGCGTTCAGGCTCCGGTCAGTTTTGTTGGGTATCCAAACTCCGATTATTACGTTCAGCATTCAGACTCAGGTCAGTTTCGTTGGGTATCCAGACTCCGGTTATTACGTTAGCGTTCAGGCTCCGGTCATTTTTGTTGAGCATCCAGACTCGAGTTATTACGTTGTGCGTTCAGGGTCCGGTCAGTTTCGTTGAGTACCCAGACTCCAGTTATTACGTTGTGTGTTCAGGCTCTAGTCAGTTTCTTTGAGTATCCAGACTCCGGTTATTACGTTGAGCGTTCAGGCTCCGTTCAGTTTCGTTGGGTATCCAGACTCCGGTTATTACGTTGAGCATTCAGGCTCCGGTCAGTTTTGTTGTGTATCCAGACCCCGGTTATTTCATTGAGCGTTCAGGCTCCGGTCAGTTTCGTTGGGTATCCAGACTCCGGTTTTTACGTTGAGCGTTCAGGCTCCTGTCTGTTTTGTTGGGTATCCAGACTCCGGTTATTACGTTGAGGGTTCAGGCTCCGGTCAGTTTCGTTGGGTATCCAGACTCCGATTATTACATGGAGCGTTCAGGCTCCGGTCAGTTTCGTTGGTTATCTAGACTCCGGTTATCACGTTGAGCGTTCAGGCTCTGGTCAGTTTCGTTGTGTATCTAGACTCCGGTTATTACGTTGATCGTTCAGGCTCAAGTTAGTTTCGTTGAGTATCCAGACTCTGGTTATTACATTGAGCATTCAGGCTCTGGTTAGTTTCGTTGAGTATCCAGATTCCGGTTATTACATTGAGCGTTTAGGCTCCGGTCAATTTCGTTGGGTATCTAGACTCCGGTTATTACGTTGAGCGTTTAAGCTCCGGTCAGTTTCGTTGGGTATCCAGACTCCGGTTATTACGTTGAGCGTTCAGGCTCCGGTCAGTTTCGTTGTGTATCCAGACTCCGGTTATTACGTTGAGCGATCAGGCTCCGATCAATTTTGTTGTGTATCCAGACTCCGATTATTACGTTGATCGTTCAGGCTCCAGTCAGTTTCATTGAGTATCCAGACTCCGGTTATTACGTTGAGCGTTCAGGCTCCGGTCAGTTTCGTTTAGTATCCAGATTCCGGTTATTACGTTGAGCCGTCAGGCTCCGGTCAATTTCGTTGGGTATCCAGACTCCGGTCAATTTCGTTGGGTATCCAGACTCCGGTTATTACGTTGAACGTTCAGGCTCCGGTCAGTTTCGTTGGGTATCCAGACTCCGGTTATTACGTTGAGCGTTCAGGCTCAGGTCAGTTTCGTTGGGTATCCAGACTCCGGTTATTACGTTGAACATTCAGGCTCTGGTCAGTTTCGTTGGGTATCCAGACTCCGGTTATTACGTTGAGCGTTCAGGCTCTGGTCAGTTTTGTTGGGTATCCAGACTCCGGTTATTACATTGAGCGTTCAGGCTCTGGTCAGTTTCGTTGGGTATCCAGACTCCAGTTATTACGTTGAGCGTTCAGGCTGCGGTCAGTTTCTTTGGGTATCCAGACTCCGGTTATTACGTTGAGCGTTCAGGCTCCGGTCAGTTTCATTGGGTATCCAGACTCCAGTTATTACGTTGAGCGAGCAGGCTCCGGTCAGTTTCGTTGGGTATCCAGACTCCGGTTATTACGTTGAGTGTTCAGGCTCTGGTCAGTTTCGTTGGTTACCCAGACTCCGGTTATTACGTTGTGTGTTCAGGCTCCATACAGTTTCTTTGAGTATCCAGACTCCGGTTATTACGTTGAGCGTTCAGGCTCCGTTCAGTTTCGTTGGGTATCCAGACTCCGGTTATTACGTTGAGCATTAAGGCTCCGATCAGTTTTGTTGTGTATCCAGACTCCGGTTATTACGTTGAGCGTTCAGGCTCCGGTCAGTTTCGTTGGGTATCCAGACTCCGGTTTTTACGTTGAGCGTTCAGGCTCCTGTCAGTTTTGTTGGGTATCCAGACTCCGGTTATTACGTTGAGGGTTCAGGCTCCGGTCAGTTTCGTTGGGTATCCAGACTCCGATTATTACATGGAGCGTTCAGGCTCCGGTCAGTTTCGTTGGGTATCTAGACTCCGGTTATCACGTTGAGCGTTCAGGCTCTGGTCAGTTTCGTTGTGTATCCAGACTCCGGTTATTACGTTGATCGTTCAGGCTCAAGTTAGTTTCGTTGAGTATCCAGACTCTGGTTATTACATTGAGCATTCAAGCTCTGGTTAGTTTCGTTGAGTATCCAGATTCCGGTTATTACATTGAGCGTTCAGGCTCCGGTCAATTTCGTTGGGTATCTAGACTCCGGTTATTACGTTGAGCGTTTAGGCTCCGGTCAGTTTCGTTGGGTATCCAGACTCCGGTTATTACGTTGAGCGTTCAGGCTCCGGTCAGTTCGTTGTGTATCCAGACTCTGGTTATTACGTTGAGCGATCAGGCTCCGATCAATTTTGTTGTGTATCCAGACTCCGATTATTACATTGATCGTTCAGGCTCCAGTCAGTTTCATTGAGTATCTAGACTCCGGTTATTACGTTGAGCGTTCAGGCTCCGGTCAGTTTCGTTTAGTATCCAGATTCCGGTTATTACGTTGAGCCGTCAGGCTCCGGTCAATTTCGTTGGGTATCCAGACTCCGGTTATTACGTTGAACGTTCAGGCTCCGGTCAGTTTCGTTGGGTATCTAGACTCCGGTTATTACTTTGAGCGTTCAGGCTCAGGTCAGTTTCGTTGGGTATCCAGACTCCGGTTATTATGTTGAACGTTCAGGCTCTGGTCAGTTTCGTTGGGTATCAAGACTCCGGTTATTACGTTGAGCATTCAGGCTCTGGTCAGTTTCGTTGGGTAGCCAGACTCCGGTTATTACATTGAGCGTTCAGGCTCTGGTCAGTTTCGTTGAGTATCCAGACTCCAGTTATTACGTTGAGCGTTCAGGCTCCGGTCAGTTTCTTTGGGTATCCAGACTCCGGTTATTACGTTGAGCGTTCAGGCTCCGGTCAGTTTCATTGGGTATCCAGACTCCAGTTATTACGTTGAGCGAGCAGGCTCCGGTCAGTTTCGTTGGGTATCCAGACTCCGGTTATTACGTTGAGTGTTCAGGCTCCGGTCAGTTTCGTTGGGTACCCAGACTCCGGTTTTTACGTTGAGCGTTCAGGCTCCGGTCAGTTTTGTTGGGTATCCATACTCCGGTTATTATGTTGAGCGTGCAGGCTCCGTTCAGTTTCGTAGGGTATCCAGACTCTGGTTATTACGTTGAGCGTTCAGGCTCCGGTCAGTTTCGTTGGGTATCCAGACTTCGGTTATTACGTTGAGCGTTCAGGCTCCGGTCAGTTTCGTTGGGTATCCAGACTCCGGTTATTACGTTGAGCGTTCAGACTCCGGTCAGTTTCGTTGCGTATCCAGACTTCGGTTATTACGTTGATCATTCAGGCTCCGGTCAGTTTCATTGGTTATCCAGACTCCGGTTTTTACATTGAGCGTTCAGGCTCCGGTCAGTTTTGTTGGGTATCCAGACTCCGGTTATTATGTTGAGCGTTCAGGCTCCGGTCAGTTTTGTTGGGTATCGAAACTCCGGTTATTACGTTCAGCGTTCAGTCTCCGGTCAGTTTCGTTGGGTATCCAGACTCCGGTTATTACGTTAGCATTCAGGCTCTGGTCATTTTTGTTGAGCATCCAGACTCCAGTTATTACGTTGTGCGTTCAGGGTCCGGTCAGTTTCGTTGAGTACCCAGACTCCAGTTATTACGTTGTGTGTTCAGGCTCCAGTCAGTTTCTTTGAGTATCCAGACTCTGGTTATTACGTTGAGCGTTCAGGCTCCGTTCAGTTTCGTTGGGTATCCAGACTCCGATTATTACGTTGAGCATTCAGGCTCCGGTCAGTTTTGTTGTGTATCCAGACTCCGGTTATTACGTTGAGCGTTCAGGCTCCGGTCAGTTTCGTTGGGTATCCAGACTCCAGTTTTTACGTTGAGGGTTCAGACTCCTGTCAGTTTTGTTGGGTATCCAGACTCCGGTTATTACGTTGAGGGTTCAGGCTCCGGTCAGTTTCGTTGGGTATCCAGACTCCGATTATTACATGGAGCGTTCGGGCTCCGGTCAGTTTCGTTGGGTATCTAGACTCTGGTTATCATGTTGAGCGTTCAGGCTCTGGTCAGTTTCGTTGTGTATCCAGACTCCGGTTATTACGTTGATCGTTCAGGCTCAAGTTAGTTTCGTTGAGTATACAGACTCTGGTTATTACATTAAGCATTCATGCTCTGGTTAGTTTCGTTGAGTATCCAGATTCCGGTTATTACATTGAGCGTTCAGGCTCCGGTCAATTTCGTTGGGTATATAGACTCCGGTTATTACGTTGAGCGTTTAGGCTCCGGTCAGTTTCATTGGGTATCCAGACTCCGGTTATTACGTTGAGCGTTCAGGCTCCAGTCAGTTTCATTGTGTATCCAGACTCTGGTGATTACGTTGAGCGATCAGGCTCCGATCAATTTTGTTGTGTATCCAGACTCCGATTATTACGTTGATCGTTCAGGCTCCAGTCAGTTTCATTGAGTATCCAGACTCCGGTTATTACGTTGAGCGTTCAGGCTCCGGTCAGTTTCGTTTAGTATCCAGATTCCGGTTATTACGTTGAGCCGTCAGGCTCCGGTCAATTTCGTTGGGTATCCAGACTCCGGTCAATTTCGTTGGGTATCCAGACTCCGGTTATTACGTTGAACGTTCAGGCTCCGGTCAGTTTCGTTGGGTATCCAGACTCCGGTTATTACGTTGAGCGTTCAGGCTCAGGTCAGTTTCGTTGGGTATCCAGACTCCAGTTATTACGTTGAGCGTTTAGGCTCCGGTCAGTTTCATTGGGTATCCAGACTCCGGTTATTACGTTGAGCGTTCAGGCTCTGGTCAGTTTCGTTGGGTATCCAGACTCCGGTTATTACATTGAGCGTTCAGGCTCTGGTCAGTTTCGTTGGGTATCCAGACTCCAGTTATTACGTTGAGCGTTCAGGCTCCGGTCAGTTTCTTTGGGTATCCAGACTCCGGTTATTACGTTGAGCGTTCAGGCTCCGATCAGTTTCATTGGGTATCCAGACTCCAGTTATTACGTTGAGCGAGCAGGCTCCGGTCAGTTTCGTTGGGTATCCAGACTCCGGTTATTACGTTGAGTGTTCAGGCTCCGGTCAGTTTCGTTGGGTACCCAGACTCCGGTTTTTACGTTGAGCGTTCAGGCTCCGTTCAGTTTTGTTGGGTATCCATACTCCGGTTATTATGTTGAGCGTTCAGGCTCCGTTTAGTTTCGTAGGGTATCCAGACTCTGGTTATTACGTTGAGCGTTCAGGCTCCGGTCAGTTTCGTTGGGTATCCAGACTTCGGTTATTACGTTGAGCGTTCAGGCTCCGGTCAGTTTCGTTGGGTATCCAGACTCCGGTTATTACGTTGAGCGTTCAGACTCCGGTCAGTTTCGTTGCGTATCCAGGCTTCGGTTATTACGTTGATCGTTCAGGCTCCGGTCAGTTTCATTGGTTATCCAGACTCCAGTTTTTACATTGAGCGTTCAGGCTCTGGTCAGTTTTGTTGGGTATCCAGACTCCGGTTATTATGTTGAGCGTTCAGGCTCCGGTCAGTTTTGTTGGGTATCTAAACTCTGGTTATTACGTTCAGCGTTCAGTCTCCGGTCAGTTTCGTTGGGTATCCAGACTCCGGTTATTACGTTAGCGTTCAGGCTCCGGTCATTTTTGTTGAGCATCCAGACTCCGGTTATTACGTTAGCGTGCAGGCTCCGGTCATTTTTGTTGAGTACCCAGACTCCGGTTATTACGTTGTGCGTTCAGGATCCGTTCAGTTTCGTTGAGCATCCAGACTCCAGTTATTACGTTGTGTGTTCAGGCTCCAGTCAGTTTCCTTTAGTATCCAGACTCCGGTTATTACGTTGAGCGTTCAGGCTCCGTTCAGTTTCGTTGGGTATCCAGACTCCGGTTATTACGTTGAGCATTCAGGCTCCGGTTAGTTTTGTTGTGTATCCTGTCGCTACTGCGAAAATCGGCGCCGGCTGAACAGAAGAGTCGCCACCGCGCGTTATTTATCCCACGGGAGGGAAAGGAAACACTCAGAGTAAACCTCGCACAACACGGGAAAGGTATGGTCGTCGCAACCAAAACCTGGATTCGGGAGTCGGTTACGCAAGGGGAAGGTATTAGCACCCCTCACGTCCGTCGTACTCGACGGGATCCACGCTTGTTTTCGGGTATGGATTGTTATTCTATCTACTCTACAGGTCAGGGGTTAAAAGTAAAATGACTCGGCAAAGTATCGCACTTTATGCCTACGTATTCCCGTCTGAAACGAGAAATCAGAGTCAACGTAGTTCGCCTACCTACGGGAAAGGAGGGGAAGGGTGCTCGCTAGGATATCGCATCCTATGCCTACGTACTTCCACACAGCGTGGAAGATCAGAGCAAACGTAGTTCGGGCCACGTACGACACAAGCTTGTCTTGATTGATTTTATTCCTTCTGAAAAAGGTTTTTCTGATTAGCAGTCCAAGCGGACAAAAATGACGTCTTGATGAGTTCACATTCTTTTACGGAAGAAGTGTCTTTTAGTGTGTTTGAAATCTTTATGTGTTTTTCTGTTTGTTTTGAGAAAGAAAGAGACAGAACTCTAACCTACGGTTGCGAAGGGAAACAAATTAACCTAATGTTATCATGCAGGGGTTAAGACCTAGTGTCTATCATGCTCCTCTCTTGCGTAGAGGGAAACAGAGATCCTAAGGGAATAGCCGGAAACAGAAACAATATCAGATATATACAGTAATACAGTAAAATGCATGGATGCAACAGTACAAGCGAGGCAAGGGAGTCCCACTCAACCTCGAACCTAGAAAACAATAGGCAAAAGTGAACAGACTTCACTTTCAACCCAACAAGGGTAAACAGCAAACAATACAATCAGGAAAACCAATCAATACATCAGAAATGAAATACAGCAAAAATAAACAGCCACAGCAGCTCTACATCAATATCTGGCTACAAGCAATCTCCAATCAGTTACAGGCTTCAACAAGCATTAATCTCCATCTTCATGATCTTTAGGCAAGGGCTTTTGATCATCAGTCTTCTATCTGCAAGGGCTTTTCTTCAAGCTCAAACCTCCAGGATGAGGGATCAGTCACAAGAGTGGATTGGGTGTTAAACAATTAGTTGACTACTAATGGTGGTAAACCAACTGCTTCTAACATAAAAGACATTTTCTCTCAAGAGTTCTATCTCTTAGACACTATCACCAAGCCTTCCAAAGGAAGGGGGTGAGTGTCTTAGAGAGACTCTGAATCACAGAGAAGAATGGATGCAGACAAGGCAATCCATGTTTGAAAAACAAACTTTCTAATCTAGAGCTCTGCCTAGCTCCTAAACCCTAGTCTCCTCAGCATCTGCTAGCAAGAATCTCCTCTTCAACTCTGGCAATTGATCTTCAATCTCTGGATCTTCGATGGCTTCATCTTTGCAAATCCTCAGCTCTCCCAAGTCCCCAGACAATCCCAATACCCACACAAGCAAGCAATAATCCCCAGAGGGCACACCACACCAGTCAATCAGATATCCAGTATATTAATAGCAGTAGGGGAACCCTGACTTTTTTCTAAGGGATCTAATAACTACCCATAGCCCCTATAGTCCCATAACTAAATTAGTCAAGCCCTAAGTCCTAAGGGAAAAGAATCAAATCTCCTAAGTCATCACTTAAAACCCTAGCTTTATTCATGTTGTTCACACCTACACTAAACACCTAAAATTAATTTCTAAAAATGGGAACTAAACTGAATCTACAAGTTCAATGTCTACACTAAACAACCTAAAAAGAATGGGCAAAAAATATTGAAGCAACTAATAGAACAGAAAATAACAAAATCATGTATGAAATGAAACTATTAAAATGTTATTTATTTAGAAAATATGAGAAAAATATCAAATAAAAAATAAAATGCAATTTTTATTTTCTATAATTTTCTAGACATCCTAAAGAAAAATATGCAAAAAGAATGAATTAAAAATAATGATTTTTCTATTTATTATGATTTTTATAAGATGCATAAAAAATGAAAAGAAAATAAAAGAAAATATAAAGAAATATTTGAGGGGGTGAGAAAAGTAAAGGCGCGCAGTTGAAATTCAAGATGGGCCACAGGACAGGGGGTGTGAATATCAAGTGGATAAGGCCCAGGTGCGCTCAGAAAACACTTGAGAAAATGCCAGAAAAATAAAGAAAGATTCGGTGTAAATAGCATCCAATTCATGTGTATTCGTTTGGGCTTAGTGAAAAGGAGGTGTGCATAGCAAATCAAATTCAGGCCCACCCAGGATACTTAAATGAAACGCTGCGTTTCATATCCACTTCTTCCCTCCGTTTTCAACTTCAAATGTGGACCATCCGATGCTACAGTCCAGTCCAAGGTCAAACGTGCATCCTACGGTGTTGGAGTCATCATCAACCTTGGACTCCCTAGGGTTTCAGATATCCCCCATGCACGATTCCATCTTCAAGCGCTCGGTTCTCCCTCATCTCCTCATGAAAATCAAAACTACAAACACCAAACTTGCTTCATTTTTTACGTAGAATGCAACTACATCATCAGTTCTTGTTAAAATTCGCCCAATCACTAAACACGATAGCTTCCCTTCCATGGCTGCTTCAATTCTGACCTTCACTAAACCCTAATTTCTTGCTAACAGAACACTCATCAACCATCACTGATCATGCTACACTAATCCAAATGAGTTATCCATCACTAATCTCCTAGTTATGGATCAAAACAGTTTTATGGCTCATGCAAGAATCTTCATCAATTCACACTAAAAGCTTCAGGATTACTCCTCTAACCACCTAGGTCACTATTATCCTAACAAACCTATGTCATGCTAACTACATCAGGCCAATTTGAATGGAGAACATACCTGGTATAATTTTGAAAAACAGAATGGTGAATCCTTCACTTCGAGCTCAGCAATGTCTTAAACTTGATCAAGGTGCTTGGATCTTGATTCTGTATGCATCTACACTTGCTCCAACACTTTGGATTCTTGTAATGGATTCTTCCTGCACTTTTGAGGATGAACTCACAACACACGAATTTGGAACTATTTCCACTGGATCTTGCTTGAAACTGGTTATATGATGATTGTAGAGAATGATGGGATCAAGAATTTTGCAAAATGATCAAGATTTGAGGGAGTTTGAGTAGTTTATGCAAGAATGAGAAAATGGATGAAAATTGAGGTTTTTGAACAAATTGGAGCACCAACCCTTGCATGAATCAGCTTGTATGAATATATAGATGATGTTGGAACCTCCTAGAACATTGGAGAAATTTCCCTTGCATTTTTCCTTTTCAATCTTGGATTATGTTACTTTCAATTCAAGCAACCATGGATAACTCTCAAATTATGAACTAAACTCAAAATTCCACTTTATCCAATGTCTTTAAAATGCCTTTTCCATTCAAAATGACCTATAATTTTGCATCATTTGGCCAAGATATGAAAAATATCATTTTTTAAGTCATTTTTCTTCATTAAATTCAACAATTTTGAAACCTTGTGATATGAATCTTTCCAATCTCTCATGGTCACTTTTCTAGACTCAAAATGTCATTTGGAGCAAGTTTGATGTTGTAAGTTTTTCCATTTGAGGCCTCCTTGTATGCGTTTTGGACATAGGTTAAAATGACCTGTAATTCACAAATGACCAAAATACCCTTTGCTTGCCAAGACCATAAGTTGAGTTCCACACATCATATGAAGGCATACTATACCATTCTAGAAAGCTAAGACAATGAGGAACAATTCTTATGTTGACCAGAAATTCATTTGAAATCTCCTTGAGGGGTAAAAGTTGCTTGGAAGTCAAGTCACTTTCACAGACAAAATTTCAGATACCTCAGATGACCTGTAACTTGCAAGGACCATAACTTGAGTTCTATAAATCTCCTTGATGTCTTCCACCACTCAAATTAAAGGTCTTGAGATCCTCTACAAGTTCCATGTTGGCCAAGAAGCCATTTGAAGCTTTCATTTTGACTTATCTTGCTTGGAAATTTGACCTAAACTAGGGGATTTTACATAGAAACCCTAATTTAGAAACTCCTCTTCTCCTTGATTTCTCTTGATTTCTTCTTAGCATGACAACATATCCTCATTCTTCATGTCAAATGATGAACCCCACATCTCTCCAATAGCCCTTAATGCCTTTAAATCAATCAATTGACCTAGGGTTGACCCAGATGAAACCCTAGTTGACTGTCTTCAACTGCAATTATTGTGACTTCACCAATGACTTGTCTCCTTCTCCAAATGACTTTCTAAGTCCTCCAAGATGTCTAGATACTCCCCATACTCTCAATTCACAACTCATAATTCCCTTGTTGATCCTCAGACACCCTCAGTTAGGAGATATACTCAGTGCTTGATCCACTGCACTCCCTGCTTGCAAATTCTTTCTTGATGACTTGAATGAGATTGAATTAGGATAATAACCTCTTGATAGGCTTCCAGAGATGAGGATAATGATTGGTTCCCTGTTGAATGACTTGCTATGCTTATGCTATGCAGATGATTAGACTATGTACATGCCTCTATATGCAAATGTTAATGATATTGAAACATAAACCAAGTGAATAAGGTTGAGCAAATTTTAGGGTGCAACAGCTGCCCCTATTCAAGCGACTTGGACCCGATTGGGTGAAGAGCGAACGACCTTCAAACATTCGAGGTACGAGACGGTTGAATACTAAGAAACCCGGAAATTTGCCAACCGCAAAAATAAACTGCACCCCCGTTTGGGTAACGACACCCACTGCCTGGATCTGACTGTTTGCAGCCGCTCACTGATCTCGTAACGACCACGCTGGGGATAACAGATTGCTTGCTTGTCCACATTAGGACTCTGTCTGTCATCAATATGAAGAAATCTCAACTAGAACCTGTCCATGTTAGGACTCCACTTGCTGTTAACCCAGAAAAATCTCGGCAACTCCGCTGGGGGATATTCCAATAAATCGTCCACGTTAGGAATAGACTCTTCCACGTTAGGAATAACACCATCCACGTAAGGAATCATCTCTTCTGCATCTGTCCATGTCAGGACTAAACTTTCCATCTTTCCACGTCAGGATGCAATCTTCTTTTTCCACGTAAGGAGAACCGTATCAATCTGTCCACGTAAGGACTCTAGTACAACTCGATATGTCTGCGTCATGACTACATTTTTCCACGTAAGGAATGCCATCTTAATCTGTCCATGTAAGGACTCCGCTCTTTCCTCGTAAGGAATCCTCCTCCTATGTGTCCGCGTAAGGACTCAATCTTTTCCACGTAAGGAACACAATCTCCTTTCCCCGTAAGGAACCATTTTCTGACTTGTCCATGTAAGGACTCCCCTCTTTCCACGTAAGGACCTGAAGTTTCTCTTTCTCTTCCACGTAAGGAACACGCCTTCTTTCCACGTTAGGCATACTTCTTCTTCTGAATCCGTCCACGTCAGGACTAAATTTTCCACGTAAGGAATCTATCTTCTTCTTCCGCGTTAGGAATAACTTCTTTGATATGTCCGCGTAAGGACTCAATCTTTCCACGTAAGGAAACCCGTTCTTTTCCACGTAAGGAATCTCATCTTTCCACGTAAGGAATGAACTTGCTCTTCCACGTAAGGAACTGAAACCTCTTTTTCCACGTAAGGAATAGATTCGTCCACGTCAGGACCCATGTTTCGTCTTGATTTGTCCACGTAAGGGCTACATCTTTTCTGTTGAGAAAATACATCTTGTCCGTGTCCGGACTTGTGCGTCTTCAACTTGCTTGTGAAATAAGACTTGTCCACGTCAGGACCCCACACTCAATTAATACCGATAACCCGAACCGGTCCACGTTAGGACTAACACACATCGTCAATTTGAGAAAATGTCCACGTTAGGACTCCACATTCCCACAATCTTCTTTAGCACAAAGAAAACTTGTCAATGAAATTGTCCACGTTAGGACTCCTCCTTCCACCAATTTCTTATTACTGACGTTACAGCAACTTTGAGGCTGGCTCTACTGGGGACATTTGGAAACCAAACTTCTGGACGCCTGTTCTGATAACCGGCGGTAGCCTCTGAAGTTCTGATTCATGAATCCTTTGATGACGAACAACCCCGCTTGGGGGTAAGGAGAAACTTATTTTGCTGACTCTGGCGGGGACAACACAAGAAATTCATAAATAACTTTGTTCGGAGACACAGATAAACTTCATCTCGTCAACTCTGTGGGGAGTAGTGTCAAGGCTGACACCTCGTGGGATGTCTTATGTCGAGATCTTGACTGCTTGATAATTCACTTGAGCAAGGGCTCTCTCTACCTGCATGAGAAACAATACCTGGTTTATGTTTAAAAAAATGTGCATGTTTGACGGCGATGCAATGTTCCATTCGACATGGAAATACTACACTTTACTTGGTGGATGCAAGTACGACCCTATAGGCCAATGCA
The DNA here is from genome assembly GCA_963859935.3 of Lathyrus sativus. Classification (NCBI taxonomy): domain Eukaryota; kingdom Viridiplantae; phylum Streptophyta; class Magnoliopsida; order Fabales; family Fabaceae; genus Lathyrus; species Lathyrus sativus. Next base: position 24,941 of record CAWUDS030000749.1, read on the forward strand.
ACCGCAGACTTGAACTGCTGGGTACAGGAACTGCTTCAGCAAAATAAATGCTGAAGATAATGCCAACTCCGCTGGGGATAGCCAGGTGCTACAGAATTATTCCAGCAAAATAAATGCTGGAAGGGCGAAGTCAACCCTGCTGGGAAATTGGGAACTCAAGCCAAGCACCCTGTTGAGGTAACCCCCCTGCTGGGGAATAGCAGATGTGCACAGTATGATCGGACTTTCTGCTGGAGAGTGAACTGATATTACACGGTATCCCTGACAAAATAAATGACAGGACCCACCACCAACTCTGCTAGGGAGAGTCTTGATCTTCGAGCTCCACTGGGAGGAAAGAACACTTGCTGAAAAGAGAGGATTCTGCCGGGGATGGGATGATTCTCTTGGGAAAAAACCAACTGACTCCGCCGGGAGAGGGTAAATGACCCTGCGAGGAAAGATGAACTTGTCTGGATACAGCTCACCAATTTGGAAATATTAATCTTCTGAGGCTGAACCCCTCTGCTTGAGATAAGGAATCCTTCTGGGGGACACCACACTGCCTGCACACAGCCTACAATCTTTGAATCGTCAATTCTGTTGAGGATGAACGACTTTGCTGGATAATCCTTTTTGCACAAGCTACGACTAGCTGGAGAGTTCTATCCTTCTTCGGGAAGAACCTGCATGACCTGCGTGAGGGCTGAGTCTTTAGTTATCGCAATCTTTTGATCATCTTCCTCGCACGGTTATGAAACCTGCAGCAACACAAACAAGACAAGACAAGCCTATGCAACCAAATCAATTCAGGTTAGTGACGTTATTTTCAGTTAATTCAAAGCTTTAGCAACTGTTGGCAAGGGCCAGTGACGTTATACACACGCTAGTTTCATCAAACTTGGGCGTTAATCATGCACAAAACAGTAAAGAACAGTGTCAAGTACTGAATAACGTATTTTATTGATTGGGCCCCTGAATGGGCGGAGTTTTGTACACGGGATGTAACTCCTGAAATGAGGAAGCTACACAAAGCAAATATACAAGTATACAAGTATTCCCAAGAAGCATAAATATTGACAACTTGAATTTGTACGCATGTCGGCAGAGGGATGCAGGTGAACACCACGAACTGATCCTCCCATGACTCGCCCGACTCTAATGCTTTCCCGGTATCCCCACTTCTGAAGAGATTGTATCAGATAACTGACTCCTCAAATGTATTCTCCCGCATTGATGCTCATTGCAATTATCAAATTCGAACCGCAGTCATTTGCTTTTCAAATCCCTAACTTTTGCGTGAACCGCCCTTTACGGGTTTTCAGTTCACCGGGATACCCCTTTTTGCCGAAGTCGCCCAGTATAGGTTTTCAACTTCGCGGGTGTACATTTTTTTCAATTTTATCCCTAATTTTTGCCCGAACCTTTCATTCTGTTTTTGGTTCGCCAGGATGCCCCATTTTTGCCTGGACTCTCTTTTTTCTGTCCAGCGGGTCTATTTTAAGCAAAGTATTTTTTAACTGCGTCCGAATTCACAGGCGACGTGAAGTCTTCACCGTCCATAGTGGACAACAACAACGCTCCTCCTGAAAATACTTTCCTGACAACGTATGGCCCTTCGTAGTTGGGGGTCCACTTGCCCCTGTGATCTGCTTGCGGCGGGAGAATCCTTTTCAGCACAAGGTCGCCCGTCTGAAAGCTTCGCGGATGTATCTTCTTGTCGTACGTTTTCTTCATTCGGCTCTGGTACAAACGACTGTATGCTAGAGAAGCTAGCCTCTTCTCATCCATCAAACTCAGTTGATTCAACCTGTCTTTCATCCATTCTGCCTCGTCCAGCTGAACATCTCGCAATACCCTCATAGACGGGATCTCGACTTCTAATGGTAGCACCGCTTCCATTCCGTATACCAACGAGAACGGAGTTGCCCCGGTTGATGTGCGTACCGTCGTACGATAACCGTGCAAAGCAAAAGGTAGCATCTCATGCCAATCCTTATAGGTCACCACCATTTTCTGAACGATCTTCTTAATATTTTTATTGGCCGCTTCGACAGCGCCATTCATCTTGGGTCGGTAAGGGGAGGAGTTGTGATGTTCGATCTTGAAATTCTGACAGAGCTCCTTCATCATTTTGTTATTCAGGTTTGAACCATTATCCGTGATTATCCGCTCGGGAACCCCATATCGGCAAATGATATCTCTTTTGATGAATCTGGCCACCACTTGCTTCGTTACATTTGTGTAAGACGCCGCTTCTACCCACTTGGTGAAATAATCGATTGCTACTAGGATGAACCGATGCCCGTTAGAAGCTGTCGGCTCGATCTTTCCAATCATATCGATTCCCCACATCGAGAATGGCCATGGAGATGACATCACATTTAGAGGACTCGGAGGCACATGTATCTTGTCAGCATAGATTTGGCACTTGTGGCACTTCCTCGCAAACTTGAAACAATCAGTTTCCATCGTCAGCCAAAAGTAACCTGCCCTCAGCAGCTTTCTCGTCATAGCATGCCCACCAGCATGCGTACCAAAGGTACCTTCGTGAATTTCCTCCATGAGCAGCTTTGCCTCTTTCTCGTCCACACAACACAACAGCACCAGATCGTGGTTTCTTCTGTACAATACGCCATCCGGGTTCAAATAGAAATTACCCGCTAATCTCCTGAGAGTCTTCTGATCCTGACTGGATGCCCCAGCCGGGTACTCTTTATTCTTCAGGAAATTAAGGATATCGAAATACCATGGTTTGTCATCAGATGCTTCATCAATAGCAAATACATAAGCTGGCCTGTCAAGCCGAGAGATAATGATTCGGGGAGCTTCGTTCCAGAAGTTGACCTTGTACATGGAAGACAAAGTGGCCAGGGCGTCAGCCATTTGATTCTCTGCTCTCGGTACATGATGCAATTCAACCATGTCAAAGAAAGGCAACAATCTCCTTGCATAATTCATGTAATGTATCAAATTGGGCTGACGTGTCTCCCATTCCCCTTTTATCTGATTCACCACCAGAGCTGAGTCTCCGTATACGTCCAGATTCTTGATTCGCAAATCAATGGCTTCTTCAAGCCCCATTATACAAGCTTCGTATTCGGCCTCATTATTGGTAACAGCAAAGGTCAATCGGGCAGTAAACGGGATGTGCGACCCGTGTGGCGTAGTGATGATTGCCCCTATTCCGCTACCGTAAGCATTCACAGCTCCGTCAAATATCATCTTCCATTTGGAACCCAACTCTGGTCCCTCGTCTGGCAACGGCTCTTCACAGTCTTTCATCTTTAGGTACATGATATCCTCGTCAGGAAAATCAAACCTCATCGATTGGTACTCTTCAATAGGCTGCTCCGCCAGATACTCAGACAACACACTCCCTTTTATAGCCTTTTGCGAGACGTATTGAATATCATATTCAGTCAAGACCATCTGCCAACGGGCAATTCTCCCTGACAACGCCTGCTTTTCAAATACATATTTGATAGGATCCATCTTCGAGATGAGCATGGTTGTATGATTCAGCATGTACTGCCTCAAACGCTTGGCGGCCCAGGCTAGCGCGCAACAAGTTTTCTCCAGCATCGAATATCGAGATTCACAATCTGTAAATTTCTTACTCAAGTAATAGATCGCATGCTCTTTTCTTCCTGTCTCGTCGTGTTGACCGAGAACACAACCCATGCTTCCCTCAAGAACCGTCAAATACATTATCAAGGGTCTCCCTGCCACTGGGGGTATCAAAATAGGAGGCTCCTGCAAATACTGCTTTATTTTATCGAACGCCTTTTGACAATTTTCGTTCCACGTTACTGCTTGATCTTTCTTCAACAACTTGAATAATGGTTCACACGTGGCCGTTAGGTGAGATATGAACCGAGCAATGTAGTTCAACCTCCCTAAAAACCCGCGCACCTCTTTCTCTGTTTTAGGCGTCGGCATTTCTTGAATTGCTTTTATTTTAGCAGGATCGACCTCTATTCCTCTTTCACTTACGATAAACCCCAGCAGCTTACCCGATCTCACCCCGAAGGTGCATTTATTAGGGTTCAGCCTCAGCCTGAACTTCCTAAGCCTTTTAAACAACTTCAGTAGATTTACCAGATGCTCTTCCTCCGTCTGGGATTTGGCAATCATATCGTCAACATATACTTCGATCTCTTTATGCATCATGTCATGGAAAAGAGTCGTCATCGCACGCTGATATGTTGCCCCAGCATTTTTCAAACCAAAGGGCATCACTTTGTAGCAAAATGTTCCCCAAGGCGTTATGAAAGTAGTCTTCTCCATATCCTCTGGCGCCATTTTAATTTGGTTGTAGCCCGAAAAGCCATCCATGAAGGAGAATACGGAGTATTGAGCGGTATTATCAACTAACACGTCAATATGAGGAAGTGGAAAATCGTCTTTTGGGCTTGCTTTATTCAAATCTCGATAATCCACGCACATTCGAACCTTGCCATCTTTCTTTGGTACTGGTACGATGTTGGCAACCCATGAAGGATACTTCGTCACAGCCAGGAAACCAGCGTCCCACTGTTTTTGAACTTCCTCTTTGATCTTCATTGCCATATCTGGTCGAGTTCTGCGAAGCTTTTGTTTGACCGGCGGGCAATCTTCTTTCAGTGGCAGGCGATGCACAACCATGTCTGTATCGAGCCCTGGCATATCTTCATACGACCAAGCGAATACATCACTATACTCTCGGAGCATTTCAACCAGTCTTCGCTTGATATCACTCTGTAGTGCGGCTCCGATACGAATATTCTTCTCAACCCCTTCCGACCCCAAGTTGATAATTTCGATGACCTCATTGTGAGGCAGAATGGCTCTTTCCTCTTGCTTCACTAACCAAGACAGTTCTTCAGGAACGTCGCTATCTTCAACGACCTCTTCTTCGGCCTGGAATACCGGGTGCTCGAAGTCGGGACGAGTCATGGGTGGTTCAAGGATGTCATCTGAAAATGTTGTCCTGCAAAAGGAATGGTTAAGCGCTTCAAAATGCGTATAAAGCGAACAATCACATTGCCATTTTATTGAAAAATATAAAACAAGAAAGACAGGGATTACAGTATTTGCACATGAAAAAACGCCATTTATTTAATGATTGACACGCAATGTTCATAACAACACAGCCCTAAGCAAATCCTGATGCCCCGGGCAAGACATCAGATTATTCAACAATTAATAAAGCAAAGCATTACTGTTTAAAAGTCACAGGAACAAGCTCCTGAATAGACCAGTTGCACAGTCCTTGTCCTGGCGCGCTTGGCTGAATCCAGGCATTCATATCACAGTCGCTGTCTCCTTCGTCAGACTCCGAAGCAGCATTGACGGTCTCATGACATGCTCCACTGGCAAGGATGGTGACTGGCCCTCTGAAACGGGGTGCCCCTATGGAAGGAGTTGATGACGACGGCCGGTATCCCAGCCCGAACCGGTCCATCTTCACAGGAATGTCCAGCACTTTGCCCCAACCCTTTGCTTCTCCTGCTTCTACTAGGGCTTGAGCCTCTTTGTACGATGAGACGGCTATCTCTGGCACTTTGCTCGGCCCAGGACCTTTGTTCTTGATGCACAACCCTTCAAATGCCTGGCAGGGTGTTTCGTGGATCTCTCCGTCGACTTCCACATATTTAAATGACGATAGATGGCTGACCAGGATGTCTTCTTCTCCGCATACAGTGACTACGCTGTCTCCGACCATATATTTTAACTTCTGATGTAGGGTAGACGTGACTGCCCCCGCCCCATGAATCCAAGGTCTTCCAAGCAAGCAGCTGTACGCAGGCTGTATATCCATGATATAAAACTCAGTTGCAAACACCTCCGGCCCCACCTGTAGAGGCAATGTAATTGATCCAAAGACTGTTCTCCGCGTGCCGTCAAACGCTCTGACTACCAAGTCGCTGGGCGTACACAAAATTCCTCTAACATCCAGCTTCATCATCGCCTTCTTGGGCAGCACATTCAAAGACGATCCGGTGTCAACCAATACGTGTGACATTACTGATCCTCTACACTCAACAGATACGTGCAGCGCCATATTATGATCTCTTCCTTTCGGGGTCAGGTCAAAGTCAGTAAAGCCCAAGCTGTGGCCTGCGTTCACATGTGCCAACACTCCTTCCAGCTGATTCACGGAGACGTCTTGGGGTACAAAAGAAGTATCCAGGACTTTCAGCAAAGCATTTCTGTGAGCTTCCGAACACAACAGCAATGACAGGATAGATATTTTGGACGACGTCTGCTGCAGATGCTCCACAATCTTATAATCACTTTTTCGAATCAAGCGCATGAACTCTTCTACGTCTTTCGATGCCGATTCTTTGTCACTTGCTTGCACCGGAACGTTCTCAACCACTTTCCCTTTTCCCTTTGCTAATCTTTCAGCCTCCACTTCAGGGGATATAAAGATCCTACCACTCCTTGTCATACCTCCTGAACCAGCAACATTATCCACAGTCTCAGCTGGCTGCTTGTTAACATCAATCTTTATCCCGTCGCAATACACCTCCAACCCATATGACCATGGGACTGCTTTCGTGTTCTCGTACGGGATCGGCCCGGCCTTAGTTATGGTGATCGGTGGTCGCTGAGCTGGTGCTGCAATAGTGATTGTCTTTCGAGGAATCGTTACAGTGGCCACATCATTCTGATCATCTGCTACTGCCCCTGCGGGCTCTTCAGTTGCTGCTTGGTCAAACTGCAATATGCCTTCATCAATTAAAGCCTGAATGCCCTTCTTCAAATTATCACACCCCCCAGCTAGGGTCCAACAGTCTAAGCAATACTCGTCACATCCCGGGTAAACACCCCCTTGTAACAGTCGGCTCTTTATCTCGCTCAGCGGCGTCTGTAAATCGTCGACATTCATAATCAGGTTCAACCCTTCCTCAGTCAAAATGGCGTTTGCCCCGTGATTAGGCATGGGTTTCTGCACTATGTTCGGACCTGCCGTTCCGAAATTGATAGTCTTATTGTCCAAAAGATCCTGCACAACATGCTTAAAAGCATGGCAACCCTCTATATCGTGGCCCGGGGCTCCAGAATGAAACTCACAGTGCCTGCTTGCATCGTAACCAAACGGGGGAGCTCCCGTTATCGGTGCCAGAGTTCTTTTCTCTACCAAGTTCAATCCCAACAATGTCTGTAATAAATCAGCATATGTCGTGGGAGGCTTCTCAAACACTCTTCTTGGTTTACCACCCTGGAATCTTCGCTGAGCCTGCTGTGCCCCCTGCTGAGGCTGCTGCTGCTGCATTGGCTGCTGCTGAGACAGTTGTTGTTGCTGAAGTGGTTGTTGTTGATACGGGATAGTAACACTCGCCACCTGCTGCGGCTGACGATATTGACCTCGTCCCCTGCCTCGGCCTCGGCCTCGGCCTCCAAATACTGCGCTTGCCTCGCCCTGACGGCGCCCACCAAAAGCCTTCCTATTACTGCTAGATGCATTCGATTCCTCAACCTGGAATTTTCCTTGCTTAATGTTACGTTCAATCTTTTCTCCCATCAGAATCAAGTCTGAAAAACTGGCCAGAGACGTGTGAAACAGCATATCATGAAACAGACCTGTGAATGTGCTGACAAACATGTCATTCATTTCCTTATCTTCTACAGGAGGACGGACCCTGGCAGCCATATCGCGCCACCTTTGCGCGTACTCTTTAAAGCTCTCCCCCTTCTTCTGCGACAGTCCCGCCAACTGGACCCGATTGGGTGCCAAGTCGCTGTTATACTTGTAGTGAGCTACAAATGCCTCTGCTAATTGCTTCCATGTCTTGATATCAGTTGGCTCCAACCCCATGTACCATTCTAGGGAGGGACCCGACAGACTATCTTGAAAGAAATGCATTAGCATTCTTTCATCAGTTGAGTATGCAGACATCTTTCTGTAATAAGCTCGTACATGCACTTTTGGACATGTGTCCCCTTTATACTTATCAAACGCAGGAGCTTTGAATTTGATTGGCACCCTCAAACCAGGTACCAAACCCATTGTTGCCATGTCCAAACCCACAGCACTTTGGTTTAGGACTCCCCTCATCTGCTCTTCCAGCATTCTGATCTTCTGGGAGTCATCCATTGGCCCTTCGAAACCTCCTCCGGAGAAAGCGTCCTCCTGCTGATCTTCTTGCCACATACCATTTCCATCCCCATACCCATCATATCCATTATTACGTCCAGCTCTGATCTGATTCATCCCCGGACCTCGGCCTCTGTTGCCGTACCCTTGAACACCTCCAGCAGGGCCAAAAGCCATAAACCCTGCGCCGTTTCCATTCCCGAAACCTCCGTAACCCTGATTGGTCGCACCATAGCCATCCTTCCCAAAGCCTTGAGCATTGATTGAAACCATATTTCCCAACATTATCGAATCCCTGATCATTGAATCCGAATCCAGTATTGACAAAGCCGTTGCCTCCCATATTATCTCCCAAATTGACATCACCCAGCCCAACGTTATGGACAGCAGTCTCATTCCCAACTCCGACGTTACCATTCACAGCAGCGGTAGCGTTGTTGACATTAGCAGCAGGTATATTGACTACAGGTGGAGCCACTGGCGTGGGAGTGCCGTCTCCATGAACAGTATCGACCCGTACGGACTGATGATCCTCATTACCGTGACCAGCATTTCGGGCCAACAGAGGCTGGACCATGGCCTGCAAATTCTCCTGACCCTTTGCAATAGCTTCCATGGTCTGCATAAAGAGAGCGAGCTTCTCGCGCACATCCTGCATCTCGTTCTGCATTTGATCCATGATTCTTCGACAGTTGGTGCGGGTAGAATAGCGGTGCGGGTGCTGATCTGCAATCCTGAAAAGTACCTGGTACAGAGCAGGAAATAAGACACCATCCAAAGGTTACCTGTAATGCAATATGAATATGAATGCAATGCAATGTGTGTCTGTGCATTGGGGAATATTCATTCCCCGATTCTAGTGTGAAGGTGCCAGTGCAGTGACAGTGTTGACAATAGGAATATCGGAGCTGAATCACAGAAAGCCTCATATATTGCAGGGAAAATCAATAAGCCCAGAGTACAATATCACTGAGAGTACAATAAGAAGGCATGACCTCAGCCAACAATCCTGGTGATGGCCAGCACTATGCAAATAAAGCATACAAGTTACTACACGAAATGATCAAATCTTCCCAAAAGTCTGATACTCTTCTATCAACTTCTTGGTCTCTGGATGACCTGGTTGGGTGAGCAGTCCTTCTACCAACTGATTCCTTCTCTTAAGAACACGATGCACGTCTCCAGCAGTTTCTTCCCATGTCGCTTCCCCGAAGCAATCTTCTAGCTTTCGCTTTTGAGACACAGCTTCATCTCTGCATTTGATCGCCTTGTTCAGTGCATTCTGGACACTATACCGGGTCATCACTTCTTCCTCACACTTCTTGATGCTAGACTTCAACTTCTCTTCGAGGTCGGAGATTTGCTGCTTCAGCTTATCTTCCCTCTTCTTATTGTTGGTGAGTGTAGCATTCCAAGTCTTATTGCAAGAGGAGATTTCTCGGTGTGCTGCGTCGAGCGCCTTCTTTTTGGATTCCAGCATGTCATGGGAGCTTCTGAACTCTTGCCCCAGACGTTCGCGCTTTTTCCTCTCCTCAGTCAACTCAGCCCCTAACTTGTTTAACATCTCAATCTGCTGTTGGAAAGCATGAACGGCCTTGTTTTTCTCACTGCGTATCTGGGCTAGCTCCTGCTCTAACCCTTCGTTGATCTTCATCAAGGCTTCTTTCTCTTTCACAACTTGCTCGTAGGCCTCCCTAGAAACAGTAGTTGGTTATGCTACCGGAATGGGAACAAGAATTGGTGCATCTGGAAATGGCATCCCCAACTGACTGGCTCTCTCCTGAATCCAAACTCTATAAGGTGCATAGGCCTGACAGTCATTCTTTCCTAACAACGGCTTCCCTCTTCGGATAATACGCGTCCAGGCATGCTGCAGCTTGGCTAGTAACTCCCCCTTCACGTCACCGGTGAAGTACAGAGATTCCTGTACTTCTTCCTCCTTTGGTGGGTTCTTCAACGCATATCCAAATTGGCGAATGAACAGAGAAGGGTTGTAATTGATACACCCTTTTCTTCCTATCAGCGGAACATTAGGATAACCGGAACAACTGAAGATAAGCTCGGATCCCAGCAGATCTCTGTCAAACCAATCAACATCTTCGGAAGTTAACCTCATCATATGCTCTGGCCAGTCGGGCGTAATTGCGTTATCCATGAAAGGTCCCCTCGATGGAAAATGGCTCTTGAACCACATATACAGCAAAGGTACGCAACAGGAGACATTCTTGCCTCTCCTGTTTTCATTCCTGTAGTGCATCGAATGGTAAAAGTCCCCGATCAGTGTTGGTACTGGGTTACTGGCAGCAAATAGATGAAATGCATCCATGTCCACGAAGTTTGGGAAGTTAGGGAACAACACTATCCCATAAATGCAGAGGGCCAAAATAGCGTTAAAGACCACCCAACACCCATTCTTGGCATACTCTTGAGCCTTACCAACCAGAAACTGAAGAGAAAAACCCGGAACCCCTCGCCACGCAGTCATCAACAAGTCAGAAGCATTCATATGCAGGGCCTTGGCTAAATCCTCCAGATTGGGCTCAGCGGCTGAGTGAATAAAAGGAACTGCATTCTGAACTGGCAGCTCAGTAAACTCTACATACTCCTCCATGGTGGGCCCCAAGATAAAGTCCGCAAACGTGAAGCATCTCAAAGCCGGGTCATAGAATTGCATTAATGTGTACAGCCCATTCAATTCATCCTCGGTAGACCTGCGCACTAAACCCAACAACCGTCCGTAACTCTGCCTGAAGCTTCTACGGACATCCTCATTTGCAAGAGAAATCAGACCCAGGAGTGGCGTAATATCGGGGACAGGTAGCTTATACGCAACGGTCATTCTCAAACCAGCCATGATCAAATACTCGGGAGTCCAGACACTAGAACCGGGGGAATGCAAATGCACCTGCAGCACAGACACACGTTAGTGGGATGCAATGATAATGAGTATGCAAACAATGCAATGCAAATAACATGCAACAGGGACCAACTGCCATAGCTGAACGGCCTGAACCATATCACAAAGTCTCAGATAGACTCTTTAGAAGTCCTCAAACCCTGGTCCCAGATAGACCTAAAACAAAGCTCCAATACTGGCCTCTGATAGACCCCATAATTACAACCTGAATGGTCCATGGCAGACCTCAAATCATATATCCCCTTGGTCTCTGACAGACCTCAGAACACATCTCCAAATAGTCTCTGACAGTCATCGGAACACACCAACTGGTCTCTGCCAGACCTTAGAACCCTCCATAAATATCCAGGATCCTGATCAAGAAATAAACCGGTGGTCTGAAGGTCTAGTTACCTGCATAACCCTGAATCCCCTCACAGGTGGGTGGCCCTATAACTGGCACAAGGTACGGCATCCTATGCGGTCGTCGGCGTCACAGACTTTCAGGGTTGACGATACGATTCCCAGGAGGAGTGGCATCATCAATTCCTGAAGAGGCCTCACTTAGCCAACTTCCAAATGATCGGTCCCCAGAGTCGACAATCCAACTAACCAGCAACCCAAGCCACCCAAAGGGCAGGACAGGAGGCCAACCAGAAGAACCTCGTCTGAGTGTAGATTTCGCGGGACACTAGGACATGCAAAGCACGTGCGCGCCCACTAATCTCTACTCTAAGTCTAAGGTGCACTCAAGCCCAGGTCCGGCTTCTCACTCAATATCAGAACACCCGTCACACCCCAGATACAACAATAATAATCAATATATATAATGCTGAAAATAAAGGTCAGAAATATAAAATAACTCCATACAAAATCCTCGACGGGAAAACAAGCGCTAGGATTGACTCTCTTAAGGGACGTTGGATCCCAAATGCATAAGAACTATCGCAGTCCTTAGCAGCCAGGGGACGTTGGGTCCCCAGCAGAGTCGCCAGCTGTCGCTACTGCGAAAATCGGCGCCGGCTGAACAGAAGAGTCGCCACCGTGCGTTATTTATCCCACGGGAGGGAAAGGAAACGCTCAGAGTAAACCTCGCACAACACGGGAAAGGTATGGTCGTCGCAACCAAAACCTGGATTCGGGAGTCGGTTACGCAAGGGGAAGGTATTAGCACCCCTCACGTCCGTCGTACTCGACGGGATCCACGCTTGTTTTCGGGTATGGATTGTTATTCTATCTACTCTACAGGTCAGGGGTTAAAAGTAAAATGACTCGGCAAAGTATCGCACTTTATGCCTACGTATTCCCATCTGAAACGAGAAATCAGAGTCAACTTAGTTCGCCTACCTACGGGAAAGGAGGGGAAGGGTGCTCGCTAGGATATCGCATCCTATGCCTACGTACTTCCACACAGCGTGGAAGATCAGAGCAAACGTAGTTCGGGCCACGTACGACACAAGCTTGTCTTGATTGATTTTATTCCTTCTGAAAAAGGTTTTTCTGATTAGCAGTCCAAGCGGACAAAAATGACGTCTTGATGAGTTCACATTCTTTTACGGAAGAAGTGTCTTTTAGTGTGTTTGAAATCTTTATGTGTTTTTATGTTTGTTTTGAGAAAGAAAGAGACAGAACTCTAACCTACGGTTGCGAAGGGAAACAAATTAACCTAATGTTATCATGCAGGGGTTAAGACCTAGTGTCTATCATGCTCCTCTCTTGCGTAGAGGGAAACAGAGATCCTAAGGGAATAGCCGGAAACAGAAACAATATCAGATATATACAGTAATACAGTAAAATGCATGGATGCAACAGTACAAGCGAGGCAAGGGAGTCCCACTCAACCTCGAACCTAGAAAACAATAGGCAAAAGTGAACAGACTTCACTTTCAACCCAACAAGGGTAAACAGCAAACAATACAATCAGGAAAACCAATCAATACATCAGAAATGAAATACAGCAAAAATAAACAGCCACAGCAGCTCTACATCAATATCTGGCTACAAGCAATCTCCAATCAGTTACAGGCTTCAACAAGCATTAATCTCCATCTTCATGATCTTTAGGCAAGGGCTTTTGATCATCAGTCTTCTATCTGCAAGGGCTTTTCTTCAAGCTCAAACCTCCAGGATGAGGGATCGGTCACAAGAGTGGATTGGGTGTTAAACAATTAGTTGACTACCAATGGTGGTAAACCAACTGCTTCTAACACAAAAGACATTTTCTCTCAAGAGTTCTATCTCTTAGACACTATCACCAAGCCTTCCAAAGGAAGGGGGTGAGTGTCTTAGAGAGACTCTGAATCACAGAGAAGAATGGATGCAGACAAGGCAATCCATGTTTGAAAAACAAACTTTCTAATCTAGAGCTCTGCCTAGCTCCTAAACCCTAGTCTCCTCAGCATCTGCTAGCAAGAATCTCCTCTTCAACTCTGGCAATTGATCTTCAATCTCTGGATCTTCAATGGCTTCATCTTTGCAAATCCTCAGCTCTCCCAAGTCCCCAGACAATCCCAATACCCACACAAGCAAGCAATAATCCCCAGAGGGCACACCACACCAGTCAATCAGATATCCAGTATATTAATAGCAGTAGGGGAACCCTGACTTTTTTCTAAGGGATCTAATAACTACCCATAGCCCCTATAGTCCCATAACTAAATTAGTCAAGCCCTAAGTCCTAAGGGAAAAGAATCAAATCTCCTAAGTCATCACTTAAAACCCTGGCTTTATTCATGTTGTTCACACCTACACTAAACACCTAAAATTAATTTCTAAAAATGGGAACTAAACTGAATCTACAAGTTCAATGTCTACACTAAACAACCTAAAAAGAATGGGCAAAAAATATTGAAGCAACTAATAGAACAGAAAATAACAAAATCATGTATGAAATGAAACTATTAAAATGTTATTTATTTAGAAAATATGAGAAAAATATCAAATAAAAAATAAAATGCAATTTTTATTTTCTATAATTTTCTAGACATCCTAAAGAAAAATATGCAAAAAGAATGAATTAAAAATAATGATTTTTCTATTTATTATGATTTTTATAAGATGCATAAAAAATGAAAAGAAAATAAAAGAAAATATAAAGAAATATTTGAGGGGGTGAGAAAAGTAAAGGCGCGCAGTTGAAATTCAAGATGGGCCACAGGACAGGGGGTGTGAATATCAAGTGGATAAGGCCCAGGTGCGCTCAGAAAACACTTGAGAAAATGCCAGAAAAATAAAGAAAGATTCGGTGTAAATAGCATCCAATTCATGTGTATTCGTTTGGGCTTAGTGAAAAGGAGGTGTGCATAGCAAATCAAATTCAGGCCCACCCAGGATACTTAAATGAAACGCTGCGTTTCATATCCACTTCTTCCCTCCGTTTTCAACTTCAAATGTGGACCATCCGATGCTACAGTCCAGTCCAAGGTCAAACGTGCATCCTACGGTGTTGGAGTCATCATCAACCTTGGACTCCCTAGGGTTTCAGATATCCCCCATGCACGATTCCATCTTCAAGCGCTCGGTTCTCCCTCATCTCCTCATGAAAATCAAAACTACAAACACCAAACTTGCTTCATTTTTTACGTAGAATGCAACTACATCATCAGTTCTTGTTAAAATTCGCCCAATCACTAAACACGATAGCTTCCCTTCCATGGCTGCTTCAATTCTGACCTTCACTAAACCCTAATTTCTTGCTAACAGAACACTCATCAACCATCACTGATCATGCTACACTAATCCAAATGAGTTATCCATCACTAATCTCCTAGTTATGGATCAAAACAGTTTTATGGCTCATGCAAGAATCTTCATCAATTCACACTAAAAGCTTCAGGATTACTCCTCTAACCACCTAGGTCACTATTATCCTAACAAACCTATGTCATGCTAACTACATCAGGCCAATTTGAATGGAGAACATACCTGGTATAATTTTGAAAAACAGAATGGTGAATCCTTCACTTCGAGCTCAGCAATGTCTTAAACTTGATCAAGGTGCTTGGATCTTGATTCTGTACGCATCTACACTTGCTCCAACACTTTGGATTCTTGTAATGGATTCTTCTTGCACTTTTGAGGATGAACTCACAACACACGAATTTGGAACTATTTCCACTGGATCTTGCTTGAAACTGGTTATATGATGATTGTAGAGAATGATGGGATCAAGAATTTTGCAAAATGATCAAGATTTGAGGGAGTTTGAGTAGTTTATGCAAGAATGAGAAAATGGATGAAAATTGAGGTTTTTGAACAAATGGGAGCACCAACCCTTGCATGAATCAGCTTGTATGAATATATAGATGATGTTGGAACCTCCTAGAACATTGGAGAAATTTCCCTTGCATTTTTCCTTTTCAATCTTGGATTATGTTACTTTCAATTCAAGCAACCATGGATAACTCTCAAATTATGAACTAAACTCAAAATTCCACTTTAGCCAATGTCTTTAAAATGCCTTTTCCATTCAAAATGACCTATAATTTTGCATCATTTGGCCAAGATATGAAAAATATCATTTTTTAAGTCATTTTTCTTCATTAAATTCAACAATTTTGAAACCTTGTGATATGAATCTTTCCAATCTCTCATGGTCACTTTTCTAGACTCAAAATGTCATTTGGAGCAAGTTTGATGTTGTAAGTTTTTCCATTTGAGGCCTCCTTGTATGAGTTTTGGACATAGGTTAAAATGACCTGTAATTCAGACTCCGGTTATTACGTTGAGTGTTCAGGCTCCGGTCAGTTTCGTTGGGTACCCAGACTCCGGTTTTTACGTTGAGCGTTCAGGCTCCGTTCAGTTTTGTTGGGTATCCATACTCCGGTTATTATGTTGAGCGTTCAGGCTCCGTTCAGTTTCGTAGGGTATCCGAGCTCTGGTTATTACGTTGAGCGTTCAGGCTCCAGTCAGTTTCGTTGGGTATCCAGACTTCGGTTATTACGTTGAGCGTTCAGGCTCCGGTCAGTTTCGTTGGGTATCCAGACTCCGGTTATTACGTTGAGCGTTCAGACTCCGGTCAGTTTCGTTGCGTATCCAGGCTTCGGTTATTACGTTGATCGTTCAGGCTCCGGTCAGTTTCATTGGTTATCCAGACTCCAGTTTTTACATTGAGCGTTCAGGCTCCAGTCAGTTTTGTTGGGTATCCAGACTCCGGTTATTATGTTGAGCGTTCAGGCTCCGGTCAGTTTTGTTGGGTATCCAAACTCCGGATATTACGTTCAGCGTTCAGTCTCCGGTCAGTTTCGTTGGGTATCCAGACTCCGGTTATTATGTTAGTGTTCAGGCTCCGGTCATTTTTGTTGAGCATCCAGACTCCGATTATTACGTTAGCGTTCAGGCTCCGGTCATTTTTGTTGAGTACCCAGACTCCGGTTATTACGTTGTGCGTTCAGGATCCGTTCAGTTTCATTGAGCATCCAGACTCCAGTTATTACGTTGTGTGTTCAGGCTCCAGTCAGTTTCTTTGAGTATCCAGACTCCGGTTATTACTTTGAGCGTTCAGGCTCCGTTCAGTTTCGTTGGGTATCCAGACTCCGGTTATTACGTTGAGCATTCAGGCTCCGGTCAGTTTTGTTGTGTATCCAGACTCCGGTTATTACATTGAGCGTTCAGGCTCTGGTCAGTTTCTTTGGGTATCCAGACTCCAGTTATTACGTTGAGCGTTCAGGCTTCGGTCAGTTTCTTTGGGTATCCAGACTCCGGTTATTACGTTGAGCGTTCAGGCTCCGATCAGTTTCATTGGGTATCCAGACTCCAGTTATTACGTTGAGCGAGCAGGCTCCGGTCAGTTTCGTTGGGTATCCAGACTCCGGTTATTACGTTGAGTGTTCAGGCTCCGGTCAGTTTCGTTGGGTACCCAGACTCCGGTTTTTACGTTGAGCGTTCAGGCTCCGTTCAGTTTTGTTGGGTATCCATACTCCGGTTATTATGTTGAGCGTTCAGGCTCCGTTCAGTTTCGTAGGGTATCCAGACTCTGGTTATTACGTTGAGCGTTCAGGCTCCGGTCAGTTTCGTTGGGTATCCAGACTTCGGTTATTACGTTGAGCGTTCAGGCTCCGGTCAGTTTCGTTGGGTATCCAGACTCCGGTTATTACGTTGAGCGTTCAGACTCCGGTCAGTTTCGTTGCGTATCCAGGCTTCGGTTATTACGTTTATCGTTCAGGCTCCGGTCAGTTTCATTGGTTATCCAGACTCCAGTTTTTACATTGAGCGTTCAGGCTCCGGTCAGTTTTGTTGGGTATCCAGACTCCGGTTATTATGTTGAGCGTTCAGGCTCCGGTCAGTTTTGTTGGGTATCCAAACTCCGGTTATTACGTTCAGCGTTCAGTCTCCGGTCAGTTTCGTTGGGTATCCAGACTCCGGTTATTACGTTAGCGTTCAGGCTCCGGTCATTTTTGTTGAGCATCCAGACTCCGGTTATTACGTTAGCGTGCAGGCTCCGGTCATTTTTGTTGAGTACCCAGACTCCGGTTATTACGTTGTGCGTTCAGGATCCGTTCAGTTTCGTTGAGCATCCAGACTCCAGTTATTACGTTGTGTGTTCATGCTCCAGTCAGTTTCTTTGAGTATCCAGACTCCGGTTATTACGTTGAGCGTTCAGGCTCCATTCAGTTTCGTTGGGTATCCAGACTCCGGTTATTACGTTGAGCATTCAGGCTCCGGTCAGTTTTGTTGTGTATCCTGTCGCTACTGCGAAAATCGGCGCCGGCTGAATAGAAGAGTCGCCACCGTGCGTTATTTATCCCACGGGAGGGAAAGGAAACACTCAGAGTAAACCTCGCACAACACGGGAAAGGTATGGTCGTCGCAACCAAAACCTGGATTCGGGAGTCGGTTACGCAAGGGGAAGGTATTAGCACCCCTCACGTCCGTCGTACTCGACGGGATCCACGCTTGTTTTCGGGTATGGATTGTTATTCTATCTACTCTACAGGTCAGGGGTTAAAAGTAAAATGACTCGGCAAAGTATCGCACTTTATGCCTACGTATTCCCGTCTGAAACGAGAAATCAGAGTCAACGTAGTTCGCCTACCTACGGGAAAGGAGGGGAAGGGTGCTCGCTAGGATATCGCATCCTATGCCTACGTACTTCCACACAGCGTGGAAGATCAGAGCAAACGTAGTTCGGGCCACGTACGACACAAGCTTGTCTTGATTGATTTTATTCCTTCTGAAAAAGGTTTTTCTGATTAGCAGTCCAAGCGGACAAAAATGACGTCTTGATGAGTTCACATTCTTTTACGGAAGAAGTGTCTTTTAGTGTGTTTGAAATCTTTATGTGTTTTTCTGTTTGTTTTGAGAAAGAAAGAGACAGAACTCTAACCTACGGTTGCGAAGGGAAACAAATTAACCTAATGTTATCATGCAGGGGTTAAGACCTAGTGTCTATCATGCTCCTCTCTTGCGTAGAGGGAAACAGAGATCCTAAGGGAATAGCCGGAAACAGAAACAATATCAGATATATACAGTAATACAGTAAAATGCATGGATGCAACAGTACAAGCGAGGCAAGGGAGTCCCACTCAACCTCGAACCTAGAAAACAATAGGCAAAAGTGAACAGACTTCACTTTCAACCCAACAAGGGTAAACAGCAAACAATACAATCAGGAAAACCAATCAATACATCAGAAATGAAATACAGCAAAAATAAACAGCCACAGCAGCTCTACATCAATATCTGGCTACAAGCAATCTCCAATCAGTTACAGGCTTCAACAAGCATTAATCTCCATCTTCATGATCTTTAGGCAAGGGCTTTTGATCATCAGTCTTCTATCTGCAAGGGCTTTTCTTCAAGCTCAAACCTCCAGGATGAGGGATCAGTCACAAGAGTGGATTGGGTGTTAAACAATTAGTTGACTACCAATGGTGGTAAACCAACTGCTTCTAACACAAAAGACATTTTCTCTCAAGAGTTCTATCTCTTAGACACTATCACCAAGCCTTCCAAAGGAAGGGGGTGAGTGTCTTAGAGAGACTCTGAATCACAGAGAAGAATGGATGCAGACAAGGCAATCCATGTTTGAAAAACAAACTTTCTAATCTAGAGCTCTGCCTAGCTCCTAAACCCTAGTCTCCTCAGCATCTGCTAGCAAGAATCTCCTCTTCAACTCTGGCAATTGATCTTCAATCTCTGGATCTTCAATGGCTTCATCTTTGCAAATCCTCAGCTCTCCCAAGTCCCCAGACAATCCCAATACCCACACAAGCAAGCAATAATCCCCAGAGGGCACACCACACCAGTCAATCAGATATCCAGTATATTAATAGCAGTAGGGGAACCCTGACTTTTTTCTAAGGGATCTAATAACTACCCATAGCCCCTATAGTCCCATAACTAAATTAGTCAAGCCCTAAGTCCTAAGGGAAAAGAATCAAATCTCCTAAGTCATCACTTAAAACCCTAGCTTTATTCATGTTGTTCACACCTACACTAAACACCTAAAATTAATTTCTAAAAATGGGAACTAAACTGAATCTACAAGTTCAATGTCTACACTAAACAACCTAAAAAGAATGGGCAAAAAATATTGAAGCAACTAATAGAACAGAAAATAACAAAATCATGTATGAAATGAAACTATTAAAATGTTATTTATTTAGAAAATATGAGAAAAATATCAAATAAAAAATAAAATGCAATTTTTATTTTCTATAATTTTCTAGACATCCTAAAGAAAAATATGCAAAAAGAATGAATTAAAAATAATGATTTTTCTATTTATTATGATTTTTATAAGATGCATAAAAAATGAAAAGAAAATAAAAGAAAATATAAAGAAATATTTGAGGGGGTGAGAAAAGTAAAGGCGCGCAGTTGAAATTCAAGATGGCCCATAGGACAGGGGGTGTGAATATCAAGTGGATAAGGCCCAGGTGCGCTCAGAAAACACTTGAGAAAATGCCAGAAAAATAAAGAAAGATTCGGTGTAAATAGCATCCAATTCATGTGCATTCGTTTGGGCTTAGTGAAAAGGAGGTGTGCATAGCAAATCAAATTCAGGCCCACCCAGGATACTTAAATGAAACGCTGCGTTTCATATCCACTTCTTCCCTCCGTTTTCAACTTCAAATGTGGACCATCCGATGCTACAGTCCAGTCCAAGGTCAAACGTGCATCCTACGGTGTTGGAGTCATCATCAACCTTGGACTCCCTAGGGTTTCAGATATCCCCCATGCACGATTCCATCTTCAAGCGCTCGGTTCTCCCTCATCTCCTCATGAAAATCAAAAATACAAACACCAAACTTGCTTCATTTTTTACGTAGAATGCAACTACATCATCAGTTCTTGTTAAAATTCGCCCAATCACTAAACACGATAGCTTCCCTTCCATGGCTGCTTCAATTCTGACCTTCACTAAACCCTAATTTCTTGCTAACAGAACACTCATCAACCATCACTGATCATGCTACACTAATCCAAATGAGTTATCCATCACTAATCTCCTAGTTATGGATCAAAACAGTTTTATGGCTCATGCAAGAATCTTCATCAATTCACACTAAAAGCTTCAGGATTACTCCTCTAACCACCTAGGTCACTATTATCCTAACAAACCTATGTCATGCTAACTACATCAGGCCAATTTGAATGGAGAACATACCTGGTATAATTTTGAAAAACAGAATGGTGAATCCTTCACTTCGAGCTCAGCAATGTCTTAAACTTGATCAAGGTGCTTGGATCTTGATTCTGTACGCATCTACACTTGCTCCAACACTTTGGATTCTTGTAATGGATTCTTCTTGCACTTTTGAGGATGAACTCACAACACACGAATTTGGAACTATTTCCACTGGATCTTGCTTGAAACTGGTTATATGATGATTGTAGAGAATGATGGGATCAAGAATTTTGCAAAATGATCAAGATTTGAGGGAGTTTGAGTAGTTTATGCAAGAATGAGAAAATGGATGAAAATTGAGGTTTTTGAACAAATGGGAGCACCAACCCTTGCATGAATCAGCTTGTATGAATATATAGATGATGTTGGAACCTCCTAGAACATTGGAGAAATTTCCCTTGCATTTTTCCTTTTCAATCTTGGATTATGTTACTTTCAATTCAAGCAACCATGGATAACTCTCAAATTATGAACTAAACTCAAAATTCCACTTTAGCCAATGTCTTTAAAATGCCTTTTCCATTCAAAATGACCTATAATTTTGCATCATTTGGCCAAGATATGAAAAATATCATTTTTTAAGTCATTTTTCTTCATTAAATTCAACAATTTTGAAACCTTGTGATATGAATCTTTCCAATCTCTCATGGTCACTTTTCTAGACTCAAAATGTCATTTGGAGCAAGTTTGATGTTGTAAGTTTTTCCATTTGAGGCCTCCTTGTATGAGTTTTGGACATAGGTTAAAATGACCTGTAATTCAGACTCCGGTTATTACGTTGAGTGTTCAGGCTCCGGTCAGTTTCGTTGGGTACCCAGACTCCGGTTTTTACGTTGAGCGTTCAGGCTCCGTTCAGTTTTGTTGGGTATCCATACTCCGGTTATTATGTTGAGCGTTCAGGCTCCGTTCAGTTTCGTAGGGTATCCGAGCTCTGGTTATTACGTTGAGCGTTCAGGCTCCAGTCAGTTTCGTTGGGTATCCAGACTTCGGTTATTACGTTGAGCGTTCAGGCTCCGGTCAGTTTCGTTGGGTATCCAGACTCCGGTTATTACGTTGAGCGTTCAGACTCCGGTCAGTTTCGTTGCGTATCCAGGCTTCGGTTATTACGTTGATCGTTCAGGCTCCGGTCAGTTTCATTGGTTATCCAGACTCCAGTTTTTACATTGAGCGTTCAGGCTCCAGTCAGTTTTGTTGGGTATCCAGACTCCGGTTATTATGTTGAGCGTTCAGGCTCCGGTCAGTTTTGTTGGGTATCCAAACTCCGGTTATTACGTTCAGCGTTCAGTCTCCGGTCAGTTTCGTTGGGTATCCAGACTCCAGTTATTATGTTAGTGTTCAGGCTCCGGTCATTTTTGTTGAGCATCCAGACTCCGGTTATTACGTTAGCGTTCAGGCTCCGGTCATTTTTGTTGAGTACCCAGACTCCGGTTATTACGTTGTGCGTTCAGGATCCGTTCAGTTTCGTTGAGCATCCAGACTCCAGTTATTACGTTGTGTGTTCAGGCTCCAGTCAGTTTCTTTGAGTATCCAGACTCCGGTTATTACGTTGAGCGTTCAGGCTCCGTTCAGTTTCGTTGGGTATCCAGACTCCGGTTATTACGTTGAGCATTCAGGCTCCGGTCAGTTTTGTTGTGTATCCAGACTCCGGTTATTACGTTGAGCGTTCAGGCTCCGGTCAGTTTCGTTGGGCATCCAGACTCCGGTTTTTACGTTGAGCGTTCAGGCTCCTGTCAGTTTTGTTGGGTATCCAGACTCCGGTTATTACGTTGAGGGTTCAGGCTCCGATCAGTTTCGTTGGGTATCCAGACTCCGATTATTACATGGAGCGTTCAGGCTCCGGTCAGTGTCGTTGGGTATCTAGACTCCGGTTATCACGTTGAGCGTTCAGGCTCTGGTCAGTTTCGTTGTGTGTCCAGACTCCGGTTATTACGTTGATCGTTCAGGCTCAAGTTAGTTTCGTTGAGTATCCAGACTCTGGTTATTACATTGAGCATTCAGGCTCTGGTTAGTTTCGTTGAGTATCCGGATTCCGGTTATTACATTGAGCGTTCAGGCTCCGGTCAATTTCGTTTCGTATCTAGACTCCGGTTATTACGTTGAGCGTTTAGGCTCCGGTCAGTTTCGTTGGGTATCCAGACTCCGGTTATTACATTGAGCGTCAAGGCTCCGGTCAGTTTCGTTGTGTATCCAGACTCCGGTTATTACGTTGAGCGATCAGGCTCCGGTCAATTTCGTTGTGTATCCAGACACCGGTTATTACGTTGATCGTTCAGGCTCTAGTCAGTTTCGTTGAGTATCCAGACTCCGGTTATTACATTGAGCCTTCAGGCTCCGGTCAGTTTCGTTGAGTATCCAAATTCTGGTTATTACATTGAGCGTTCAGGCTCCGGTCAATTTCGTTCGGTATCGAGATTCCGGTTATTACGTTGAGCGTTCAGGCTCCGGTCAGTTTCGTTGGGTATCCAGACTCCGGTTATTACGTTGAGCGTTCAGGCTCCGGTCAGTTTCGTTGGGTATCCAGACTCCGATTATTACATGGAGCGTTCAGGCTCCGGTCAGTGTCGTTGGGTATCTAGACTCCGGTTATCACATTGAGCGTTCAGGCTCTGATCAGTTTCGTTGTGTGTCCAGACTCCGGTTATTACGTTGATCGTTCAGGCTCAAGTTAGTTTCGTTGAGTATCCAGACTCTGGTTATTACATTGAGCATTCAGGCTCTGGTTAGTTTCGTTGAGTATCCGGATTCCGGTTATTACATTGAGCATTCAGGCTCCGGTCAATTTCGTTTCGTATATAGACTCCGGTTATTATGTTGAGCGTTTAGGCTCCGGTCAGTTTCGTTGGGTATCCAGACTCCGGTTATTACGTTGAGCGTTCAGGCTCCGGTCAGTTTCGTTGTGTATCCAGACTCCGGTTATTACGTTGAGCGATCAGGCTCCGGTCAATTTCGTTGTGTATCCAGACACCGGTTATTACGTTGATCGTTCAGGCTCTAGTCAGTTTCGTTGAGTATCCAGACTCCGGTTATTACATTGAGCCTTCAGGCTCCGGTCAGTTTCGTTGAGTATCCAAATTCTGGTTATTACATTGAGCGTTCAGGCTCCGGTCAATTTCGTTCGGTATCGAGATTCCGGTTATTACGTTGAGCGTTCAGGCTCCGGTCAGTTTCGTTGGGTATCCAGACTCCGGTTATTACGTTGAGCGTTCAGGCTCCGGTCAGTTTCGTTGGGTATCCAGACTCCGATTATTACATGGAGCGTTCAGGCTCCGGTCAGTGTCGTTGGGTATCTAGACTCCGGTTATCACATTGAGCGTTCAGGCTCTGATCAGTTTCGTTGTGTGTCCAGACTCCGGTTATTACGTTGATCGTTCAGGCTCAAGTTAGTTTCGTTGAGTATCCAGACTCTGGTTATTACATTGAGCATTCAGGCTCTGGTTAGTTTCGTTGAGTATCCGGATTCCGGTTATTACATTGAGCATTCAGGCTCCGGTCAATTTCGTTTCGTATATAGACTCCGGTTATTATGTTGAGCGTTTAGGCTCCGGTCAGTTTCGTTGGGTATCCAGACTCCGGTTATTACGTTGAGCGTTCAGGCTCCGGTCAGTTTCGTTGTGTATCCAGACTCCGGTTATTACGTTGAGCGATCAGGCTCCGGTCAATTTCGTTGTGTATCCAGACACCGGTTATTACGTTGATCGTTCAGGCTCTAGTCAGTTTCGTTGAGTATCCAGACTCCGGTTATTACATTGAGCCTTCAGGCTCCGGTCAGTTTCGTTGAGTATCCAAATTCCGGTTATTACATTGAGCGTTCAGGCTCCGGTCAATTTCGTTCGGTATCGAGACTCCGGTTATTACGTTGAGCGTTCAGGCTCCGGTCAGTTTCGTTGGGTATCCAGACTCCGGTTATTACGTTGAGCGTTCAGGCTCCGGTCAGTTTCGTTGGGTATCCAGACTCCGATTATTACATGGAGCGTTCAGGCTCCGGTCAGTGTCGTTGGGTATCTAGACTCCGGTTATCACATTGAGCGTTCAGGCTCTGATCAGTTTCGTTGTGTGTCCAGACTCCGGTTATTACGTTGATCGTTCAGGCTCAAGTTAGTTTCGTTGAGTATCCAGACTCTGGTTATTACATTGAGCATTCAGGCTCTGGTTAGTTTTGTTGAGTATCCGGATTCCGGTTATTACATTGAGCGTTCAGGCTCCGGTCAATTTCGTTTCGTATCTAGACTCCGGTTATTACGTTGAGCGTTTAGGCTCCGGTCAGTTTCGTTGGGTATCCAGACTCCGGTTATTACATTGAGCGTCAAGGCTCCGGTCAGTTTCGTTGTGTATCCAGACTCCGGTTATTACGTTGAGCGATCAGGCTCCGGTCAATTTCGTTGTGTATCCAGACACCGGTTATTACGTTGATCGTTCAGGCTCTAGTCAGTTTCGTTGAGTATCCAGACTCCGGTTATTACATTGAGCCTTCAGGCTCCGGTCAGTTTCGTTGAGTATCCAAATTCTGGTTATTACATTGAGCGTTCAGGCTCCGGTCAATTTCGTTCGGTATCGAGATTCCGGTTATTACGTTGAGCGTTCAGGCTCCGGTCAGTTTCGTTGGGTATCCAGACTCCGGTTATTACGTTGAGCGTTCAGGCTCCGGTCAGTTTCGTTGGGTATCCAGACTCCGATTATTACATGGAGCGTTCAGGCTCCGGTCAGTGTCGTTGGGTATCTAGACTCCGGTTATCACATTGAGCGTTCAGGCTCTGATCAGTTTCGTTGTGTGTCCAGACTCCGGTTATTACGTTGATCGTTCAGGCTCAAGTTAGTTTCGTTGAGTATCCAGACTCTGGTTATTACATTGAGCATTCAGGCTCTGGTTAGTTTCGTTGAGTATCCGGATTCCGGTTATTACATTGAGCATTCAGGCTCCGGTCAATTTCGTTTCGTATATAGACTCCGGTTATTATGTTGAGCGTTTAGGCTCCGGTCAGTTTCGTTGGGTATCCAGACTCCGGTTATTACGTTGAGCGTTCAGGCTCCGGTCAGTTTCGTTGTGTATCCAGACTCCGGTTATTACGTTGAGCGATCAGGCTCCGGTCAATTTCGTTGTGTATCCAGACACCGGTTATTACGTTGATCGTTCAGGCTCTAGTCAGTTTCGTTGAGTATCCAGACTCCGGTTATTACATTGAGCCTTCAGGCTCCGGTCAGTTTCGTTGAGTATCCAAATTCTGGTTATTACATTGAGCGTTCAGGCTCCGGTCAATTTCGTTCGGTATCGAGATTCCGGTTATTACGTTGAGCGTTCAGGCTCCGGTCAGTTTCGTTGGGTATCCAGACTCCGGTTATTACGTTGAGCGTTCAGGCTCCGGTCAGTTTCGTTGGGTATCCAGACTCCGATTATTACATGGAGCGTTCAGGCTCCGGTCAGTGTCGTTGGGTATCTAGACTCCGGTTATCACATTGAGCGTTCAGGCTCTGATCAGTTTCGTTGTGTGTCCAGACTCCGGTTATTACGTTGATCGTTCAGGCTCAAGTTAGTTTCGTTGAGTATCCAGACTCTGGTTATTACATTGAGCATTCAGGCTCTGGTTAGTTTCGTTGAGTATCCGGATTCCGGTTATTACATTGAGCATTCAGGCTCCGGTCAATTTCGTTTCGTATATAGACTCCGGTTATTATGTTGAGCGTTTAGGCTCCGGTCAGTTTCGTTGGGTATCCAGACTCCGGTTATTACGTTGAGCGTTCAGGCTCCGGTCAGTTTCGTTGTGTATCCAGACTCCGGTTATTACGTTGAGCGATCAGGCTCCGGTCAATTTCGTTGTGTATCCAGACACCGGTTATTACGTTGATCGTTCAGGCTCTAGTCAGTTTCGTTGAGTATCCAGACTCCGGTTATTACATTGAGCCTTCAGGCTCCGGTCAGTTTCGTTGAGTATCCAAATTCCGGTTATTACATTGAGCGTTCAGGCTCCGGTCAATTTCGTTCGGTATCGAGACTCCGGTTATTACGTTGAGCGTTCAGGCTCCGGTCAGTTTCGTTGGGTATCCAGACTCCGGTTATTACGTTGAGCGTTCAGGCTCCGGTCAGTTTCGTTGGGTATCCAGACTCCGATTATTACATGGAGCGTTCAGGCTCCGGTCAGTGTCGTTGGGTATCTAGACTCCGGTTATCACATTGAGCGTTCAGGCTCTGGTCAGTTTCGTTGTGTGTCCAGACTCCGGTTATTACGTTGATCGTTCAGGCTCAAGTTAGTTTCGTTGAGTATCCAGACTCTGGTTATTACATTGAGCATTCAGGCTCTGGTTAGTTTCGTTGAGTATCCGGATTCCGGTTATTACATTGAGCATTCAGGCTCCGGTCAATTTCGTTTCGTATATAGACTCCGGTTATTATGTTGAGCGTTTAGGCTCCGGTCAGTTTCGTTGGGTATCCAGACTCCGGTTATTACGTTGAGCGTTCAGGCTCCGGTCAGTTTCGTTGTGTATCCAGACTCCGGTTATTACGTTGAGCGATCAGGCTCCGGTCAATTTCGTTGTGTATCCAGACACCGGTTATTACGTTGATCGTTCAGGCTCTAGTCAGTTTCGTTGAGTATCCAGACTCCGGTTATTACATTGAGCCTTCAGGCTCCGGTCAGTTTCGTTGAGTATCCAAATTCCGGTTATTACATTGAGCGTTCAGGCTCCGGTCAATTTCGTTCGGTATCGAGACTCCGGTTATTACGTTGAGCGTTCAGGCTCCGGTCAGTTTCGTTGGGTATCCAGACTCCGGTTATTACGTTGAGCGTTCAGTCTCCGGTCAGTTTCGTTGGGTATCCAGACTCCGGTTATTACGTTGAGCGTTCAGGCTCCGGTCAGTTTCGTTGCGTATCTAGACTTCAGTTATTACGTTGATCGTTCAGGCTCCGGTCAGTTTCATTGGGTATCCAGACTCCGGTTTTTACATTGAGCGTTTAGGCTCCGGTCAGTTTTGTTGGGTATCCAGACTCCGATTATTATGTTGAGCGTTCAGGCTCCGGTCAGTTTCATTGGGCATCCAGACTCCGGTTATTACGTTGAGCGTTCAGGCTCCGGTCAGTTTTGTTGGGTATCCAAACTCCGGTTATTACATTCAGCGTTCAGGCTCCGGTCAGTTTCGTTGGGTATCCAGACTCCGGTTATTACGTTAGCGTTCAGGCTCCGGTCATTTTTGTTGAGCATCCAGACTCCAGTTATTACGTTGTGCGTTCAGGGTCCGGTCAGTTTCGTTGAGTACCCAGACTCCGGTTATTACGTTGTGCGTTCAGACTCCGGTCAGTTTTGTTGAGTATCCAGACTCTGGTTATTACGTTGAGCGTTCAGGCTCCGTTCAGTTTCGTTGGGTATCCAGACTCCGGTTATTACGTTGAGTGTTCAGGCTCCAGTCAGTTTTGTTGTGTATCCAGACTCCGGTTATTACGTTGATCGTTCAGGCTCCGGTCAGTTTCGATGGGTATCCACACTCCGGTTTTTACGTTGAGCGTTCAGGCTCCGGTCAGTTTTGTTGGGTATCCAGACTCCGATTATTACATTGAGCGTTCAGGCTCCGGTCAGTTTCGTTGGGTATCCAGACTCCGGTTATCACGTTGAGCGTTCAGGCTCCGGTCAGTTTCGTTGTGTATCCAGACTCTGGTTATTACGTTGATCGTTCAGGCTCCAGTCAATTTCGTTGAGTATCCAGACTCTGGTTATTACATTGAGCATTCAGGCTCTGGTTAGTTTCGTTGAGTATCCAGATTCCGGTTATTACATTGAATGTTCAGGCTCCGGTCAATTTCGTTGGGTATCCAGACTCCGGTTATTACGTTGAGCGTTCAGGCTCCGGTCCGTTTCGTTCGGTATCCAGACTTTGGTTATTACGTTGAGCGTTCAGGCTCCGGTCAGTTTTGTTGGGTATCCAGACTCCGGTTATTACGTTGAGCGATCAGGGTCCGGTCAGTTTCGTTGCATATCCAGACTCTGGTTATTACGTTAGGCGTTCAGGCTCCGGTCAGTTTCGTTCGGTATCTAGACTCCGGTTATTATTTTAAGCGTTCAGGCTCCGGTCATTTTCGTTTGGTATCCTGACTCCGGTTATTACGTTGAGCGTTCAGGCTCCGGTCAGTTTCATTGGGTATCCAGACATCGGTTATTATCTTGAGCATTCAGACTGCGGTTAGTTTCGTTGGGTATCCAGACTCTGGTTATTACGTTGAGCGTTCAGGCTCCGGTTATTTTCGTTGAGCATCCAAACTCTAGTTATTACTTTGTGCGTTCAGGGTCCGGTCAGTTTCGTTGAGTATCTAGACTCTGGTTATTACGTTGAGCGTTCAGGCTCCGTTCAGTTTCGTTGGGTATCCACACTCCCGTTATTATGTTGAGCGTTCAGGCTCCGGTCAGTTTCGTTGTGTATCCGGACTCCCGTTATTACGTTGAGCGTTCAGGCTCCAGTCAGTTTTGTTGGGTATCCAAACTCCGGTTATTACGTTCAGCGTTCAGTCTCCGGTCAGTTTCGTTGGGTATCCAGACTCCGGTTATTACGTTAGCGTTCAGGCTCCGGTCATTTTTGTTGAGCATCCAGACTCCAGTTATTACGTTGTGCGTTCAGGGTTCGGTCAATTTCGTTGAGTACCCAGACTCCGGTTATTACGTTTAGCGTTCAGGATCCGTTCAGTTTCGTTGAGCATCCAGACTCCAGTTATTACGTTGTGTGTTCAGGCTCTAGTCATTTTCATTGAGTATCCAGACTCCGGTTATTACGTTGAGCGTTCAGGCTCCGTTCAGTTTCGTTGGGTATCCAGACTCCGGTTATTACGTTGAGCATTCAGGCTCCGGTAAGTTTTGTTGTGTATCCAGACTCCGGTTATTACGTTGAGCGTTCAGGCTCCGGTTTGTTTCGTTGGGTATCCAGACTCCGGTTTTTACGTTGAGCGTTCAGGCTCCTGTCAGTTTTGTTGGGTATCCAGACTCCGGTTATTACGTTGAGGGTTCAGGCTCCGGTCAATTTCGTTGAGTACCCAGACTCCGGTTATTACGTTGAGCATTCAGGATCCGTTTAGTTTCGTTGAGCATCCAGACTCCGGTTATCACGTTGAGCGTTCAGGCTCTGGTCAGTTTCGTTGTGTGTCCAGACTCCGGTTATTACGTTGATCGTTCAGGCTCAAGTTAGTTTCATTGAGTATCCAGACTCTGGTTATTACATTGAGCATTCAGGCTTTGGTTAGTTTCGTTGAGTATCCGGATTCCGGTTATTACATTGAGCGTTCAGGCTCCGGTCAATTTCGTTTCGTATATAGACTCCAGTTATTACGTTGAGCGTTTAGGCTCCGGTCAGTTTCGTTGGGTATCCAGACTCCGGTTATTACGTTGAGCGTTCAGGCTCCGGTCAGTTTCGTTGTGTATCCAGACTCCAGTTATTACGTTGAGCGATCAGGCTCCGGTCAATTTCGTTGTGTATCCAGACACCGGTTATTACGTTGATCGTTCAGGCTCTAGTCAGTTTCGTTGAGTATCCAGACTCCGGTTATTACATTGAGCCTTCAGGCTCCGGTCAGTTTCGTTGAGTATCCAAATTCCGGTTATTACATTGAACGTTCAGGCTCCGGTCAATTTCGTTCGGTATCGAGACTCCGGTTATTACGTTGAGCGTTCAGGCTCCGGTCAGTTTCGTTGGGTATCCAGACTCCGGTTATTACGTTGAGCGTTCAGGCTCCGGTCAGTTTCGTTGGGTATCCAGACTCCGGTTATTACGTTGAGCGTTCAGGCTCCGGTCAGTTTCGTTGCGTATCTAGACTTCGGTTATTACGTTGATCGTTCAGGCTCCGGTCAGTTTCATTGGGTATCCAGACTCCGGTTTTTACATTGAGCGTTCAGGCTCTGGTCAGTTTTGTTGGGTATCCAGACTCCGATTATTATGTTGAGCGTTCAGGCTCCGGTCAGTTTCATTGGGCATCCAGACTCCGGTTATTACGTTGAGCGTTCAGGCTCCGGTCAGTTTTGTTGGGTATCCAAACTCCGGTTATTACATTCAGCGTTCAGGCTCCGGTCAGTTTCGTTGGGTATCCAGACTCCGGTTATTACGTTAGCGTTTAGGCTCCGGTCATTTTTGTTGAGCATCCAGACTCCAGTTATTACGTTGTGCGTTCAGGGTCCGGTCAGTTTCGTTGAGTACCCAGACTCCGGTTATTACGTTGTGCGTTCAGACTCCGGTCAGTTTTGTTGAGTATCCATACTCTGGTTATTACGTTGAGCGTTCAGGCTCCGTTCAGTTTCGTTGGGTATCCAGACTCCGGTTATTACGTTGAGTGTTCAGGCTCCGGTCAGTTTTGTTGTGTATCCAGACTCCGATTATTACATTGAGCGTTCAGGCTCCGGTCAGTTTCGTTTGGTATCCAGACTCCGGTTATCACGTTGAGCGTTCAGGCTCTGGTCAGTTTCGTTGTGTATCCAGACTCCGGTTATTACGTTGATCGTTCAGGCTCCAGTCAATTTCGTTGAGTATCCAGACTCTGGTTATTACATTGAGCATTCAGGCTCTGATTAGTTTCGTTGAGTATCCAGATTCCGGTTATTACATTGAGTGTTCAGGCTCCGGTCAATTTCGTTGGGTATCCAGACTCCGGTTATTACGTTGAGCATTCAGGCTCCGGTCCGTTTCGTTCGGTATCCAGACTTTGGTTATTACGTTGAGCGTTCAGGCTCCGGTCCGTTTCGTTCGGTATCCAGACTTTGGTTATTACGTTGAGCGTTCAGGCTCCAGTCAGTTTTGTTGGGTATCCAGACTCCGGTTATTACGTTGAGCGATCAGGGTCCGGTCAGTTTCGTTGCATATCCAGACTCTGGTTATTACGTTAGGCGTTCAGGCTCCGGTCAGTTTCGTTCGGTATCTAGACTCCGGTTATTATTTTAAGCGTTCAGGCTCCGGTCATTTTCGTTTGGTATCCTGACTCCGGTTATTACGTTGAGCGTTCAGGATCCAGTCAGTTGGGTATCCAGACATCGGTTATTATCTTGAGCATTCAGACTGCGGTCAGTTTCGTTGGGTATCCAGACTCTGGTTATTATGTTGATCGTTCAGGCTCCGGTTATTTTCGTTGAGCATCCAAACTCTAGTTATTACTTTGTGCGTTCAGGGTCCGGTCAGTTTCGTTGAGTATCTAGACTCTGGTTATTACGTTGAGCGTTCAGGCTCCGTTCAGTTTCGTTGGGTATCCACACTCTCGTTATTATGTTGAGCGTTCAGGCTCCGGTCAGTTTCGTTGTGTATCCGGACTCCCGTTATTACATTGAGCGTTCAGGCTCCGGTCAGCTTCTTTGGGTATCCAAACTCCGGTTATTACGTTGAGCGTTCAGGCTCCAGTCAGTTTTGTTGGGTATCCAAACTCCGGTTATTACGTTCAGCGTTCAGTCTCCGGTCAGTTTCGTTGTGTATCCAGACTCCGGTTATTACGTTGAGCGTTCAGGCTCCGGTCAGTTTCGTTGGGCATCCAGACTCCGGTTTTTACGTTGAGCGTTCAGGCTCCTGTCAGTTTTGTTGGGTATCCAGACTCCGGTTATTACGTTGAGGGTTCAGGCTCCGATCAGTTTCGTTGGGTATCCAGACTCCGATTATTACATGGAGCGTTCAGGCTCCGGTCAGTGTCGTTGGGTATCTAGACTCCGGTTATCACGTTGAGCGTTCAGGCTCTGGTCAGTTTCGTTGTGTGTCCAGACTCCGGTTATTACGTTGATCGTTCAGGCTCAAGTTAGTTTCGTTGAGTATCCAGACTCTGGTTATTACATTGAGCATTCAGGCTCTGGTTAGTTTCGTTGAGTATCCGGATTCCGGTTATTACATTGAGCGTTCAGGCTCCGGTCAATTTCGTTTCGTATCTAGACTCCGGTTATTACGTTGAGCGTTTAGGCTCCGGTCAGTTTCGTTGGGTATCCAGACTCCGGTTATTACATTGAGCGTCAAGGCTCCGGTCAGTTTCGTTGTGTATCCAGACTCCGGTTATTACGTTGAGCGATCAGGCTCCGGTCAATTTCGTTGTGTATCCAGACACCGGTTATTACGTTGATCGTTCAGGCTCTAGTCAGTTTCGTTGAGTATCCAGACTCCGGTTATTACATTGAGCCTTCAGGCTCCGGTCAGTTTCGTTGAGTATCCAAATTCTGGTTATTACATTGAGCGTTCAGGCTCCGGTCAATTTCGTTCGGTATCGAGATTCCGGTTATTACGTTGAGCGTTCAGGCTCCGGTCAGTTTCGTTGGGTATCCAGACTCCGGTTATTACGTTGAGCGTTCAGGCTCCGGTCAGTTTCGTTGGGTATCCAGACTCCGATTATTACATGGAGCGTTCAGGCTCCGGTCAGTGTCGTTGGGTATCTAGACTCCGGTTATCACATTGAGCGTTCAGGCTCTGGTCAGTTTCGTTGTGTGTCCAGACTCCGGTTATTACGTTGATCGTTCAGGCTCAAGTTAGTTTCGTTGAGTATCCAGACTCTGGTTATTACATTGAGCATTCAGGCTCTGGTTAGTTTCGTTGAGTATCCGGATTCTGGTTATTACATTGAGCATTCAGGCTCCGGTCAATTTCGTTTCGTATATAGACTCCGGTTATTATGTTGAGCGTTTAGGCTCCGGTCAGTTTCGTTGGGTATCCAGACTCCGGTTATTACGTTGAGCGTTCAGGCTCCGGTCAGTTTCGTTGTGTATCCAGACTCCGGTTATTACGTTGAGCGATCAGGCTCCGGTCAATTTCGTTGTGTATCCAGACACCGGTTATTACGTTGATCGTTCAGGCTCTAGTCAGTTTCGTTGAGTATCCAGACTCCGGTTATTACATTGAGCCTTCAGGCTCCGGTCAGTTTCGTTGAGTATCCAAATTCCGGTTATTACATTGAGCGTTCAGGCTCCGGTCAATTTCGTTCGGTATCGAGACTCCGGTTATTACGTTGAGCGTTCAGGCTCCGGTCAGTTTCGTTGGGTATCCAGACTCCGGTTATTACGTTGAGCGTTCAGGCTCCGGTCAGTTTCGTTGGGTATCCAGACTCCGATTATTACATGGAGCGTTCAGGCTCCGGTCAGTGTCGTTGGGTATCTAGACTCCGGTTATCACATTGAGCGTTCAGGCTCTGGTCAGTTTCGTTGTGTGTCCAGACTCCGGTTATTACGTTGATCGTTCAGGCTCAAGTTAGTTTCGTTGAGTATCCAGACTCTGGTTATTACATTGAGCATTCAGGCTCTGGTTAGTTTCGTTGAGTATCCGGATTCCGGTTATTACATTGAGCATTCAGGCTCCGGTCAATTTCGTTTCGTATATAGACTCCGGTTATTATGTTGAGCGTTTAGGCTCCGGTCAGTTTCGTTGGGTATCCAGACTCCGGTTATTACGTTGAGCGTTCAGGCTCCGGTCAGTTTCGTTGTGTATCCAGACTCCGGTTATTACGTTGAGCGATCAGGCTCCGGTCAATTTCGTTGTGTATCCAGACACCGGTTATTACGTTGATCGTTCAGGCTCTAGTCAGTTTCGTTGAGTATCCAGACTCCGGTTATTACATTGAGCCTTCAGGCTCCGGTCAGTTTCGTTGAGTATCCAAATTCCGGTTATTACATTGAGCGTTCAGGCTCCGGTCAATTTCGTTCGGTATCGAGACTCCGGTTATTACGTTGAGCGTTCAGGCTCCGGTCAGTTTCGTTGGGTATCCAGACTCCGGTTATTACGTTGAGCGTTCAGTCTCCGGTCAGTTTCGTTGGGTATCCAGACTCCGGTTATTACGTTGAGCGGTCAGGCTCCGGTCAGTTTCGTTGCGTATCTAGACTTCGGTTATTACGTTGATCGTTCAGGCTCCGGTCAGTTTCATTGGGTATCCAGACTCCGGTTTTTACATTGAGCGTTTAGGCTCCGGTCAGTTTTGTTGGGTATCCAGACTCCGATTATTATGTTGAGCGTTCAGGCTCCGGTCAGTTTCATTGGGCATCCAGACTCCGATTATTACGTTGAGCGTTCAGGCTCCGGTCAGTTTTGTTGGGTATCCAAACTCCGGTTATTACATTCAGCGTTCAGGCTCCGGTCAGTTTCGTTGGGTATCCAGACTCCGGTTATTACGTTAGCGTTCAGGCTCCGGTCATTTTTGTTGAGCATCCAGACTCCAGTTATTACGTTGTGCGTTCAGGGTCCGGTCAGTTTCGTTGAGTACCCAGACTCCGGTTATTACGTTGTGCGTTCAGACTCCGGTCAGTTTTGTTGAGTATCCAGACTCTGGTTATTACGTTGAGCGTTCAGGCTCCGTTCAGTTTCGTTGGGTATCCAGACTCCGGTTATTACGTTGAGTGTTCAGGCTCCAGTCAGTTTTGTTGTGTATCCAGACTCCGGTTATTACGTTGATCGTTCAGGCTCCGGTCAGTTTCGATGGGTATCCACACTCCGGTTTTTACGTTGAGCGTTCAGGCTCCGGTCAGTTTTGTTGGGTATCCAGACTCCGATTATTACATTGAGCGTTCAGGCTCCGGTCAGTTTCGTTGGGTATCCAGACTCCGGTTATCACGTTGAGCGTTCAGGCTCCGGTCAGTTTCGTTGTGTATCCAGACTCTGGTTATTACGTTGATCGTTCAGGCTCCAGTCAATTTCGTTGAGTATCCAGACTCTGGTTATTACATTGAGCATTCAGGCTCTGGTTAGTTTCGTTGAGTATCCAGATTCCGGTTATTACATTGAATGTTCAGGCTCCGGTCAATTTCGTTGGGTATCCAGACTCCGGTTATTACGTTGAGCGTTCAGGCTCCGGTCCGTTTCGTTCGGTATCCAGACTTTGGTTATTACGTTGAGCGTTCAGGCTCCGGTCAGTTTTGTTGGGTATCCAGACTCCGGTTATTACGTTGAGCGATCAGGGTCCGGTCAGTTTCGTTGCATATCCAGACTCTGGTTATTACGTTAGGCGTTCAGGCTCCGGTCAGTTTCGTTCGGTATCTAGACTCCGGTTATTATTTTAAGCGTTCAGGCTCCGGTCATTTTCGTTTGGTATCCTGACTCCGGTTATTACGTTGAGCGTTCAGGCTCCGGTCAGTTTCATTGGGTATCCAGACATCGGTTATTATCTTGAGCATTCAGACTGCGGTTAGTTTCGTTGGGTATCCAGACTCTGGTTATTACGTTGAGCGTTCAGGCTCCGGTTATTTTCGTTGAGCATCCAAACTCTAGTTATTACTTTGTGCGTTCAGGGTCCGGTCAGTTTCGTTGAGTATCTAGACTCTGGTTATTACGTTGAGCGTTCAGGCTCCGTTCAGTTTCGTTGGGTATCCACACTCCCGTTATTATGTTGAGCGTTCAGGCTCCGGTCAGTTTCGTTGTGTATCCGGACTCCCGTTATTACGTTGAGCGTTCAGGCTCCAGTCAGTTTTGTTGGGTATCCAAACTCCGGTTATTACGTTCAGCGTTCAGTCTCCGGTCAGTTTCGTTGGGTATCCAGACTCCGGTTATTACGTTAGCGTTCAGGCTCCGATCATTTTTGTTGAGCATCCAGACTCCAGTTATTACGTTGTGCGTTCAGGGTTCGGTCAATTTCGTTGAGTACCCAGACTCCGGTTATTACGTTTAGCGTTCAGGATCCGTTCAGTTTCGTTGAGCATCCAGACTCCAGTTATTACGTTGTGTGTTCAGGCTCTAGTCATTTTCATTGAGTATCCAGACTCCGGTTATTATGTTGAGCGTTCAGGCTCCGTTCAGTTTCGTTGGGTATCCAGACTCCGGTTATTACGTTGAGCATTCAGGCTCCGGTAAGTTTTGTTGTGTATCCAGACTCCGGTTATTACGTTGAGCGTTCAGGCTCCGGTTTGTTTCGTTGGGTATCCAGACTCCGGTTTTTACGTTGAGCGTTCAGGCTCCTGTCAGTTTTGTTGGGTATCCAGACTCCGGTTATTACGTTGAGGGTTCAGGCTCCGGTCAATTTCGTTGAGTACCCAGACTCCGGTTATTACGTTGAGCATTCAGGATCCGTTTAGTTTCGTTGAGCATCCAGACTCCGGTTATCACGTTGAGCGTTCAGGCTCTGGTCAGTTTCGTTGTGTGTCCAGACTCCGGTTATTACGTTGATCGTTCAGGCTCAAGTTAGTTTCATTGAGTATCCAGACTCTGGTTATTACATTGAGCATTCAGGCTTTGGTTAGTTTCGTTGAGTATCCGGATTCCGGTTATTACATTGAGCGTTCAGGCTCCGGTCAATTTCGTTTCGTATATAGACTCCAGTTATTACGTTGAGCGTTTAGGCTCCGGTCAGTTTCGTTGGGTATCCAGACTCCGGTTATTACGTTGAGCGTTCAGGCTCCGGTCAGTTTCGTTGTGTATCCAGACTCCAGTTATTACGTTGAGCGATCAGGCTCCGGTCAATTTCGTTGTGTATCCAGACACCGGTTATTACGTTGATCGTTCAGGCTCTAGTCAGTTTCGTTGAGTATCCAGACTCCGGTTATTACATTGAGCCTTCAGGCTCCGGTCAGTTTCGTTGAGTATCCAAATTCCGGTTATTACATTGAACGTTCAGGCTCCGGTCAATTTCGTTCGGTATCGAGACTCCGGTTATTACGTTGAGCGTTCAGGCTCCGGTCAGTTTCGTTGGGTATCCAGACTCCGGTTATTACGTTGAGCGTTCAGGCTCCGGTCAGTTTCGTTGGGTATCCAGACTCCGGTTATTACGTTGAGCGTTCAGGCTCCGGTCAGTTTCGTTGCGTATCTAGACTTTGGTTATTACGTTGATCGTTCAGGCTCCGGTCAGTTTCATTGGGTATCCAGACTCCGGTTTTTACATTGAGCGTTCAGGCTCTGGTCAGTTTTGTTGGGTATCCAGACTCCGATTATTATGTTGAGCGTTCAGGCTCCGGTCAGTTTCATTGGGCATCCAGACTCCGGTTATTACGTTGAGCGTTCAGGCTCCGGTCAGTTTTGTTGGGTATCCAAACTCCGGTTATTACATTCAGCGTTCAGGCTCCGGTCAGTTTCGTTGGGTATCCAGACTCCGGTTATTACGTTAGCGTTTAGGCTCCGGTCATTTTTGTTGAGCATCCAGACTCCAGTTATTATGTTGTGCGTTCAGGGTCCGGTCAGTTTCGTTGAGTACCCAGACTCCGGTTATTACGTTGTGCGTTCAGACTCCGGTCAGTTTTGTTGAGTATCCATACTCTGGTTATTACGTTGAGCGTTCAGGCTCCGTTCAGTTTCGTTGGGTATCCAGACTCCGGTTATTACGTTGAGTGTTCAGGCTCCGGTCAGTTTTGTTGTGTATCCAGACTCCGGTTATTACGTTGATCGTTCAGGCTCCGGTCAGTTTCGTTGGGTATCCAGACTCCGGTTTTTACGTTGAGCGTTCAGACTCCGGTCAGTTTTGTTGGGTATCCAGACTCCGATTATTACATTGAGCGTTCAGGCTCCGGTCAGTTTCGTTGGGTATCCAGACTCCGGTTATCACGTTGAGCGTTCAGGCTCTGGTCAGTTTCGTTGTGTATCCAGACTCCGGTTATTACGTTGATCGTTCAGGCTCCAGTCAATTTCGTTGAGTATCCAGACTCTGGTTATTACATTGAGCATTCAGGCTCTGATTAGTTTCGTTGAGTATCCAGATTCCGGTTATTACATTGAGTGTTCAGGCTCCGGTCAATTTCGTTGGGTATCCAGACTCCGGTTATTACGTTGAGCATTCAGGCTCCGGTCCGTTTCGTTCGGTATCCAGACTTTGGTTATTACGTTGAGCGTTCAGGCTCCGGTCCGTTTCGTTCGGTATCCAGACTTTGGTTATTACGTTGAGCGTTCAGGCTCCAGTCAGTTTTGTTGGGTATCCAGACTCCGGTTATTACGTTGAGCGATCAGGGTCCGGTCAGTTTCGTTGCATATCCAGACTCTGGTTATTACGTTAGGCGTTCAGGCTCCGGTCAGTTTCGTTCGGTATCTAGACTCCGGTTATTATTTTAAGCGTTCAGGCTCCGGTCATTTTCGTTTGGTATCCTGACTCCGGTTATTACGTTGAGCGTTCAGGCTCCAGTCAGTTGGGTATCCAGACATCGGTTATTATCTTGAGCATTCAGACTGCGGTCAGTTTCGTTGGGTATCCAGACTCTGGTTATTATGTTGATCGTTCAGGCTCCGGTTATTTTCGTTGAGCATCCAAACTCTAGTTATTACTTTGTGCGTTCAGGGTCCGGTCAGTTTCGTTGAGTATCTAGACTCTGGTTATTACGTTGAGCGTTCAGGCTCCGTTCAGTTTCGTTGGGTATCCACACTCTCGTTATTATGTTGAGCGTTCAGGCTCCGGTCAGTTTCGTTGTGTATCCGGACTCCCGTTATTACATTGAGCGTTCAGGCTCCGGTCAGCTTCTTTGGGTATCCAAACTCCGGTTATTACGTTGAGCGTTCAGGCTCCAGTCAGTTTTGTTGGGTATCCAAACTCCGGTTATTACGTTCAGCGTTCAGTCTCCGGTCAGTTTCGTTGGGTATCCAGACTCCGGTTATTACGTTAGCGTTCAGGCTCCGGTCATTTTTGTTGAGCATCCAGACTCCAGTTATTACGTTGTGCGTTCAGGGTCCGGTCAATTTCGTTGAGTACCCAGACTCCGGTTATTACGTTGACCGTTCAGGATCCGTTCAGTTTCGTTGAGCATCCAGACTCCAGTTATTACGTTGTGTGTTCAGGCTCTAGTCATTTTCATTGAGTATCCAGACTCCGGTTATTACGTTGAGCGTTCAGGCTCCGTTCAGTTTCGTTGGGTATCCAGACTCCGGTTATTACGTTGAGCATTCAGGCTCCGGTCAGTTTTGTTGTGTATCCAGACTCCGGTTATTACGTTGAGCGTTCAGGCTCTGGTCAGTTTCGTTAGGTATTCAGACTCCAGTTTTTACGTTGAGGGTTCAGGCTCCTGTCAGTTTTGTTGGGTATCCAGACTCTGGTTATTACGTTGAGGGTTCAGGCTCCGGTCAGTTTCGTTGGGTATCCAGACTCCGATTATTACATGGAGCGTTTAGGCTCTGGTCAGTTTCGTTGGGTATCTAGACTTCGGTTATCACGTTGAGCGTTCAGGCTCTGGTCAGTTTATTTGTGTATCCAGACTCCGGTTATTACGTTGATCGTTCAGGCTCAAGTTAGTTTCGTTGAGTATCCAGACTCTGGTTATTACATTGAGCATTCAGGCTCTGGTTAGTTTCGTTGAGTATCCAGATTCCGGTTATTACATTGAGCGTTCAGGCTACGGTCAATTTTGTTGGGTATCCAGACTCCGGTTATTACGTTGAGCGTTTAGGCTCCGGTCAGTTTCGTTGGGTATCCAGACTCCGGTTATTACGTTGAGCGTTCAGGCTCCGGTCAGTTTCGTTGTGTATCCAGACTCCAGTTATTACGTTGAGCGATCAGGCTCCGGTCAATTTCGTTGTGTATCCAGACACCGGTTATTACGTTGATCGTTCAGGCTCCAGTCAGTTTCGTTGAGTATCCAGACTCCGATTATTACATTGAGCGTTCAGGCTCCGGTCAGTTTCGTTGAGTATCCAAATTCCGGTTATTACATTGAGCGTTCAGGCTCCGGTCAATTTCGTTCGGTATCCAGACTCTGGTTATTACGTTGAGCGTTCAGACTCCGGTCAGTTTTGTTGGGTATCCAGACTCCGGTTATTACGTT
This sequence comes from Lathyrus sativus, assembly GCA_963859935.3. Taxonomy (NCBI): domain Eukaryota; kingdom Viridiplantae; phylum Streptophyta; class Magnoliopsida; order Fabales; family Fabaceae; genus Lathyrus; species Lathyrus sativus. The sequence continues at coordinate 65,159 of CAWUDS030000749.1, forward strand.
GAGCGTTCAGGCTCCGGTCAGTTTCGTTGGGTATCCAGACTCCGGTTATTACGTTGAGCGTTCAGTCTCCGGTCAGTTTCGTTGGGTATCCAGACTCCGGTTATTACGTTGAGCGTTCAGGCTCCGGTCAGTTTCGTTGCGTATCTAGACTTCGGTTATTACGTTGATCGTTCAGGCTCCGGTCAGTTTCATTGGGTATCCAGACTCCGGTTTTTACATTGAGCGTTTAGGCTCCGGTCAGTTTTGTTGGGTATCCAGACTCCGATTATTATGTTGAGCGTTCAGGCTCCGGTCAGTTTCATTGGGCATCCAGACTCCGATTATTACGTTGAGCGTTCAGGCTCCGGTCAGTTTTGTTGGGTATCCAAACTCCGGTTATTACATTCAGCGTTCAGGCTCCGGTCAGTTTCGTTGGGTATCCAGACTCCGGTTATTACGTTAGCGTTCAGGCTCCGGTCATTTTTGTTGAGCATCCAGACTCCAGTTATTACGTTGTGCGTTCAGGGTCCGGTCAGTTTCGTTGAGTACCCAGACTCCGGTTATTACGTTGTGCGTTCAGACTCCGGTCAGTTTTGTTGAGTATCCAGACTCTGGTTATTACGTTGAGCGTTCAGGCTCCGTTCAGTTTCGTTGGGTATCCAGACTCCGGTTATTACGTTGAGTGTTCAGGCTCCAGTCAGTTTTGTTGTGTATCCAGACTCCGGTTATTACGTTGATCGTTCAGGCTCCGGTCAGTTTCGATGGGTATCCACACTCCGGTTTTTACGTTGAGCGTTCAGGCTCCGGTCAGTTTTGTTGGGTATCCAGACTCCGATTATTACATTGAGCGTTCAGGCTCCGGTCAGTTTCGTTGGGTATCCAGACTCCGGTTATCACGTTGAGCGTTCAGGCTCCGGTCAGTTTCGTTGTGTATCCAGACTCTGGTTATTACGTTGATCGTTCAGGCTCCAGTCAATTTCGTTGAGTATCCAGACTCTGGTTATTACATTGAGCATTCAGGCTCTGGTTAGTTTCGTTGAGTATCCAGATTCCGGTTATTACATTGAATGTTCAGGCTCCGGTCAATTTCGTTGGGTATCCAGACTCCGGTTATTACGTTGAGCGTTCAGGCTCCGGTCCGTTTCGTTCGGTATCCAGACTTTGGTTATTACGTTGAGCGTTCAGGCTCCGGTCAGTTTTGTTGGGTATCCAGACTCCGGTTATTACGTTGAGCGATCAGGGTCCGGTCAGTTTCGTTGCATATCCAGACTCTGGTTATTACGTTAGGCGTTCAGGCTCCGGTCAGTTTCGTTCGGTATCTAGACTCCGGTTATTATTTTAAGCGTTCAGGCTCCGGTCATTTTCGTTTGGTATCCTGACTCCGGTTATTACGTTGAGCGTTCAGGCTCCGGTCAGTTTCATTGGGTATCCAGACATCGGTTATTATCTTGAGCATTCAGACTGCGGTTAGTTTCGTTGGGTATCCAGACTCTGGTTATTACGTTGAGCGTTCAGGCTCCGGTTATTTTCGTTGAGCATCCAAACTCTAGTTATTACTTTGTGCGTTCAGGGTCCGGTCAGTTTCGTTGAGTATCTAGACTCTGGTTATTACGTTGAGCGTTCAGGCTCCGTTCAGTTTCGTTGGGTATCCACACTCCCGTTATTATGTTGAGCGTTCAGGCTCCGGTCAGTTTCGTTGTGTATCCGGACTCCCGTTATTACGTTGAGCGTTCAGGCTCCAGTCAGTTTTGTTGGGTATCCAAACTCCGGTTATTACGTTCAGCGTTCAGTCTCCGGTCAGTTTCGTTGGGTATCCAGACTCCGGTTATTACGTTAGCGTTCAGGCTCCGGTCATTTTTGTTGAGCATCCAGACTCCAGTTATTACGTTGTGCGTTCAGGGTTCGGTCAATTTCGTTGAGTACCCAGACTCCGGTTATTACGTTTAGCGTTCAGGATCCGTTCAGTTTCGTTGAGCATCCAGACTCCAGTTATTACGTTGTGTGTTCAGGCTCTAGTCATTTTCATTGAGTATCCAGACTCCGGTTATTATGTTGAGCGTTCAGGCTCCGTTCAGTTTCGTTGGGTATCCAGACTCCGGTTATTACGTTGAGCATTCAGGCTCCGGTAAGTTTTGTTGTGTATCCAGACTCCGGTTATTACGTTGAGCGTTCAGGCTCCGGTTTGTTTCGTTGGGTATCCAGACTCCGGTTTTTACGTTGAGCGTTCAGGCTCCTGTCAGTTTTGTTGGGTATCCAGACTCCGGTTATTACGTTGAGGGTTCAGGCTCCGGTCAATTTCGTTGAGTACCCAGACTCCGGTTATTACGTTGAGCATTCAGGATCCGTTTAGTTTCGTTGAGCATCCAGACTCCGGTTATCACGTTGAGCGTTCAGGCTCTGGTCAGTTTCGTTGTGTGTCCAGACTCCGGTTATTACGTTGATCGTTCAGGCTCAAGTTAGTTTCATTGAGTATCCAGACTCTGGTTATTACATTGAGCATTCAGGCTTTGGTTAGTTTCGTTGAGTATCCGGATTCCGGTTATTACATTGAGCGTTCAGGCTCCGGTCAATTTCGTTTCGTATATAGACTCCAGTTATTACGTTGAGCGTTTAGGCTCCGGTCAGTTTCGTTGGGTATCCAGACTCCGGTTATTACGTTGAGCGTTCAGGCTCCGGTCAGTTTCGTTGTGTATCCAGACTCCAGTTATTACGTTGAGCGATCAGGCTCCGGTCAATTTCGTTGTGTATCCAGACACCGGTTATTACGTTGATCGTTCAGGCTCTAGTCAGTTTCGTTGAGTATCCAGACTCCGGTTATTACATTGAGCCTTCAGGCTCCGGTCAGTTTCGTTGAGTATCCAAATTCCGGTTATTACATTGAACGTTCAGGCTCCGGTCAATTTCGTTCGGTATCGAGACTCCGGTTATTACGTTGAGCGTTCAGGCTCCGGTCAGTTTCGTTGGGTATCCAGACTCCGGTTATTACGTTGAGCGTTCAGGCTCCGGTCAGTTTCGTTGGGTATCCAGACTCCGGTTATTACGTTGAGCGTTCAGGCTCCGGTCAGTTTCGTTGCGTATCTAGACTTTGGTTATTACGTTGATCGTTCAGGCTCCGGTCAGTTTCATTGGGTATCCAGACTCCGGTTTTTACATTGAGCGTTCAGGCTCTGGTCAGTTTTGTTGGGTATCCAGACTCCGATTATTATGTTGAGCGTTCAGGCTCCGGTCAGTTTCATTGGGCATCCAGACTCCGGTTATTACGTTGAGCGTTCAGGCTCCGGTCAGTTTTGTTGGGTATCCAAACTCCGGTTATTACATTCAGCGTTCAGGCTCCGGTCAGTTTCGTTGGGTATCCAGACTCCGGTTATTACTTTAGCGTTTAGGCTCCGGTCATTTTTGTTGAGCATCCAGACTCCAGTTATTACGTTGTGCGTTCAGGGTCCGGTCAGTTTCGTTGAGTACCCAGACTCCGGTTATTACGTTGTGCGTTCAGACTCCGGTCAGTTTTGTTGAGTATCCATACTCTGGTTATTACGTTGAGCGTTCAGGCTCCGTTCAGTTTCGTTGGGTATCCAGACTCCGGTTATTACGTTGAGTGTTCAGGCTCCGGTCAGTTTTGTTGTGTATCCAGACTCCGGTTATTACGTTGATCGTTCAGGCTCCGGTCAGTTTCGTTGGGTATCCAGACTCCGGTTTTTACGTTGAGCGTTCAGACTCCGGTCAGTTTTGTTGGGTATCCAGACTCCGATTATTACATTGAGCGTTCAGGCTCCGGTCAGTTTCGTTGGGTATCCAGACTCCGGTTATCACGTTGAGCGTTCAGGCTCTGGTCAGTTTCGTTGTGTATCCAGACTCCGGTTATTACGTTGATCGTTCAGGCTCCAGTCAATTTCGTTGAGTATCCAGACTCTGGTTATTACATTGAGCATTCAGGCTCTGATTAGTTTCGTTGAGTATCCAGATTCCGGTTATTACATTGAGTGTTCAGGCTCCGGTCAATTTCGTTGGGTATCCAGACTCCGGTTATTACGTTGAGCATTCAGGCTCCGGTCCGTTTCGTTCGGTATCCAGACTTTGGTTATTACGTTGAGCGTTCAGGCTCCGGTCCGTTTCGTTCGGTATCCAGACTTTGGTTATTACGTTGAGCGTTCAGGCTCCAGTCAGTTTTGTTGGGTATCCAGACTCCGGTTATTACGTTGAGCGATCAGGGTCCGGTCAGTTTCGTTGCATATCCAGACTCTGGTTATTACGTTAGGCGTTCAGGCTCCGGTCAGTTTCGTTCGGTATCTAGACTCCGGTTATTATTTTAAGCGTTCAGGCTCCGGTCATTTTCGTTTGGTATCCTGACTCCGGTTATTACGTTGAGCGTTCAGGCTCCAGTCAGTTGGGTATCCAGACATCGGTTATTATCTTGAGCATTCAGACTGCGGTCAGTTTCGTTGGGTATCCAGACTCTGGTTATTATGTTGATCGTTCAGGCTCCGGTTATTTTCGTTGAGCATCCAAACTCTAGTTATTACTTTGTGCGTTCAGGGTCCGGTCAGTTTCGTTGAGTATCTAGACTCTGGTTATTACGTTGAGCGTTCAGGCTCCGTTCAGTTTCGTTGGGTATCCACACTCTCGTTATTATGTTGAGCGTTCAGGCTCCGGTCAGTTTCGTTGTGTATCCGGACTCCCGTTATTACATTGAGCGTTCAGGCTCCGGTCAGCTTCTTTGGGTATCCAAACTCCGGTTATTACGTTGAGCGTTCAGGCTCCAGTCAGTTTTGTTGGGTATCCAAACTCCGGTTATTACGTTCAGCGTTCAGTCTCCGGTCAGTTTCGTTGGGTATCCAGACTCCGGTTATTACGTTAGCGTTCAGGCTCCGGTCATTTTTGTTGAGCATCCAGACTCCAGTTATTACGTTGTGCGTTCAGGGTCCGGTCAATTTCGTTGAGTACCCAGACTCCGGTTATTACGTTGACCGTTCAGGATCCGTTCAGTTTCGTTGAGCATCCAGACTCCAGTTATTACGTTGTGTGTTCAGGCTCTAGTCATTTTCATTGAGTATCCAGACTCCGGTTATTACGTTGAGCGTTCAGGCTCCGTTCAGTTTCGTTGGGTATCCAGACTCCGGTTATTACGTTGAGCATTCAGGCTCCGGTCAGTTTTGTTGTGTATCCAGACTCCGGTTATTACGTTGAGCGTTCAGGCTCTGGTCAGTTTCGTTAGGTATTCAGACTCCAGTTTTTACGTTGAGGGTTCAGGCTCCTGTCAGTTTTGTTGGGTATCCAGACTCTGGTTATTACGTTGAGGGTTCAGGCTCCGGTCAGTTTCGTTGGGTATCCAGACTCCGATTATTACATGGAGCGTTTAGGCTCTGGTCAGTTTCGTTGGGTATCTAGACTTCGGTTATCACGTTGAGCGTTCAGGCTCTGGTCAGTTTATTTGTGTATCCAGACTCCGGTTATTACGTTGATCGTTCAGGCTCAAGTTAGTTTCGTTGAGTATCCAGACTCTGGTTATTACATTGAGCATTCAGGCTCTGGTTAGTTTCGTTGAGTATCCAGATTCCGGTTATTACATTGAGCGTTCAGGCTACGGTCAATTTTGTTGGGTATCCAGACTCCGGTTATTACGTTGAGCGTTTAGGCTCCGGTCAGTTTCGTTGGGTATCCAGACTCCGGTTATTACGTTGAGCGTTCAGGCTCTGGTCAGTTTCGTTGTGTATCCAGACTCCAGTTATTACGTTGAGCGATCAGGCTCCGGTCAATTTCGTTGTGTATCCAGACACCGGTTATTACGTTGATCGTTCAGGCTCCAGTCAGTTTCGTTGAGTATCCAGACTCCGATTATTACATTGAGCGTTCAGGCTCCGGTCAGTTTCGTTGAGTATCCAAATTCCGGTTATTACATTGAGCGTTCAGGCTCCGGTCAATTTCGTTCGGTATCCAGACTCTGGTTATTACGTTGAGCGTTCAGACTCCGGTCAGTTTTGTTGGGTATCCAGACTCCGGTTATTACGTTGAGCGTTCAGGCTCCGGTCAGTTTCGTTGGGTATCCAGACTCCGGTTATTACGTTGAGCGTTCAGGCTCCGGTCAGATTCGTTGCGTATCCAGACTTCGGTTATTACGTTGATCGTTCAGGCTCCGGTCAGTTTCATTGGGTATCCAGACTCCGGTTTTTACATTGAGCGTTCAGGCTCCGGTCAATTTTGTTGGGTATCCAGACTCCGATTATTATGTTGAGCGTTCAGGCTCCGGTCAGTTTCATTGGGTATCCAGACTCCGGTTATTACGTTGAGCATTCAGGCTCCGGTCAGTTTTGTTGGGTATCTAAACCCCGGTTATTACATTCAGCGTTCAGGCTCCGGTCAGTTTCGTTGGGTATCCAGACTCCGGTTATTACGTTAGCGTTCAGGCTCCGGTCAGTTTTGTTGAGCATCCAGACTCCAGTTATTACGTTGTGCGTTCAGGGTCCGGTCAGTTTCGTTGAGTACCCAGACTCCGGTTATTACGTTGTGCGTTCAGACTCCGGTCAGTTTTGTTGAGTATCCAGACTCTGGTTATTACGTTGAGCGTTCAGGCTCCGTTCAGTTTTGTTGGGTATCCAGACTCCGGTTATTACGTTGAGTGTTCAGGCTCCGGTCAGTTTTGTTGTGTATCCAGACTCCGGTTATTACGTTGAGCGTTCAGGCTCCGGTCAGTTTCGTTGGGTATCCAGACTCCGGTTTTTACGTTGAGCGTTCAGGCTATGGTCAGTTTTGTTGGGTATCCAGACTCCGATTATTACGTTTAGCGAGCAGGCTCCGGTCAGTTTCATTGGGTATCTAGACTCCGGTTAAAACGTTGAGCGTTCAGGCTCTGGTCAGTTTCGTTGTGTATCCAGACTCCGGTTGTTACGTTGAACGATCAGGCTCCGGTCAATTTCGTTGTGTATCCAGACCCCGGTTATTACGTTGATCGTTCAGGCTCCAGTCAGTTTCGTTGAGTATCCAGACTCCGGTTATTACGTTGAGTGTTCAGGCTACGGTCAGTTTCGTTGAGTATCCAGATTCTGGTTATTACGTTGAGCCTTCAGGCTCCGGTCAATTTCGTTGGGTATCCAGACTCCGGTTATTACGTTGAGCGTTCAGGCTCCGGTCAGTTTCGTTGGGTATCCAGACTCCGGTTATTACGTTGAACGTTCAGGCTCCGGTCAGTTTTGTTGGGTATCCAGACTCCGGTTATTACGTTGAGCGTTCAGGCTCCGGTCCGTTTCGTTCGGTATCCAGACTTTGGTTATTACGTTGAGCGTTCAGGCTCCGGTCCGTTTCGTTCGGTATCCAGACTTTGGTTATTACGTTGAGCGTTCAGGCTCCAGTCAGTTTTGTTGGGTATCCAGACTCCGGTTATTACGTTGAGCGATCAGGGTCCGGTCAGTTTCGTTGCATATCCAGACTCTGGTTATTACGTTAGGCGTTCAGGCTCCGGTCAGTTTCGTTCGGTATCTAGACTCCGGTTATTATTTTAAGCGTTCAGGCTCCGGTCATTTTCGTTTGGTATCCTGACTCCGGTTATTACGTTGAGCGTTCAGGCTCCGGTCAGTTGGGTATCCAGACATCGGTTATTATCTTGAGCATTCAGACTGCGGTCAGTTTCGTTGGGTATCCAGACTCTGGTTATTATGTTGATCGTTCAGGCTCCGGTTATTTTCGTTGAGCATCCAAACTCTAGTTATTACTTTGTGCGTTCTGGGTCCGGTCAGTTTCGTTGAGTATCTAGACTCTGGTTATTACGTTGAGCGTTCAGGCTCCGTTCAGTTTCGTTGGGTATCCACACTCTCGTTATTATGTTGAGCGTTCAGGCTCCGGTCAGTTTCGTTGTGTATCCGGACTCCCGTTATTACATTGAGCGTTCAGGCTCCGGTCAGCTTCTTTGGGTATCCAAACTCCGGTTATTACGTTGAGCGTTCAGGCTCCAGTCAGTTTTGTTGGGTATCCAAACTCCGGTTATTACGTTCAGCGTTCAGTCTCCGGTCAGTTTCGTTGGGTATCCAGACTCCGGTTATTACGTTAGCGTTCAGGCTCCGGTCATTTTTGTTGAGCATCCAGACTCCAGTTATTACGTTGTGCGTTCAGGGTCCGGTCAATTTCGTTGAGTACCCAGACTCCGGTTATTACGTTGACCGTTCAGGATCCGTTCAGTTTCGTTGAGCATCCAGACTCCAGTTATTACGTTGTGTGTTCAGGCTCTAGTCATTTTCATTGAGTATCCAGACTCCGGTTATTACGTTGAGCGTTCAGGCTCCGTTCAGTTTCGTTGGGTATCCAGACTCCGGTTATTACGTTGAGCATTCAGGCTCCGGTCAGTTTTGTTGTGTATCCAGACTCCGGTTATTACGTTGAGCGTTCAGGCTCTGGTCAGTTTCGTTAGGTATTCAGACTCCAGTTTTTACGTTGAGGGTTCAGGCTCTTGTCAGTTTTGTTGGGTATCCAGACTCTGGTTATTACGTTGAGGGTTCAGGCTCCGGTCAGTTTCGTTGGGTATCCAGACTCCGATTATTACATGGAGCGTTTAGGCTCTGGTCAGTTTCGTTGGGTATCTAGACTTCGGTTATCACGTTGAGCGTTCAGGCTCTGGTCAGTTTATTTGTGTATCCAGACTCCGGTTATTACGTTGATCGTTCAGGCTCAAGTTAGTTTCGTTGAGTATCCAGACTCTGGTTATTACATTGAGCATTCAGGCTCTGGTTAGTTTCGTTGAGTATCCAGATTCCGGTTATTACATTGAGCGTTCAGGCTACGGTCAATTTTGTTGGGTATCCAGACTCCGGTTATTACGTTGAGCGTTTAGGCTCCGGTCAGTTTCGTTGGGTATCCAGACTCCGGTTATTACGTTGAGCGTTCAGGCTCCGGTCAGTTTCGTTGTGTATCCAGACTCCAGTTATTACGTTGAGCGATCAGGCTCCGGTCAATTTCGTTGTGTATCCAGACACCGGTTATTACGTTGATCGTTCAGGCTCCAGTCAGTTTCGTTGAGTATCCAGACTCCGATTATTACATTGAGCGTTCAGGCTCCGGTCAGTTTCGTTGAGTATCCAAATTCCGGTTATTACATTGAGCGTTCAGGCTCCGGTCAATTTCGTTCGGTATCCAGACTCTGGTTATTACGTTGAGCGTTCAGACTCCGGTCAGTTTTGTTGGGTATCCAGACTCCGGTTATTACGTTGAGCGTTCAGGCTCCGGTCAGTTTCGTTGGGTATCCAGACTCCGGTTATTACGTTGAGCGTTCAGGCTCCGGTCAGATTCGTTGCGTATCCAGACTTCGGTTATTACGTTGATCGTTCAGGCTCCGGTCAGTTTCATTGGGTATCCAGACTCCGGTTTTTACATTGAGCGTTCAGGCTCCGGTCAATTTTGTTGGGTATCCAGACTCCGATTATTATGTTGAGCGTTCAGGCTCCGGTCAGTTTCATTGGGTATCCAGACTCCGGTTATTACGTTGAGCATTCAGGCTCCGGTCAGTTTTGTTGGGTATCTAAACCCCGGTTATTACATTCAGCGTTCAGGCTCCGGTCAGTTTCGTTGGGTATCCAGACTCCGGTTATTACGTTAGCGTTCAGGCTCCGGTCAGTTTTGTTGAGCATCCAGACTCCAGTTATTACGTTGTGAGTTCAGGGTCCGGTCAGTTTCGTTGAGTACCCAGACTCCGGTTATTACGTTGTGCGTTCAGACTCCGGTCAGTTTTGTTGAGTATCCAGACTCTGGTTATTACGTTGAGCGTTCAGGCTCCGTTCAGTTTTGTTGGGTATCCAGACTCCGGTTATTACGTTGAGTGTTCAGGCTCCGGTCAGTTTTGTTGTGTATCCAGACTCCGGTTATTACGTTGAGCGTTCAGGCTCCGGTCAGTTTCGTTGGGTATCCAGACTCCGGTTTTTACGTTGAGCGTTCAGGCTATGGTCAGTTTTGTTGGGTATCCAGACTCCGATTATTACGTTTAGCGAGCAGGCTCCGGTCAGTTTCATTGGGTATCTAGACTCCGGTTAAAACGTTGAGCGTTCAGGCTCTGGTCAGTTTCGTTGTGTATCCAGACTCCGGTTATTACGTTGAACGATCAGGCTCCGGTCAATTTCGTTGTGTATCCAGACCCCGGTTATTACGTTGATCGTTCAGGCTCCAGTCAGTTTCGTTGAGTATCCAGACTCCGGTTATTACGTTGAGTGTTCAGGCTACGGTCAGTTTCGTTGAGTATCCAGATTCTGGTTATTACGTTGAGCCTTCAGGCTCCGGTCAATTTCGTTGGGTATCCAGACTCCGGTTATTACGTTGAGCGTTCAGGCTCCGATCAGTTTCGTTGGGTATCCAGACTCCGGTTATTACGTTGAACGTTCAGGCTCCGGTCAGTTTTGTTGGGTATCCAGACTCAGGTTATTACGTTGAGCGATCAGGGCCCGGTCAGTTTTGTTGCATATCCAGACTCTGGTTATTACGTTAGGCGTTCAGGCTCCGGTCAGTTTCGTTCGGTATCTAGACTCCGGTTATTATTTAAAGCGTTCAGGCTCCGGTCATATTCATTTGGTATCCTGACTCCGATTATTACGTTGAGCGTTCAGGCTCCGGTCAGTTTCATTGGGTATCCAGACTTCGGTTATTATCTTGAGCATTCAGGCTGCGGTCAGTTTCATTGGGTATCCAGACTCTGGTTATTACGTTGAGCGTTCAGGCTCCGGTTATTTTCGTTGAGCATCCAAACTCTAGTTATTACTTTGTGCGTTCAGGGTCCGGTCAGTTTCGTTGAGTATCTAGACTCTGGTTATTATGTTGAGCGTTCAGGCTCCGTTCAGTTTCGTTGGGTATCCATACTCCCGTTATTATGTTTAGCATTCAGGCTCCGGTCAATTTCGTTGTGTATCCGGACTCCCGTTATTACGTTGAGCGTTCAGGCTCCGGTCAGTTTCTTTGGGTATCCAGACTCCGGTTTTTACATTGAGCGTTCAGGCTCCGGTCAGTTTTGTTGGGTATCCAGACTCCGGTTATTACGTTGAGCATTCAGGCTCCGGTCAGTTTCGTTGGGTATCCAGACTCAGGTTATTACGTTGAGCGTTCAGGCTCCGGTCAGTTTTGTTTGGTATCCAGACTTCGGTTATTACGTTGAGTGTTCAGCCTCCGGTCAGTTTTGTTGGGTATCCAGACTCCGGTTTTTACGTTGAGCGTTCAAGCTCTGGTCAGTTTTGTTGGGTATCCAGACTCCGATTATTACGTTGGGCGAGCAGGCTCCGGTCAGTTTCGTTGGGTATCCACACTCCGGTTATTACGTTGAGCGTTTAGGCTCCGGTCAGTTTCGTTGGGTATCTAGACTCCGGTTATTACGTTGAGCGTTCAGGCTCCGGTCAGTTTCGTTGTGTATCCAGACTCCGGTTATTACGTTGAACGATCAGGCTCCGGTCAATTTCGTTGTGTATCCAGACACCGGTTATTACGTTGATCGTTCAGGCTCCAGTCAGTTTCGTTGAGTATCCAGACTCCGGTTATCACGTTGAGTGTTCAGGCTCCGGTCAGTTTCGTTGAGTATCCAGATTCCGGTTATTACGTTGAGCGTTCAGGCTCCGGTCAATTTCGTTGGGTATCCAGACTCCGGTTATTACGTTGAGCGTTTAGGCTCCGGTCAGTTTCGTTGGGTATCCAGACTCCGGTTATTACGTTGAGCGTTCAGGCTCCGGTCAGTTTCGTTGGGTATCCAGACTCCGGTTATAACGTTGAGCGATCAGGGTCCGGTTAGTTTCGTTGCATATCCAGACTCTGGTTATTACTTTAGGCGTTCAGGCTCCGGTCAGTTTTGTTCGGTATCTAGACTCCGGTTATTATTTTAAGCGTTCAGGCTCCGGTCATTTTCGTTTGGTATCCTGACTCCGGTTATTACGTTGAGCGTTCAGGCTTCAGTCAGTTTCATTGGGTATCCAGACTTCGGTTATTATCTTGAGCATTCAGACTGCGGTCAGTTTCGTTGGGTATCCAGACTCTTGTTATTACGTTGAGCGTTCAGGCTCCGGTTATTTTCGTTGAGCATCCAAACTCTAGTTATTACTTTGTGTGTTCAGTGTCCGATCAGTTTCGTTGAGTATCTAGACTCTGGTTATTATGTTGAGCGTTCAGGCTCCGTTCAGTTTCGTTGGGTATCCAGACTCCCGTTATTATGTTAAGCGTTCAGGCTCCAGTCAATTTCGTTGTTTATCCGGACTCCCGTTATTACGTTGAGCGTTCAGGCTCCGGTCATATTCTTTTGGTATCCAGACTCCGGTTTTTACATTGAGCGTTCAGGCTCCGGTCAGTTTTGTTGGGTATCCAGACTCCGGTTATTACGTTGAGCATTCAGGCTCCGGTCAGTTTCGTTGGGTATCGAGACTCAGGTTATTACGTTGAGCGTTCAGGCTCCGGTCAGTTTCGTTTGGTATCCAGACTTCGGTTATTACGTTGAGCGTTCAGGCTCCGGTCAGTTTTGTTGGGTATCCAGACTCCGGTTTTTACGTTGAGCGTTCAAGCTCTGGTCAGTTTTGTTGGGTATCCAGACTCCGATTATTACGTTGGGCGAGGAGGCTCCGGTCAGTTTCGTTGGGTATCCAGACTCCGGTTATTACGTTGAGCGTTTAGGCTCCGGTCAGTTTCGTTGGGTATCTAGACTCCGGTTATTACGTTGAGCGTTCAGGCTCCGGTCAGTTTCGTTGTGTATCCAGACTCCGGTTATTATGTTGAACGATCAGGCTCCGGTCAATTTCGTTGTGTATCCAGACACCGGTTATTACGTTGATCGTTCAGGCTCCAGTCAGTTTCGTTGAGTATCCAGACTCCGGTTATTACGTTGAGTGTTCAGGCTCCGGTCAGTTTCGTTGAGTATCCAGATTTCGGTTATTACGTTGAGCCTTCAGGCTCCGGTCAATTTCGTTGGGTATCCAGACTCCGGTTATTACGTTGAGCGTTTAGGCTCCGGTCAGTTTCGTTGGGTATCCAGACTCCGGTTATTACATTGAGCGTTCAGGCTCCGGTCAGTTTCGTTGGGTATCCAGACTCCGGTTATAACGTTGAGCGATCAGGGTCCGGTCAGTTTCGTTGCATATCCAGACTCTGGTTATTACTTTAGGCGTTCAGGCTCCGGTCAGTTTTGTTCGGTATCTAGACTCCGGTTATTATTTTAAGCGTTCAGGCTCCGGTCATTTTCGTTTGGTATCCTGATTCCGGTTATTACGTTGAGCGTTCAGGCTTCAGTCAGTTTCATTGGGTATCCAGACTTCGGTTATTATCTTGAGCATTCAGACTGCGGTCAGTTTCGTTGGGTATCCAGACTCTTGTTATTACGTTGAGCGTTCAGGCTCCGGTTATTTTTGTTGAGCATCCAAACTCTATTTATTACTTTGTGCGTTCAGGGTCCGGTCAGTTTCATTGAGTATCTAGACTCTGGTTATTACGTTGAGCGTTCAGGCTCCGTTCAGTTTCGTTGGGTATCCAGACTCCAGTTATTACGTTGTGCGTTCAGGGTCCGGTCAATTTCGTTGTGTATCCAGACACCGGTTATTACGTTGATCGTTCAGGCTCCAGTCAGTTTCGTTGAGTATCCAGACTCCGGTTATTACGTTGAGTGTTCAGGCTCCGGTCAGTTTCGTTGAGTATCCAGATTCCGGTTATTACGTTGAGCCTTCAGGCTCCGGTCAATTTTGTTGGGTATCCAGACTCCGGTTATTACGTTGAGCGTTCAGGCTCCGGTCAGTTTCGTTGGGTATCCAGACTTCGGTTATTACTTTGAGCGTTCAGGCTCCGGTCAGTTTCGTTGGGTATCCAGACTCCGGTTATTACGTTGAGCGATCAGGGTCCGGTCAGTTTCGTTGCATATCCAGACTCTGGTTATTACGTTAGGCGTTCAGGCTCTGGTCAGTTTCGTTCGGTATCTAGACTCCAGTTATTATTTTAAGCGTTCAGGCTCCGGTCATTTTCGTTTGGTATCCTGACTTCGGTTATTACGTTGAGCGTTCAGGCTCCGGTCAGTTTCATTGGGTATCCAGACTTCGGTTATTATCTCTAGCATTAAGACTGCGGTCAGTTTCATTGGGTATCCAGACTCTTGTTATTACGTTGAGCATTCAGGCTCCGGTTATTTTTGTTGAGCATCCAAACTCTAGTTATTACTTTGTGCGTTCAGGGTCCGGTCAGTTTCGTTGAGTATCTAGACTCCGGTTATTACGTTGAGCGTTCAGGCTCTAGTCATTTTCGTTGAGCATCCAGACTCCAGTTATTACGTTGTGCGTTCAGGGTCCGGTCTGTTTTGTTGAGTATCTAGACTCCGGTTATTACGTTGAGCGTTCAGGCTCAGTTCAGTTTCGTTGGGTATCCAGACTCCCGTTATTATGTTGAGCGTTCAGGCTCCGGTCAGTTTCGTTGTGTATCCGGACTCCCGTTATTACGTTGAGCGTTCAGGCTCCGGTCAGATTCTTTGGGTATCCAGACTCCGGTTTTTACATTGAGCGTTCAGGCTCCGGTCAGTTTTGTTGGGTATCCAGACTCCGGTTATTACGTTGAGCATTCAGGCTCCGGTCAGTTTCGTTGGGTATCCAGACTCAGGTTATTACGTTGAGTGTTCAGGCTCCGGTCAGTTTCGTTTGGTATCCAGACTTCGGTTATTACGTTGAGCGTTCAGGCTCCGGCCAGTTTTGTTGGGTATCCAGACTCCGGTTTTTACGTTGAGCGTTCAGGCTCTGGTAAGTTTTGTTGGGTATCCAGACTCCGATTATTACGTTGAGCGAGCAGGCTCCGGTCAGTTTCGTTCGGTATCCAGACTCCGGTTATTACGTTGAGCGTTTAGGCTCTAGTCAGTTTCGTTGGGTATCTAGACTCCGGTTATTACGTTGAGCGTTCAAGCTCCGGTCAGTTTCGTTGTGTATCCAGACTCCGGTTATTACGTTGAACGATCAGGCTCCGATCAATTTCGTTGTGTATCCAGACACCGGTTATTACGTTGATCGTTCAGGCTCCAGTTAGTTTCGTTGAGTATCCGGACTCCGGTTATTACGTTGAGTGTTCAGGCTCCGGTCAGTTTCGTTGAGTATCCAGATTCCGGTTATTACGTTGAGCCTTCAGGCTCCAGTCAATTTCGTTGGGTATCCAGACTCCGGTTATTACGTTGAGCATTCAGGCTCCGGTCAGTTTCGTTGGGTATCCAGACTCCGGTTATTACGTTGAGCGTTCAGGCTCCGGTCAGTTTCGTTGGGTATCCAGACTCCGGTTATTACGTTGAGCGATCAGGGTCCGGTCAGTTTCGTTGCATATCCAGACTCTGGTTATTACGTTAGGCGTTCAGGCTCCGGTCAGTTTCGTTCGGTATCCTGACTCCGGTTATTACGTTGAGTGTTCAGGCTCCGGTCAGTTTCATTGGGTATCCAGACTTCGGTTATTATCTTGAGCATTCAGACTGTGGTCAGTTTCGTTGGGTATCCAGACTCTTGTTATTACGTTGAGCGTTCAGGCTACGGTTATTTTCGTTGAGCATCCAAACTCTAGTTATTACTTTGTGCGTTCAGGGTCCGGTCAGTTTCGTTGAGTATCTAGACTCTGGATATTACGTTGAGCGTTCAGGCTCCGTTCAGTTTCATTGGGTATCCAGACTCCCGTTATTATGTTGAGCATTTAGGCTCCGGTCAGTTTCTTTGTGTATCCGGACTCCCGTTATTACGTTGAGCGTTCAGGCTCCGGTCAGTTTCTTTGGGTATCCAGACTCCGGTTTTTACATTGAGCGTTCAGGCTCCGGTCAGTTTTGTTGGGTATCCAGACTCCGGTTATTACGTTGAGCATTCAGGCTCCGGTCAGTTTCGTTGGGTATCCAGACTCAGGTTATTACTTTGAGCGTTCAGGCTCCGGTCAGTTTCGTTTGGTATCCAGACTTCGGTTATTACGTTGAGCGTTCAGGCTCCGGTCAGTTTTGTTGGGTATCCAGACTCCGGTTTTTACGTTGAGCGTTCAGGCTGTGGTCAGTTTTGTTGGGTATCCAGACTCTGATTATTACGTTGAGCGAGCAGGCTCCGGTCAGTTTCGTTGGGTATCCAGACTCCGGTTATTACGTTGAGCGTTTAGGCTCCGGTCAGTTTCGTTGGGTATCTAGACTCCGGTTATTACGTTGAGCGTTTAGGCTCCGGTCAGTTTCGTTGTGTATCCAGACTCCTGTTATTACGTTGAACGATCAGGCTCCGGTCAATTTCGTTGTGTATCCAGACACCGGTTATTACGTTGATCGTTCAGGCTCTAGTCAGTTTCGTTGAGTATCCAGACTCCGGTTATTACGTTGAGTGTTCAGGATCCGGTCAGTTTCGTTGAGTATCCAGATTCCGGTTATTATGGTGAGCCTTCAGGCTCCGGTCAATTTTGTTGGGTATCCAGACTCCGGTTATTACGTTGAGCGTTCAGGCTCCGGTCAGTTTCTTTGGGTATCCAGACTCCGGTTATTACGTTGAGCGTTCAGGCTCCGGTCAGTTTTGTTGGGTATCCAGACTCCGGTTATTATGTTGAGCGATCAGGGTCCGGTCAGTTTCGTTGCATATCCAGACTCTGGTTATTACGTTAGGCGTTCAGGCTCCGGTCAGTTTCGTTCGGTATCTAGACTCCGGTTATTATTTTAAGCGTTCAGGCTCCGGTCATTTTCGTTTTGTATCCTGACTCCGGTTATTACGTTGAGCGTTCAGGCTCCGGTCAGTTTCATTGGGTATCCAGACTTCGGTTATTATCTTGAGCATTCAGACTGCGGTCAGTTTCATTGGGTATCCAGACTCTTGTTATTACGTTGAGCGTTCAGGCTCCGGTTATTTTTGTTGAGCATCCAAACTCTAGTTATTACTTTGTGCGTTCAGGGTCCGGTCAGTTTCGTTGAGTATCTAGACTCTGGTTATTACGTTGAGCATTCAGGCTCTGTTCAGTTTCGTTGGGTATCCAGACTCCCGTTATTATGTTGAGCGTTCAGGCTCCGGTCAGTTTCGTTGTGTATCCGGACTCCGGTTATTACGTTGAGCGTTCAGGCCCCGGTCAGTTTCTTTGGGTATCCAGACTCCGGTTTTTACATTGAGCGTTCAGGCTCCGGTCAGTTTTGTTGGGTATCCAGACTCCGGTTATTACGTTGAGCATTCAGGCTCCGGTCAGTTTCGTTGGGTATCCAGACTGAGGTTATTACTTTGAGCGTTCAGGCTCCGGTCAGTTTCGTTTGGTATCCAGACTTCGGTTATTACGTTGAGCGTTCAGGCTCCGGTCAGTTTTGTTGAGTATCCAGACTCCGGTTTTTACGTTGAGCGTTCAGGCTCTGGTCAGTTTTGTTCGGTATCCAGACTCCGATTATTACGTTGAGCGAGCAGGCTCCGGACAGTTTCGTTGGGTATCCAGACTCCGGTTATTACGTTGAGCGTTTAGGCTCCGGTCAGTTTCGTTGGGTATCCAGACTCCGATTATTACGTTGAGCGTTCAGGCTCCGGTCAGTTTTGTTGGGTATCCAGACTCCGGTTATTACGTTGAGCGATCAGGGTCCGGTCAGTTTCGTTGCATATCCAGACTCTGGTTATTACGTTAGGCGTTCAGGCTCCGGTCAGTTTCGTTCGGTATCTAGACTCCGGTTATTATTTTAAGCGTTCAGGCTCCGGTCATTTTCGTTTGGTATCCTGACTCCGGTTATTACATTGAGCGTTCAGGCTCCGGTTAGTTTCATTGGGTATCCAGACTTCGGTTATTATCTTGAGCATTCAGACTGCGGTCAGTTTCGTTGGGTATCCAGACTCTGGTTATTACGTTGAGCGTTCAGGGTCCGGTTATTTTTGTTGAGCATCCAAACTCTAGTTATTACTTTGTGCGTTCAGGGTCCGGTCAGTTTCGTTGAGTATCTAGACTCTGGTTATTACGTTGAGCGTTCAGGCTCTGTTCAGTTTCGTTGGGTATCCAGACTCCCGTTATTATGTTGAGCGTTCAGGCTCCGGTCAGTTTCGTTGTGTATCCGGACTCCCGTTATTACGTTGAGCGTTCAGGCTCCGGTCAGTTTCTTTGGGTATCCAGACTCCGGTTTTTACATTGAGCGTTCAGGCTCCGGTCAATTTTGTTGGGTATCCAGACTCCGGTTATAACGTTGAGCATTCAGGCTCCGGTCAGTTTCGTTGGGTATCCAGACTCAGGTTATTACGTTGAGCGTTCAGGCTCCGGTCAGTTTCGTTTGGTATCCAGACTTCGGTAATTACGTTGAGCGTTCAGGCTCCGGACAGTTTTGTTGGGTATCCAGACTCCGGTTTCTACGTTGAGCGTTCAGGCTCTGGTCAGTTTTGTTGGGTATCCAGACTCCGATTATTACGTTGAGCGAGCAGGCTCCGGTCAGTTTCGTTGGGTATCCAGACTACGGTTATTACGTTGAGCGTTTAGGCTCCGGTCAGTTTCGTTGGGTATCTAGACTCCGGTTATTACGTTGAGTGTTCAGGCTCCGGTCAGTTTCGTTGTGTATTCAGACTTCGGTTATTACATTGAACGATCAGGCTCCGGTCAATTTCGTTGTGTATCCAGACACCGGTTATTACGTTGATCGTTCTGGCTCTAGTCAGTTTCGTTGAGTATCCAGACTCCGGTTATTACGTTGAGTGTTCAGGCTCCGGTCAGTTTCGTTTGGTATCCAGACTTCGGTTATTACGTTGAGCGTTCAGGCTCCGGTCAGTTTCGTTGGGTATCCAGACTCCGGTTATTACGTTGAGCGTTTAGGCTCCGGTCAGTTTCGTTGGGTATCCAGACTCCGGTTATTACGTTGAGCGTTCAGGCTCCGGTCAGTTTCGTTGGGTATCCAGACTCCGGTTATTACGTTAAGCGATCAGGGTCCGTTCAATTTCGTTGCATATCCAGACTCTGGTTATTATGTTAGGCGTTCAAGCTTCGGTCAGTTTCGTTCGGTATCTAGACTCCGGTTATTATTTTAAGCGTTCAGGCTCCGGTCATTTTCGTTTGGTATCCTGACTCCGGTTATTACGTTGAGCGTTCAGGCTCCAGTCAGTTTCATTGGGTATCCAGACTTCGGTTATTATCTTGAGCATTCAGACTGCGGTCAGTTTCGTTGGGTATCTAGACTCTGGTTATTACGTTGAGCGTTCAGGCTCCGGTCAGTTTCGTTGGGTATCCAGACTCCGGTTATTACGTTGAGCGTTCAGGCTCCGGTCAGTTTCGTTGGGTATCAAGACTCCGGTTATTACGTTGAGCGATCAGGGTCCGGTCAGTTTCGTTGCATATCCAGACTCTGGTTATTACGTTAGGCGTTCAGGCTCCGGTCAGTTTCGTTCGGTATCTAGACTCCGGTTATTATTTTAAGCGTTCAGGCTCCGGTCATTTTCGTTTGGTATCCTGACTCCGGTTATTACGTTGAGCGTTCAGGCTCCGGTCAGTTTCATTGGGTATCCAGACTTCGGTTATTATCTTGAGCATTAATACTGCGGTCAGTTTCGTTGGGTATCCAGACTCTGGTTATTACGTTGAGCGTTCAGGCTCCGGTTATTTTTGTTGAGCATCCAAACTCTAGTTATTACTTTGTGCGTTCAGGGTCCGGTCAGTTTCGTTGAGTATCTAGACTCTGGTTATTACGTTGAGCGTTCAGGCTCCGGTCAGTTTCGTTGTGTATCCGGACTCCCGTTATTACGTTGAGCGTTCAGGCTCCGGTCAGTTTCTTTGGGTATCCAGACTCCGGTTTTTACATTGAGCGTTCAGGCTCCGGTCAATTTTGTTGGGTATCCAGACTCCGGTTATTACGTTGAGCATTCAGGCTCCGGTCAGTTTCGTTGGGTATCCAGACTCAGGTTATTACGTTGAGCGTTCAGGCTCCGGTCAGTTTCGTTTGGTATCCAGACTTCGGTTATAACGTTGAGCGTTCAGGCTCCGGTCAGTTTTGTTGGGTATCCAGACTCCGGTTTTTACGTTGAGCGTTCAGGCTCTGGTCAGTTTTGTTGGGTATCCAGACTCCGATTATTACGTTGAGCGAGCAGGCTCCGGACAGTTTCGTTGCGTATCCAGACTCCGGTTATTACGTTGAGCGTTTAGGCTCCGGTCAGTTTCGTTGGGTATCTAGACTCCGGTTATTACGTTGAGTGTTCAGGCTCCGGTCAGTTTCGTTGTGTATTCAGACTCCGGTTATTACATTGAACGATCAGGCTCCGGTCAATTTCGTCGTGTATCCAGACACCGGTTATTACGTTGATCGTTCAGGCTCCAGTCAGTTTCGTTGAGTATCCAGACTCCGGTTATTACGTTGAGTGTTCAGGCTCCGGTCAGTTTCGTTGAGTATCCAGATTCCGGTTATTACCTTGAGCCTTCAGGCTCCGGTCAATTTCGTTGGGTATCCAGACTCCGGTTATTACGTTGAGCGTTTAGGCTCCGGTCAGTTTCGTTGGGTATCCAGATTCCGGTTATTACGTTGAGCGTTCAGGCTCCGGTCAGTTTCGTTGGGTATCGAGACTCTGGTTATTACGTTGAGCGATCAGGGTCCGGTCAGTTTCGTTGCATATCCAGACTCTGGTTATTATGTTAGGCGTTCAAGCTCCGGTCAGTTTTGTTCGGTATCTAGACTCCGGTTATTATTTTAAGCGTTCAGGCTCCGATCATTTTCGTTTGGTATCCTGACTCCGGTTATAACGTTGAGCATTCAGGCTCCGGTCAGTTTCATTGGGTATCCAGACTTCGGTTATTATCTTGAGCATTCAGACTGCGGTCAGTTTCGTTGGGTATCCAGACTCTGGTTATTACGTTGAGCGTTCAGGCTCCGGTTATTTTCGTTGAGCATCCAAACTCTAGTTATTACTTTGTGCCTTCAGGGTCCGGTCAGTTTCGTTGAGTATCTAGACTCTGGTTATTACGTTGAGCGTTCAGGCTCCGTTCAGTTTCGTTGGGTATCCTGACTCCCGTTATTACGTTGAGCGTTCAGGCTCCGGTTAGTTTCGTTGTGTATCCGGACTCCCGTTATTACGTTGAGCGTTCAGGCTCCGGTCAGTTTCTTTGGGTATCCAGACTCCGGTTTTTACATTGAGCGTTCAGGCTCCGGTCAGTTTTGTTGGGTATCCAGACTCCGGTTATTACGTTGAGCATTCAGGCTCCGGTCAGTTTCGTTGGGTATCCAGACTCAGGTTTTTACGTTGAGCGTTCAGGCTCCGGTCAGTTTCATTTGGTATCCAGACTTCGGTTATTACGTTGAGCGTTCAGGCTCCAGTCAGTTTTGTTGGGAATCCAGACTCCGGTTTTTACGTTGAGCGTTCAGGCTCTGGTCAGTTTTGTTGGGTATCCAGACTCCGATTATTACGTTGAGCGAGCAGGCTCCGGTCAGTTTCGTTGGGTATCCAGACTCCTGTTATTACGTTGAGCGTTTAGGCTCCGGTCAGTTTCGTTGGGTATCTAGACTCCGGTTATTACGTTGAGCGTTCAGGCTCCGGTCAGTTTCGTTGTGTATCCAGACTCCGGTTATTACGTTGAACGATCAGGCTCCGATCAATTTCGTTGTGTATCCAGACACCGGTTATTACGTTGATCGTTCAGGGTCCAGTCAGTTTCGTTGAGTATCCAGACTCCGGTTATTACGTTGAGTGTTCAGGCTCCGGTCAGTTTCATTGAGTATCCAGATTCCGGTTATTACGTTGAGCCTTCAGGCTCCGGTCAATTTCGTTGGGTATCCAGACTCCGGTTATTACGTTGAGTGTTCAGGCTCCGGTCAATCTCGTTGGGTATCCAGACTCCGGTTATTACGTTCAGCGTTCAGGCTCCGGTTAGTTTCGTTGGGTATCCAGACTCCGGTTATTACGTTGAGCGATCAGGGTCCGGTCAGTTTCGTTGCATATCCAGACTCTGGTTATTACGTTAGGCGTTCAGGCTCCGGTCAGTTTCGTTCGGTATCTAGACTCCGGTTATTATTTTAAGCGTTCAGGCTCCGTTCATTTTCGTTTGGTATCCTGACTCCGGTTATTACGTTGAGCGTTCAGGCTCCGGTCAGTTTCATTGGGTATCCAGACTTCGGTTATTATCTTGAGCATTAATACTGCGGTCAGTTTCGTTGGGTATCCAGACTCTTGTTATTACGTTGAGCGTTCAGGCTCCAGTTATTTTTTTTGAGCATCCAAACTCTAGTTATTACTTTGTGCGTTCAGGGTCCGGTCAGTTTCGTTGAGTATCTAGACTCTGGTTATTACGTTGAGCGTTCAGGCTCTGTTCAGTTTCGTTGGGTATCCAGACTCCCGTTATTATGTTGAGCGTTCAGGCTCCGGTCAGTTTCGTTGTGTATCCGGACTCCCGTTATTACGTTGAGCGTTCAGGCTCCGGTCAGTTTCTTTGGGTATCCAGACTCCGGTTTTTACATTGAGCGTTCAGGCTCCAGTCAATTTTGTTGGGTATCCAGACTCCGGTTATTACGTTGAGCATTCAGGCTCCGGTAAGTTTCGTTGGGTATCCAGACTCAGGTTATTACGTTGAGCGTTCAGGCTCTGGTCAGTTTCGTTTGGTATCCAGACTTCGGTTATTACGTTGAGCGTTCAGGCTCCGGTCAGTTTTGTTGGGTATCCAGACTCCGGTTTTTACGTTGAGCGTTCAGGCTCTGGTCAGTTTTGTTGGGTATCCAGACTCCGATTATTACGTTGAGCGAGCAGGCTCCGGACAGTTTCGTTGGGTATCCAGACTCCGGTTATTACGTTGAGCGTTTAGGCTCCGGTCAGTTTCGTTGGGTATCTAGACTCCGGTTATTACGTTGAGCGTTCAGGCTCCGGTCAGTTTCGTTGTGTATCCAGACTCCGGTTATTACGTTGAACGATCAGGCTCCGATCAATTTCGTTGTGTATCCAGACACCGGTTATTACGTTGATCGTTCAGGCTCCAGTCAGTTTCGTTGAGTATCCAGACTCCGGTTATTACGTTGAGTGTTCAGGCTCCGGTCAGTTTCGTTGAGTATCCAGATTCCGGTTATTACGTTGAGCCTTCAGGCTCCGGTCAATTTCGTTGGGTATCCAGACTCCGGTTATTACGTTGAGTGTTCAGGCTCCGGTCAATCTCGTTGGGTATCCAGACTCCGGTTATTACGTTCAGCGTTCAGGCTCCGGTTAGTTTCGTTGGGTATCCAGACTCCGGTTATTACGTTGAGCGATCAGGGTCCGGTCAGTTTCGTTGTATATCCAGACTCTGGTTATTACGTTAGGCGTTCAGGCTCCGGTCAGTTTCGTTCGGTATCTAGACTCCGGTTATTATTTTAAGCGTTCAGGCTCCGGTCATTTTCGTTTGGTATCCTGACTCCGGTTATTACGTTGAGCGTTCAGGCTCCGGTCAGTTTCATTGGGTATCCAGACTTCGGTTATTATCTTGAGCATTAATACTGCGGTCAGTTTCGTTGGGTATCCAGACTCTTGTTATTACGTTCAGCGTTCAGGCTCCAGTTATTTTTGTTGAGCATCCAAACTCTAGTTATTACTTTGTGCGTTCAGGGTCCGGTCAGTTTCGTTGAGTATCTAGACTCTGGTTATTACGTTGAGCGTTCAGGCTCTGTTCAGTTTCGTTGGGTATCCAGACTCCCGTTATTATGTTGAGCGTTCAGGCTCCGGTCAGTTTCGTTGTGTATCTGGACTCCCGTTATTACGTTGAGCGTTCAGGCTCCGGTCAGTTTCTTTGGGTATCCAGACTCCGGTTTTTACATTGAGCGTTCAGGCTCCGGTCAATTTTGTTGGGTATCCAGACTCCGGTTATTACGTTGAGCATTCAGGCTCCGGTAAGTTTCGTTGGGTATCCAGACTCAGGTTATTACGTTGAGCGTTCAGGCTCTGGTCAGTTTCGTTTGGTATCCAGACTTCGGTTATTACGTTGAGCGTTCAGGCTCCGGTCAGTTTTGTTGGGTATCCAGACTCCGGTTTTTACGTTGAGCGTTCAGGCTCTGGTCAGTTTTGTTGGGTATCCAGACTCCGATTATTACGTTGATCGAGCAGGCTCCGGACAGTTTCGTTGGGTATCCAGACTCCGGTTATTACGTTGAGCGTTTAGGCCCCGGTCAGTTTCGTTGGGTATCTAGACTCCGGTTATTACGTTGAGTGTTCAGGCTCCGGTCAGTTTCGTTGTGTATTCAGACTCCGGTTATTACATTGAACGATCAGGCTCCGGTCAATTTCGTCGTGTATCCAGACACCGGTTATTACGTTGATCGTTCAGGCTCCAGTCAGTTTCGTTGAGTATCCAGACTCCGGTTATTACGTTGAGTGTTCAGGCTCCGGTCAGTTTCGTTGAGTATCCAGATTCCGGTTATTACCTTGAGCCTTCAGGCTCCGGTCAATTTCGTTGGGTATCCAGACTCCGGTTATTACGTTGAGCGTTTAGGCTCCGGTCAGTTTCGTTGGGTATCCAGACTCCGGTTATTACGTTGAGCGTTCAGGCTCCGGTCAGTTTCGTTGGGTATCGAGACTCTGGTTATTACGTTGAGCGATCAGGGTCCGGTCAGTTTCGTTGCATATCCAGACTCTGGTTATTATGTTAGGCGTTCAAGCTCCGGTCAGTTTCGTTCGGTATCTAGACTCCGGTTATTATTTTAAGCGTTCAGGCTCCGGTAATTTCGTTTGGTATCCTGACTCCGGTTATAACGTTGAGCATTCAGGCTCCGGTCAGTTTCATTGGGTATCCAGACTTCGGTTATTATCTTGAGCATTCAGACTGCGGTCAGTTTCGTTGGGTATCCAGACTCTGGTTATTACGTTGAGCGTTCAGGCTCCGGTTATTTTCGTTGAGCATCCAAACTCTAGTTATTACTTTGTGCCTTCAGGGTCCGGTCAGTTTCGTTGAGTATCTAGACTCTGGTTATTACGTTGAGCGTTCAGGCTCCGTTCAGTTTCGTTGGGTATCCTGACTCCCGTTATTACGTTGAGCGTTCAGGCTCCGGTTAGTTTCGTTGTGTATCCGGACTCCCGTTATTACGTTGAGCGTTCAGGCTCGGTCAGTTTCTTTGGGTATCCAGACTCCGGTTTTTACATTGAGCGTTCAGGCTCCGGTCAGTTTTGTTGGGTATCCAGACTCCGGTTATTACGTTGAGCATTCAGGCTCCGGTCAGTTTCGTTGAGTATCCAGACTCAGGTTTTTACGTTGAGCGTTAAGGCTCCGGTCAGTTTCATTTGGTATCCAGACTTCGGTTATTACGTTGAGCGTTCAGGCTCCAGTCAGTTTTGTTGGGTATGCAGACTCCGGTTTTTACGTTGAGCGTTCAGGCTCTGGTCAGTTTTGTTGGGTATCCAGACTCCGATTATTACGTTGAGCGAGCAGGCTCCGGTCATTTTCGTTGGGTATCCAGACTCCGGTTATTACGTTGGGCGTTTAGGCTCCGGTCAGTTTCGTTGGGTATCTAGACTCCGGTTATTACGTTGAGCGTTCAGGCTCCGGTCAGTTTCGTTGTGTATCCAGACTCCGGTTATTACGTTGAACGATCAGGCTCCGATCAATTTCGTTGTGTATCCAGACACCGGTTATTACGTTGATCGTTCAGGCTCCAGTCAGTTTCGTTGAGTATCCAGACTCCGGTTATTACGTTGAGTGTTCAGGCTCCGGTCAGTTTCGTTGAGTATCCAGATTCCGGTTATTACGTTGAGCCTTCAGGCTCTGGTCAATTTCGTTGGGTATCCAGACTCCGGTTATTACGTTGAGTGTTCAGGCTCCGGTCAATCTCGTTGGGTATCCAGACTCCGGTTATTACGTTCAGCGTTCAGGCTCCGGTTAGTTTCGTTGGGTATCCAGACTCCGGTTATTACGTTGAGCGATCAGGGTCTGGTCAGTTTCGTTGAATATCCAGACTCTGGTTATTACGTTAGGCGTCAGGCTCCAGTCAGTTTCGTTCGGTATCTAGACTCCGGTTTTTATTTTAAGCGTTCAGGCTCCGGTCATTTTCGTTTGGTATCCTGACTCCGGTTATTACGTTGAACGTTCAGGCTCCGGTCAGTTTCATTGGGTATCCATTCTTCGGTTATTATCTTGAGCATTCAGTCTGCGGTCAGTTTCGTTGGGTATCCAGACTCTGGTTATTACGTTGAGCGTTCAGGCTCCGGTTATTTTTGTTGAGCATCCAAACTCTAGTTATTACTTTGTGCGTTCAGGGTCCGGTCAGTTTCGTTGAGTATCTAGACTCTGGTTATTACGTTGAGCGTTCAGGCTCTGTTCAGTTTCGTTGGGTATCCAGACTCCCGTTATTATGTTGAGCGTTCAGGCTCCGGTCAGTTTCGTTGTGTATCCGGACTCCCATTATTACGTTGAGTGTTCAGGCTCCGGTCAGTTTCTTTGGGTATCCAGACTCCGGTTTTTACATTGAGCGTTCAGGCTCCGGTCAATTTTGTTGGGTATCCAGACTCCGGTTATTACGTTGAGCATTCAGGCTCCGGTCAGTTTCGTTGGGTATCCAGACTCAGGTTATCACGTTGAGCGTTCAGGCTCCGGTCAGTTTCGTTTTGTATCCAGACTTCGGTTATTACGTTGAGCGTTCAGGCTCCGGTCAGTTTTGTTGGGTATCCAGACTCCGGTTTTTACGTTGAGCGTTCAGGCTCTGGTCAGTTTTGTTGGGTATCCAGACTCCGATTATTACGTTGAGCGAGCAGGCTCCGGTCAGTTTCGTTGGGTATCCAGACTCCGGTTATTACGTTGAGCGTTTAGGCTCCGGTCAGTTTCGTTGGGTATCTAGACTCCGGTTATTACGTTGAGCGTTCAGGCTCCGGTCAGTTTCGTTGTGTATCCAGACTCCGGTTATTACATTCAACGATCAGGCTCCGGTCAATTTCGTTGTGTATCCAGACACCGGTTATTACGTTGATCGTTCAGGCTCCAGTCAGTTTCGTTGAGTATCCAGACTCCGGTTATTACGTTGAGTGTTCAGGCTCCGGTCAGTTTCGTTGAGTATCCAGATTCCGGTTATTACGTTGAGCCTTCAGGCTCCGGTCAATTTCGTTGGGTATCCAGACTCCGGTTATTACGTTGAGCGTCCAGGCTCCGGTCAGTTTCGTTGGGTATCCAGACTCCGGTTATTACGTTGAGCGTTCAGGCTCCGGTCAGTTTCGTTGGGTATCCAGACTCCGGTTATTACGTTGAGCGATCAGGGTCCGGTCAGTTTCGTTGCATATCCAGACTTTGGTTATTATGTTAGGCGTTCAGGCTCCGGTCAGTTTCGTTCGGTATCTAGACTCCGGTTATTATTTTAAGCGTTCAGGCTCCGGTCATTTTCGTTTGGTATCCTGACTCCGGTTATAACGTTGAGCATTCAGGCTCCGATCAGTTTCATTGGGTATCCAGACTTCGGTTATTATCTTGAGCATTCAGATTGCGGTCAGTTTCGTTGGGTATCCAGACTCTGGTTATTACGTTGAGCGTTTAGGCTCCGGTTATTTTCGTTGAGCATCCAAACTCTAGTTATTACTTTGTGCCTTCAGGGTCCGGTCAGTTTCGTTGAGTATCTAGACTCTGGTTATTACGTTGAGCGTTCAGACTCCGTTCAGTTTCGTTGGGTATCCAGACTCCCGTTATTACGTTGAGCGTTCAGGCTCCGGTTAGTTTCGTTGTGTATCCGGACTCCCGTTATTACGTTGAGCGTTCAGGCTCCGGTCAGTTTTTTGGGTATCCAGACTCCGGTTTTTACATTGAGCGTTCAGGCTCCGGTTAGTTTTGTTGGGTATCCAGACTCCGGTTATTACGTTGAGCATTCAGGCTCCGGTCAGTTTCGTTGGGTATCCAGACTCAGGTTTTTACGTTGAGCGTTCAGGCTCCGGTCAGTTTCGTTTGGTATCCAGACTTCGGTTATTACGTTGAGCGTTCAGGCTCCAGTCAGTTTTGTTGGGTATCCAGACTCCGGTTTTTACGTTGAGCGTTCAGGCTCTGGTCAGTTTTGTTGGGTATCCAGACTCCGATTATTACGTTGAGCGAGCAGGCTCCGGTCAGTTTCGTTGGGTATCCAGACTCCGGTTATTACGTTGAGCGTTTAGGCTCCGGTCAGTTTCGTTGTGTATCCAGACTCCGGTTATTACGTTGAACGATCAGGCTCCGATCAATTTCGTTGTGTATCCAGACACCGGTTATTACGTTGATCGTTCAGGCTCCAGTCAGTTTCGTTGAGTATCCAGATTCCGGTTATTACGTTGAGTGTTCAGGCTCCGGTCAGTTTCGTTGAGTATTTAGATTCCGGTTATTACGTTGAGCCTTCAGGCTCCGGTCAATTTCGTTGGGTATCCAGACTCCGGTTATTACGTTGAGTGTTCAGGCTCCGGTCAATCTCGTTGGGTATCCAGACTCCGGTTATTACGTTGAGCGTTCAGGCTCTGGTTAGTTTCGTTGGGTATCCAGACTCCGGTTATTACGTTGAGCGATCAGGGTCCGGTCAGTTTCGTTGCATATCCAGACTCTGGTTATTACGTTAGGCGTTCAGGCTCCAGTAAGTTTTGTTCGGTATCTAGACTCCGGTTTTTATTTTAAGCGTTCAGGCTCCGGTCATTTTCGTTTGGTATCCTGACTCCGGTTATTACGTTGAACGTTCAGGCTCTGGTCAGTTTCATTGGGTATCCATTCTTCGGTTATTATCTTGAGCATTCAGACTGCGGTCAGTTTCGTTGGGTATCCAGACTCTGGTTATTACGTTGAGCGTTCAGGCTCCGGTTATTTTTGTTGAGCATCCAAACTCTAGTTATTACTTTGTGCGTTCAGGGTCCGGTCAGTTTCGTTGAGTATCTAGACTCTGGTTATTATGTTGAGCGTTCAGGCTCTGTTCAGTTTCGTTGGGTATCCAGACTCCCGTTATTATGTTGAGCGTTCAGGCTCCGGTTAGTTTCGTTGTGTATCCGGACTCCCGTTATTACGTTGAGCGTTCAGGCTCCGGTCAGTTTCTTTGGGTATCCAGACTCCGGTTTTTACATTGAGCGTTCAGGCTCCGGTCAATTTTGTTGGGTATCCAGACTCCGGTTATTACGTTGAGCATTCAGGCTCCGGTCAGTTTCGTTGGGTATCCAGACTCAGGTTATCACGTTGAGCGTTCAGGCTCCGGTCAGTTTCGTTTGGTATCCAGACTTCGGTTATTACGTTGAGCGTTCAGGCTCCGGTCAGTTTTGTTGGGTATCCAAACTCCGGTTTTTACGTTGAGCGTTCAGGCTCTGGTCAGTTTTGTTGGGTATCCAGACTCCGATTATTACGTTGAGCGAGCAGGCTCCGGTCAGTTTCGTTGGGTATCCAGACTCCGGTTATTACGTTGAAGGTTTAGGCTCCGGTCAGTTTCGTTGGGTATCTAGACTCCGGTTATTACGTTGAGCGTTCAGGCTCCGGTCAGTTTTGTTGTGTATCCAGACTCCGGTTATTACATTCAACGATCAGTCTCCGGTCAATTTCGTTGTGTATCCAGACACCGGTTATTACGTTGATCGTTCAGGCTCCAGTCAGTTTCGTTGAGTATCCAGACTCCGGTTATTACGTTGAGTGTTCAGGCTCCGGTCAGTTTTGTTGAGTATCCAGATTCCGGTTATTACGTTGAGCCTTCAGGCTCCGGTCAATTTCGTTGGGTATCCATACTCCGGTTATTACGTTGAGCGTTCAGGCTCCGGTCAGTTTCGTTGGGTATCCAGACTCCGGTTATTACGTTGAGCGTTCAGGCTCCGGTCAGTTTCGTTGGGTATCCAGACTCCGGTTATTACGTTGAGCGATCAGGGTCCGGTCAGTTTCGTTGCATATCTAGACTCTGGTTATTATGTTAGGCGTTCAGGCTCTGGTCAGTTTCGTTCGGTATCTAGATTCCGGTTATTATTTTAAGCGTTCAGGCTCCGGTCATTTTCGTTTGGTATCCTGACTCCGGTTATAACGTTGAGCATTCAGGCTCCGGTCAGTTTCATTGGGTATCCAGACTTCGGTTATTATCTTGAGCATTCAGATTGCGGTCAGTTTCGTTGGGTATCCAGACTCTGGTTATTACGTTGAGCGTTCAGGCTCCGGTTATTTTCGTTGAGCATCCAAACTCTAGTTATTACTTTGTGCCTTCAGGGTCCGGTCAGTTTCGTTGAGTATCTAAACTCTGGTTATTACGTTGAGCGTTCAGGCTCTGTTCAGTTTCGTTGGGTATCCAGACTCCCGTTATTACGTTGAGCGTTCAGCCTCCGGTCAGTTTCGTTGTGTATCCGGACTCCCGTTATTACGTTGAGCGTTCAGGTTCCGGTCAGTTTCTTTGGGTATCCAGACTCCGGTTTTTACATTGAGCGTTCAGGCTCCGGTCGGTTTTGTTGGGTATCCAGACTCCGGTTATTACGTTGAGCATTCAGGCTCCGGTCAGTTTCGTTGGGTATCCAGACTCCGGTTTTTATGTTGAGCGTTCAGGCTCTGGTCAGTTTTGTTGGGTATCCAGACTCCGATTATTACGTTGAGCGAGCAGGCTCCGGTCAGTTTTGTTGGGTATCCAGACTCCGGTTATTACGTTGAGCGTTTAGGCTCCAGTCAGTTTCGTTGGGTATCTAGACTCCGGTTATTACGTTGAGCGTTCAGGCTCCGGTCAGTTTCGTTGTGTATCCAGACTCCGGTTATTACGTTGAATGATCAGGCTCCGGTCAATTTCGTTGTGTATCCAAACACCGGTTATTACGTTGATCGTTCAGGCTCCAGTCAGTTTCGTTGAGTATCCAGACTCCGGTTATTACGTTGAGTGTTCAGGCTCCGGTCAGTTTCGTTGAGTATCCAAATTCCGGTTATTACGTTGAGCCTTCAGGCTCCGGTCAATTTCGTTGGGTATCCAGACTCCGGTTATTACGTTGAGCGTTCAGGCTCCGGTCAGTTTCGTTGGGTATCCAGACTCCGGTTATTACGTTGAGCGTTCAGGCTCCAGTCAGTTTCGTTGGGTATCCAGACTCCGGTTATTACGTTGAGCGATCAGGGTCCGGTCAGTTTCATTACATATCCAGACTCTGGTTATTACGTTAGGCGTTCAGGCTCCGGTCAGTTTCGTTCGGTATCTAGACTTCGGTTATTATTTTAAGCGTTCAGGCTCCGGTCATTTTCGTTTGGTATCTTGACTCCGGTTATTACGTTGAGCGTTCAGGCTCCGGTCAGTTTCATTGGGTATCCAGACTTCGGTTATTATCTTGAGCATTCAGACTGCGGTCAGTTTCGTTGGGTATCCAGACTCTGGTTATTACGTTGAGTGTTCAGGCTCCGGTTATTTTCGTTGAGCATCCAAACTCTAGTTATTACTTTGAGCGTTCAGGCTCCGGTCAGTTTCGTTGTGTATCCGGACTCCCGTTATTACGTTTGCGTTCAGGCTCCGGTCAGTTTCTTTGGGTATCAAGACTCCGTTTTTAACTTTGAGCGTTCAGGCTCCGGTCAGTTTTGTTGGGTATCCAGACTCCGGTTATTACGTTGAGCATTCAGGCTCCGGTCAGTTTCGTTGGGTATCCAGACTCAGGTTATTACGTTGAGCGTTCAGGCTCTGGTCAGTTTCGTTTGGTATGCAGACTTCGGTTATTACGTTGAGCGTTTAAGCTCCGGTCAGTTTTGTTGGGTATCCAGACTCCGGTTTTTACGTTGAGCGTTCAGGCTCTGGTCAGTTTTGTTGGGTATCCAGACTCCGATTATTACGTTGAGCGAGCAGGCTCCGGTCAGTTTCGTTGGGTATCCAGACTCCAGTTATTACGTTGAGCGTTTAGGCTCCGGTCAGTTTCGTTGGGTATCTAGACTCCGGTTATTACATTGAGCGTTCAGGCTCCGGTCAGTTTCGTTGTGTATCCAGACTCCGGTTATTACGTTGAACGATCAGGCTCCGGTCAATTTCGTTGTGTATCCAGACACCGGTTATTACGTTGATCGTTCAGGCTCCAGTCAGTTTTGTTGGGTATCCAGACTCCGATTATTACGTTGAGCGAGCAGGCTCCGGTCAGTTTTGTTGGGTATCCAGACTCCGGTTATTAAGTTGAGCGTTCGGCTCCGGTCAGTTTCGTTGTGAATCTAGACTCCGATTATTACATTGAACGACCAGGCTCCGGTCAATTTCGTTGTGTATCCAGACACCGGTTATTACGTTAATCGTTCAGGCTACAGTCAGTTTTGTTGAGTATCCAGACTCCGGTTATTACGTTGAGTGTTCAGGCTCCGGTCAGTTTCGTTGAGTATCCAGATTCCGGTTATTACGTTGAGCCTTCAGGCTCCGGTCAATTTCGTTGGGTATCCAGACTCCGGTTATTACGTTGAGCGTTCAGGCTCCGGTCAATTTCGTTGGGTATCCAGACTCCGGTTATTACGTTGAGCGTTCAGGCTCCAGTTAGTTTCGTTGGGTATCCAGACTCCGGTTATGACGTTGAGCGTTCAGGCTCCGGTCAGTTTCGTTGGGTATCCAGACTCCGGTTATTACGTTAGGCGTTCAGGCTCCGGTCAGTTTCGTTCGGTATCTAGACTCCGGTTTTTATTTTAAGCGTTCAGGCTCCGGTCATTTTCGTTTGGTATCCTGACTCCGGTTATTACGTTGAGCGTTTAGGCTCCGGTCAGTTTCATTGGGTATCCAGACTTCGGTTATTATCTTGAGCATTCAGACTACGGTCAGTTTCGTTGGGTATCCAGACTCCGATTATTACGTTGAGCGAGCAGGCTCCGGTCAGTTTCGTTGGGTATCCAGACTCCAGTTATTACGTTGAGCGTTTAGGCTCCGGTCAGTTTCGTTGTGTATCTAGACTCCGGTTATTACATTGAGCGTTCAGGCTCCGGTCAGTTTCGTTGTGTATCCAGACTCCGGTTATTACGTTGAACGATCAGGCTCCGGTCAATTTCGTTGTGTATCCAGACACCGGTTATTACGTTGATCGTTCAGGCTCCAGTCAGTTTCGTTGAGTATCCAGACTCCGGTTATTACGTTGAGTGTTCAGGCTCCGGTCAGTTTCGTTGAGTATCCAGATTCCGGTTATTACGTTGAGCCTTCAGGCTCCGGTCAATTTCGTTGGGTATCCAGACTCCGGTTATTACATTGAGCGTTCAGGCTCCGGTCAATTTCGTTGGGTATCCAGACTCCGGTTATTACGTTGAGCATTCAGGCTCCGGTCAGTTTCGTTGGGTATCCAGACTCAGGTTATTACGTTGAGCGTTCAGGCTCCGGTCAGTTTCGTTTGGTATCCAGACTTCGGTTATTACGTTGAGCGTTCAGGCTCCGGTCAGTTTTGTTGGGTATCCAGACTCCGGTTTTTACGTTGAGCATTCAGGCTCTGGTCAGTTTTGTTGGGTATCCAGACTCCGATTATTACGTTGAGCGAGCAGGCTCCGGTCAGTTTTGTTGGGTATCCAGACTCCGGTTATTACGTTGAGCGTTCGGCTCTGGTCAGTTTCGTTGTGTATCCAGACTCCGATTATTACATTGAACGATCAGGCTCCGGTCAATTTCGTTATGTATCCAGACACCGGTTATTACGTTGATCGTTCAGGCTCCAGTCAGTTTTGTTGAGTATCCAGACTCCGGTTATTACGTTGAGTGTTCAGGCTCCGGTCAGTTTCGTTGAGTATCCAGATTCCGGTTATTATGTTGAGCCTTCAGGCTCCGGTCAATTTCGTTGGGTATCCAGACTCCGGTTATTACGTTGAGCGTTCAGGCTCCAGTCAATTTCGTTGGGTATCCAGACTCCGGTTATTACGTTGAGCGTTCAGGCTCCGGTTAGTTTCGTTGGGTATCCAGACTCCGGTTATTACGTTGAGCGATCAGGGTCCGGTCAGTTTCGTTGCATATCCAGACTCTGGTTATTACGTTAGGCGTTCAGGCTCCGGTCAGTTTCGTTCGGTATCTAGACTCCGGTTTTTATTTTAAGCGTTCAGGCTCCGGTCATTTTCGTTTGGTATCCTGACTCCGGTTATTATGTTGAGCGTTTAGGCTCCGGTCAGTTTCATTGGGTATCCAGACTTCGGTTATTATCTTGAGCATTCAGACTGCGGTCAGTTTCGTTGGGTATCCAGACTCTGGTTATTACGTTGAGCGTTCAGGCTCCGGTTATTTTCGTTGAGCATCCAAACTCTAGTTATTACTTTGTGCGTTCAGGGTCCGGTCAGTTTCGTTGAGTATCTAGACTCTGGTTATTACTTTGAGCGTTCAGGCTCCGTTCAGTTTCGTTGGGTATCCAGACTCCCACTATTATGTTGAGCGTTCAGGCTCCGGTCAATTTCGTTGTGTATCCGGACCCCCGTTATTACGTTGAGCGTTCAGGCTCCGGTAAGTTTCTTTGGGTATCCAGACTCCGGTTTTTACATTGAGCGTTCAGGCTCCGGTCAGTTTCGTTGTGTATCCAGACACCGGTTATTACGTTGATCGTTCAGGCTCTGGTCAGTTTTGTTGGGTATCCAGACTTCGATTATTACGTTGAGCGAGCAGGCTCCGGTCAGTTTTGTTGGGTATCCAGACTCCGGTTATTAAGTTGAGCGTTCGGCTCCGGTCAGTTTCGTTGTGAATCCAGACTCCGATTATTACATTGAACGATCAGGCTCCGGTCAATTTCGTTGTGTATCCAGACACCGGTTATTACGTTAATCGTTCAGGCTCCAGTCAGTTTTGTTGAGTATCCAGACTCCGGTTATTACGTTGAGTGTTCAGGCTCCGGTCAGTTTCGTTGAGTATCCAGATTCCGGTTATTACGTTGAGCCTTCAGGCTCCGGTCAATTTCGTTGGGTATCCAGACTCCGGTTATTACGTTGAGCGTTCAGGCTCCGGTCAATTTCGTTGGGTATCCAGACTCCGGTTATTACGTTGAGCGTTCAGGCTCCAGTTAGTTTCGTTGGGTATCCAGACTCCGGTTATTACGTTGAGCGATCAGGGTCCGGTCAGTTTCGTTGCATATCCAGACTCTGGTTATTACGTTAGGCGTTCAGGCTCCGGTCAGTTTCGTTCGGTATCTAGACTCCGGTTTTTATTTTAAGCGTTCAGGCTCCGGTCATTTTCGTTTGGTATCCTGACTCCGGTTATTACGTTGAGCGTTTAGGCTCCGGTCAGTTTCATTGGGTATCCAGACTTCGGTTATTATCTTGAGCATTCAGACTACGGTCAGTTTCGTTGGGTATCCAGACTCCGATTATTACGTTGAGCGAGCAGGCTCCGGTCAGTTTCGTTGGGTATCCAGACTCCAGTTATTACGTTGAGCGTTTAGGCTCCGGTCAGTTTCGTTGGGTATCTAGACTCCGATTATTACATTGAGCGTTCAGGCTCCGGTCAGTTTCGTTGTGTATCCAGACTCCGGTTATTACGTTGAACGATCAGGCTCCGGTCAATTTCGTTGTGTATCCAGACACCGGTTATTACGTTGATCGTTCAGGCTCCATTCAGTTTCGTTGAGTATCCAGACTCCGGTTATTATGTTGAGTGTTCAGGCTCCGGTCAGTTTCGTTGAGTATCCAGATTCCGGTTATTACGTTGAGCCTTCAGGCTCCGGTCAATTTCGTTGGGTATCCAGACTCCGGTTATTACGTTGAGCGTTCAGGCTCCGGTCAATTTCGTTGGGTATCCAGACTCCGGTTATTACGTTGAGCATTCAGGCTCCGGTCAGTTTCGTTGGGTATCCAGACTCAGGTTATTACGTTGAGCATTCAGGCTCCAGTCAGTTTCGTTTGGTATCCAGACTTCGGTTATTACGTTGAGCGTTCAGGCTCCGGTCAGTTTTGTTGGGTATCCAGACTCCGGTTTTTACGTTGAGCATTCAGGCTCTGGTCAGTTTTGTTGGGTATCCAGACTCCGATTATTACGTTGAGCGAGCAGGCTCCGGTCAGTTTTGTTGGGTATCCAGACTCCGGTTATTACGTTGAGCGTTCGGCTCCGG
>CAWUDS030000750.1:0-325674 GCA_963859935.3 Lathyrus sativus
GTCAGTTTTGTTGGGTATCCAGACTTCGGTTATTAGGTTGAGCGAGCAGGCTCCGGTCAGTTTCGTTGGGTATCCAGACTCCGGTTATTACTTTGAGAGTTTAGGATCCGGTCAGTTTCGTTGGGTATCCAGACTCCGGTTATTACGTTGAGCGTTCAGGCTCCGGTCAGTTTCATTGAGTATCCAGATTCCGGTTATTACGTTGAGCCTTCAGGCTCCGGTCAATTTCGTTGGGTATCCAGACATCGGTTATTACGTTGAACGTTCAGGCTCCGGTCAGTTTCGTTGGGTATCCAGACTCCGGTTATTACGTTGTGCGTTCAGGCTCTGGTCAGTTTCGTTGGGTATCCAGACTCCGGTTTTTACGTTGAGCGTTAAGGCTCCGGTCAGTTTTGTTGGGTATCCAGACTCCGGTTATTACGTTGAGGGTTCAGGCTTCGGTCAGTTTCGTTGGGTATCCAGACTCCGGTTATTACATTGAGAGTTCAGGCTCCGGTCAGTTTCGTTGGGTATCCAGACTCCGGTTATTACGTTGAGCGTTCAGGCTCCGGTCATTTTCGTTTAGTATCCAGACTCCGGTTATTACGTTGATCGTTCAGGCTCTAGTCAGTTTCGTTGTGTATCCAGACTTCGGTTATTACGTTGAGCGTTCAGGCTCCGGTTAGTTTCGTTGAGTATCCAAATTCCAGTTATTACGTTGAGCGTTCAGGCTCCGGTCAATTTCGTTGGGTATCCAGACTCCGGTTATTACGTTGAGCGTTATACCTCCGGTCAGTTACGTTTGGTATCTAGACTTCGGTTATTACATTGAGCGTTCAGGCTCCGGTCAGTTTGGTTGGGTATCCAGACTCTGGTCATTACATTGAGCGTTCAGGCTCCGGTTAGTTTCGTTGCAAATCCAGACTCTGGTTATTACGTTAGGCATTCAGGCTCCGGTCAGTTTTGTTTGGTATCTAGACTCAGGTTATTACGTTAAGCGTTCAGGCTCCTGTCAATTTCGTTTGGTATCCTGACTCCGGTTATTACGTTGAGCATTCAGGCTCCGGTCAGTTTCATTGGGTATCCAGACTTCGGTTATTAAGTTGAGCATTCAGGCTCCGGTCAGTTTCGTTGGATATCCAGACTCCGGTTATTACGTTGAATGTTCAGGCTCCGGTCATTTTCGTTGAGCATCCAGACTCAAGTTATTACGTTGTGCATTCAGGGTCCGGTCAGTTTCGTTGAGTATCTAGACTCCGGTTATTACGTTGAGCGTTTAGGTTCGGTACAGTTTCGTTGGGTATCCAGACTCCGGTTATTACGTTGAACGTTTAGGCTCCGGTCAGTTTCGTGGTGTATCCAGACTCCGGTCAGTTTCGTTGGGTATCCAGACTCCGGTTATTACGTTGAGCATTAAGGCTCCGGTCAGTTTCGTTGAGTATCCAGACTTCGGTTATTACGTTGAGCGTTCAGGCTCCGGTCAG
This sequence comes from Lathyrus sativus, assembly GCA_963859935.3. NCBI lineage: Eukaryota > Viridiplantae > Streptophyta > Magnoliopsida > Fabales > Fabaceae > Lathyrus > Lathyrus sativus. The sequence goes on from CAWUDS030000750.1 coordinate 1,464, forward strand.
TTTCGTTGTGTATCCAGACTCCGGTTATTACGTTGAGCGATCAGGCTCCGATTAATTTCGTTGTGTATCCAGAGTCCGGTTATTACGTTGAGCGTTCAGGCTCCGGTCAGTTTCGTGGTGTATCCATACTCCGGTTATTACGTTGAGCGTTCAGGCTCCGGTCGGTTTTGTTGGGTATCCAGACTCCGGTTTTTACGTTGAGCGTTCAGGCTCCGGTAAGTTTTGTTGGGTATCCAGACTCTGGTTATTACGTTGAGCGTTCAGGCTCCGGTCATTTTCGTTGGGTATCTAGACTCCGGTTATTACGTTGAGCGTTCAGGCTCCGATCAGTTTTGTTGGGTATCCAGACTCCGGTTTTTAAGTTGAGCGTTCAGGCTCTGGTCAGTTTTGTTGGGTATCCAGACTCTGGTTAATACGTTTAGCGAGCAGGCTCCGGTCAGTTTCGTTGGGTATCCAGACTCCGGTTATTACGTTGAGCGTTTAGGCTCCGGTCAGTTTTGTTGGGTATCTAGACTCCGGTTATTACGTTGAGTGTTCAGGCTCCGGTCAGTTTCGTTGTGTATCCAGACTCCGGTTATTACGTTGAGCGATCAGGCTCCGGTCAATTTCGTTGTGTATCCAAACTTCGGTTATTACGTTGATCGTTCAGGCTCCAGTCAGTTTCGTTGAGTATCCAGATTCCGGTTATTACATTGAGCCTTCAGGCTCCGGTCAATTTCGTTTGGTATCCAGACTCCGGTAAATTTCGTTGGGTATCCAGACTCCGGTTATTACGTTGAACGTTCAGGCTCCGGTCAGTTTCGTTGGGTATCCAGACTCCGGTTATTACGTTGAGCCTTCAGGCTCTAGTCAGTTTCGTTGGGTATCCAGACTCCGGTTTATACATTGAGCATTCACGCTCCGGTCAGTTTTGTTGGGTATCCAGACTCCGGTTATTACATTGAGCGTTCAGGCTCCGGTCAGTTTCGTTGGGTATCCAGACTCCGGTTATTACGTTTAGCGTTCAGGCTCCGGTCAGTTTCGTTGTGTATCCAGACTCCGGTTATTACGTTGATCGTTTAGGCTCCAGTCAATTTCGTTGAGTATTCAGACTCCGAATATTACGTTGAGCGTTCATGCTCCGGTCAATTTCGTTGGGTATCCAGACTCCGGTTATTACGTTGAGCGTTCAGGCTCCGGTCAGTTTCGTTTGGTATCCAGACTCCAGTTTTTACATTGAGCGTTCAGGCTCCGGTCAGTTTTGTTGGGTATCCAGACTCCGGTTATTACGTTGAGCGTTCAGGCTCCGGTCAGTTTCGTTGGGTATCCAGACTCAGGTTATTACGTTGAGCTTTCAGGCTCCGGTCAGTTTCGTTTGGTATCCAGACTTCGGTTATTACGTTGAGCGTGCAGGCTCTGGTCAGTTTTGTTGGGTATCCAGACTCAAGTTTTTACGTTGAGCGTTCAGGCTCTGGTCAGTTTTGTTGGGTATCCAGACTTCGGTTATTAGGTTGAGCGAGCAGGCTCCGGTCAGTTTCGTTGGGTATCCAGACTCCGGTTATTACTTTGAGAGTTTAGGATCCGGTCAGTTTCGTTGGGTATCCAGAATCCGGTTATTACGTTGAGCGTTCAGGCTCCGGTCAGTTTCATTGAGTATCCAGATTCCGGTTATTACGTTGAGCCTTCAGGCTCCGGTCAATTTCGTTGGGTATCCAGACATCGGTTATTACGTTGAACGTTCAGGCTCCGGTCAGTTTCGTTGGGTATCCAGACTCCGGTTATTACGTTGTGCGTTCAGGCTCTGGTCAGTTTCGTTGGGTATCCAGACTCCGGTTTTTACGTTGAGCGTTAAGGCTCCGGTCAGTTTTGTTGGGTATCCAGACTCCGGTTATTACGTTGAGGGTTCAGGCTTCGGTCAGTTTCGTTGGGTATCCAGACTCCGGTTATTACATTGAGAGTTCAGGCTCCGGTCAGTTTCGTTGGGTATCCAGACTCCGGTTATTACGTTGAGCGTTCAGGCTCTGGTCATTTTCGTTTAGTATCCAGACTCCGGTTATTACGTTGATCGTTCAGGCTCCAGTCAGTTTCGTTGTGTATCCAGACTTCGGTTATTACGTTGAGCGTTCAGGCTCCGGTTAGTTTCGTTGAGTATCCAAATTCCAGTTATTACGTTGAGCGTTCAGGCTCCGGTCAATTTCGTTGGGTATCCAGACTCCGGTTATTACGTTGAGCGTTATACCTCCGGTCAGTTACGTTTGGTATCTAGACTTCGGTTATTACATTGAGCGTTCAGGCTCCGGTCAGTTTGGTTGGGTATCCAGACTCCGGTCATTACATTGAGCGTTCAGGCTCCGGTTAGTTTCGTTGCAAATCCAGACTCTGGTTATTACGTTAGGCATTCAGGCTCCGGTCAGTTTTGTTTGGTATCTAGACTCAGGTTATTACGTTAAGCGTTCAGGCTCCTGTCAATTTCGTTTGGTATCCTGACTCCGGTTATTACGTTGAGCATTCAGGCTCCGGTCAGTTTCATTGGGTATCCAGACTTCGGTTATTAAGTTGAGCATTCAGGCTCCGGTCAGTTTCGTTGGATATCCAGACTCCGGTTATTACGTTGAATGTTCAGGCTCCGGTCATTTTCGTTGAGCATCCAGACTCAAGTTATTACGTTGTGCATTCAGGGTCCGGTCAGTTTCGTTGAGTATCTAGACTCCGGTTATTACGTTGAGCGTTTAGGTTCGGTACAGTTTCGTTGGGTATCCAGACTCCGGTTATTACGTTGAACGTTTAGGCTCCGGTCAGTTTCGTGGTGTATCCAGACTCCGGTCAGTTTCGTTGGGTATCCAGACTCCGGTTATTACGTTGAGCATTAAGGCTCCGGTCAGTTTCGTTGAGTATCCAGACTTCGGTTATTACGTTGAGCGTTCAGGCTCCGGTCAGTTTCGTTGTGTATCCAGACTCCGGTTATTACGTTGAGCGATCAGGCTCCGATTAATTTCGTTGTGTATCCAGAGTCCGGTTATTACGTTGAGCGTTCAGGCTTCGGTCAGTTTCGTGGTGTATCCATACTCCGGTTATTACGTTGAGCGTTCAGGCTCCGGTCGGTTTTGTTGGGTATCCAGACTCCGGTTTTTACGTTGAGCGTTCAGGCTCCGGTAAGTTTTGTTGGGTATCCAGACTCTGGTTATTACGTTGAGCGTTCAGGCTCCGGTCATTTTCGTTGGGTATCTAGACTCCGGTTATTACGTTGAGCGTTCAGGCTCCGATCAGTTTTGTTGGGTATCCAGACTCCGGTTTTTAAGTTGAGCGTTCAGGCTCTGGTCAGTTTTGTTGGGTATCCAGACTCTGGTTAATACGTTTAGCGAGCAGGCTCCGGTCAGTTTCGTTGGGTATCCAGACTCCGGTTATTACGTTGAGCGTTTAGGCTCCGGTCAGTTTTGTTGGGTATCTAGACTCCGGTTATTACGTTGAGTGTTCAGGCTCCGGTCAGTTTCGTTGTGTATCCAGACTCCGGTTATTACGTTGAGCGATCAGGCTCCGGTCAATTTCGTTGTGTATCCAAACTTCGGTTATTACGTTGATCGTTCAGGCTCCAGTCAGTTTCGTTGAGTATCCAGATTCCGGTTATTACATTGAGCCTCCAGGCTCCGGTCAATTTCGTTGGGTATCCAGACTCCGGTAAATTTCGTTGGGTATCCAGACTCCGGTTATTACGTTGAACGTTCAGGCTCCGGTCAGTTTCGTTGGGTATCCAGACTCCGGTTATTACGTTGAGCCTTCAGGCTCTAGTCAGTTTCGTTGGGTATCCAGACTCCGGTTTATACATTGAGCATTCAGGCTCCGGTCAGTTTTGTTGGGTATCCAGACTCCGGTTATTACATTGAGCGTTCAGGCTCCGGTCAGTTTCGTTGGGTATCCAGACTCCGGTTATTACGTTTAGCGTTCAGGCTCCGGTCAGTTTCGTTGTGTATCCAGACTCCGGTTATTACGTTGATCGTTTAGGCTCCAGTCAATTTCGTTGAGTATTCAGACTCCGAATATTACGTTGAGCGTTCATGCTCCGGTCAATTTCATTGGGTATCCAGACTCCGGTTATTACGTTGAGCGTTCAGGCTCCGGTCAGTTTCGTTTGGTATCCAGACTCCAGTTTTTACATTGAGCGTTCAGGCTCCGGTCAGTTTTGTTGGGTATCCAGACACCGGTTATTACGTTGAGCGTTCAGGCTCCGGTCAGTTTCGTTGGGTATCCAGACTCAGGTTATTACGTTGAGCTTTCAGGCTCCGGTCAGTTTCGTTTGGTATCCAGACTTCGGTTATTACGTTGAGCGTGCAGGCTCTGGTCAGTTTTGTTGGGTATCCAGACTCAAGTTTTTACGTTGAGCGTTCAGGCTCTGGTCAGTTTTGTTGGGTATCCAGACTTCGGTTATTAGGTTGAGCGAGCAGGCTCCGGTCAGTTTCGTTGGGTATCCAGACTCCGGTTATTACTTTGAGAGTTTAGGATCCGGTCAGTTTCGTTGGGTATCCAGACTCCGGTTATTACGTTGAGCGTTCAGGCTCTGGTCAGTTTCATTGAGTATCCAGATTCCGGTTATTACGTTGAGCCTTCAGGCTCCGGTCAATTTCGTTGGGTATCCAGACATCGGTTATTACGTTGAACGTTCAGGCTCCGGTCAGTTTCGTTGGGTATCCAGACTCCGGTTATTACGTTGTGCGTTCAGGCTCTGGTCAGTTTCGTTGGGTATCCAGACTCCGGTTTTTACGTTGAGCGTTAAGGCTCCGGTCAGTTTTGTTGGGTATCCAGACTCCGGTTATTACGTTGAGGGTTCAGGCTTCGGTCAGTTTCGTTGGGTATCCAGACTCCGGTTATTACATTGAGAGTTCAGGCTCCGGTCAGTTTCGTTGGGTATCCAGACTCCGGTTATTACGTTGAGCGTTCAGGCTCCGGTCATTTTCGTTTAGTATCCAGACTCCGGTTATTACGTTGATCGTTCAGGCTCCAGTCAGTTTCGTTGTGTATCCAGACTTCGGTTATTACGTTGAGCGTTCAGGCTCCGGTTAGTTTCGTTGAGTATCCAAATTCCAGTTATTACGTTGAGCGTTCAGGCTCCGGTCAATTTCGTTGGGTATCCAGACTCCGGTTATTACGTTGAGCGTTATACCTCCGGTCAGTTACGTTTGGTATCTAGACTTCGGTTATTACATTGAGCGTTCAGGCTCCGGTCAGTTTGGTTGGGTATCCAGACTCCGGTCATTACATTGAGCGTTCAGGCTCCGGTTAGTTTCGTTGCAAATCCAGACTCTGGTTATTACGTTAGGCATTCAGGCTCCGGTCAGTTTTGTTTGGTATCTAGACTCAGGTTATTACGTTAAGCGTTCAGGCTCCTGTCAATTTCGTTTGGTATCCTGACTCCGGTTATTACGTTGAGCATTCAGGCTCCGGTCAGTTTCATTGGGTATCCAGACTTCGGTTATTAAGTTGAGCATTCAGGCTCTGGTCAGTTTCGTTGGATATCCAGACTCCGGTTATTACGTTGAATGTTCAGGCTCCGGTCATTTTCGTTGAGCATCCAGACTCAAGTTATTACGTTGTGCATTCAGGGTCCGGTCAGTTTCGTTGAGTATCTAGACTCCGGTTATTACGTTGAGCGTTTAGGTTCGGTACAGTTTCGTTGGGTATCCAGACTCCGGTTATTACGTTGAACGTTTAGGCTCCGGTCAGTTTCGTGGTGTATCCAGACTCCGGTCAGTTTCGTTGGGTATCCAGACTCCGGTTATTACGTTGAGCATTAAGGCTCCGGTCAGTTTCGTTGAGTATCCAGACTTCGGTTATTACGTTGAGCGTTCAGGCTCCGGTCAGTTTCGTTGTGTATCCAGACTCCGGTTATTACGTTGAGCGATCAGGCTCCGATTAATTTCGTTGTGTATCCAGAGTCCGGTTATTACGTTGAGCGTTCAGGCTCCGGTCAGTTTCGTGGTGTATCCATACTCCGGTTATTACGTTGAGCGTTCAGGCTCCGGTCGGTTTTGTTGGGTATCCAGACTCCGGTTTTTACGTTGAGCGTTCAGGCTCCGGTAAGTTTTGTTGGGTATCCAGACTCTGGTTATTACGTTGAGCGTTCAGGCTCCGGTCATTTTCGTTGGGTATCTAGACTCCGGTTATTACGTTGAGCGTTCAGGCTCCGGTCAGTTTCGTTTGGTATCTCGACTTCGATTATTACGTTGAGCGTTCAGGCTCCGGTGAGTTTTGTTGGGTATCCAGACTCCGGTTTTTACGTTGCGCGTTCAGGCTCTGGTCAGTTTTGTTAGGTATCCAAACTCCAGTTATTACGTTGAGCGAGCAGGCTCCGGTCAATTTCGTTGGGTATCCAGACTCCGGTTATTACATTGAGCGTTCAGGCTCCGGTCAGTTTCGTTGGGTATTTAGACTCCGGTTATTACGTTGAGCGTTCAGGCTCCGGTCAGTTTCGTTGTGTATCCAAATTCCAGTTATTACGTTGAGCGTTCAGGCTCCGGTCAATTTCGTTGGGTATCCAGACTCCGGTTATTACGTTGAGCGTTATACCTCCAGTCAGTTTCGTTTGGTATCTAGACTTCGGTTATTACATTGAGCGTTCAGGCTTCGGTCAGTTTGGTTGGGTATCCAGACTCCGGTCATTACGTTGAGCGTTCAGGCTCCGGTTAGTTTCGTTGCAAATCCAGACTCTGGTTATTACGTTAGGCATTCAGGGTCCGGTCAGTTTTGTTCGGTATCTAGACTCAGGTTATTACGTTAAGCGTTCAGGCTCCTGTCAATTTCGTTTGGTATCCTGACTCCGGTTATTACGTTGAGCATTCAGGCTCCGGTCAGTTTCATTGGGTATCCAGACTTCGGTTATTACGTTGAGCGTTCAGGCTCCGGTCAGGTTCGTTGGATATCCAGACTCTGGTTATTACGTTGAATGTTCAGGCTCCGGTCATTTTCGTTGAGCATCCAGACTCAAGTTATTACGTTGTGCATTCAGGGTCCGGTCAGTTTCGTTGAGTATCCAGACTCCGGTTATTACGTTGAGCGTTTAGGTTCGGTTCAGTTTCGTTGGGTATCCAGACTCCGGTTATTACGTTGAGCGTTTAGGCTCCGGTCAGTTTCGTGGTGTATCCAGACTCCGGTCAGTTTCGTTGGGTATCCAGACTCCGGTTATTACGTTGAGCATTAAGGCTCCGGTCAGTTTCGTTGAGTATCCAGACTTCGGTTATTACGTTGAGCGTTCAGGCTCCGGTCAGTTTCGTTGTGTATCTAGACTCCGGTTATTACGTTGAGCGATCAGGCTCCGATTAATTTCGTTGTGTATCCAGAGTCCGGTTATTACGTTGAGCGTTCAGGCTCCGGTCAGTTTCGTGGTGTATCCAGACTCCGGTTATTACGTTGAGCGTTCAGGCTCCGGTCGGTTTTGTTGGGTATCCAGACTCCGGTTTTTACGTTGAGCGTTCAGGCTCCGGTAAGTTTTGTTGGGTATCCAGACTCTGGTTATTACGTTGAGCGTTCAGGCTCCGGTCATTTTCGTTGGGTATCTAGACTCCGGTTATTACGTTGAGCGTTCAGGCTCCGGTCAGTTTCGTTTGGTATCTCGACTTCGATTATTACGTTGAGCGTTCAGGCTCCGGTCAGTTTTGTTGGGTATCCAGACTCCGGTTTTTACGTTGCGCGTTCAGGCTCTGGTCAGTTTTGTTAGGTATCCAAACTCCAGTTATTACGTTGAGTGAGCAGGCTCCGGTCAATTTCGTTGGGTATCCAGACTCCGGTTATTACATTGAGCGTTCAGGCTCCGGTCAGTTTCGTTGGGTATTTAGACTCCGGTTATTACGTTGAGCGTTCAGGCTCCGGTCAGTTTTGTTGTGTATCCAGACTCCGGTTATTACGTTGAGCGATCAGGCTCCGATCAATTTCGTTGTGTATCCAGACTCCGGTTATTACGTTGATCGTTCAGGCTCCGGTCAGTTTCGTTGAGTATCCAGACTCCGGTTATTACGTTGAGCGAGCAGGCTAAGGTCAGTTTCGTTGGGTATCCAGACTTCGGTTATTACGTTGAGTGTTCAGGCTCCGGTCAGTTTCGTTGGGTATCCAGACTCCAGTTATTACGTTGAGCGTTCAGGCTCCAGTCAGTTTTGTTGGTTATCCATACTCCGGTTGTTATGTTGAGCGTTCAGGCTCCGTTCAGTTTCGTAGGGTATCCAGACTCCGGTTATTACGTTGAGGGTTCAGGCTCCGGTCAGTTTCGTTGGGTATCCAGACTCCGGTTATTACATTGAGCGTTCAAGCTCCGGTCTGTTTCGTTGGGTATCCATACTCCGGTTATTACGTTGAGCGTTCAGGCTCCAGTCGGTTTCTTTGGGTATCCAGACTCCGGTTATTACGTTTAGTGTTCAGGCTCCGGTCAATTTCGTTGGGTATCTAGACTCCGGTTATTACGTTGAGCGAGCAGGCTCCGGTCAGTTTCGTTGGGTATCCAGACTTCGGTTATTACGTTGAGCGTTCAAACTCCGGTCAGTTTTGTTGGGTATCCAGACTCCGGTTATTACGTTAAGGGTTCAGGCTCCGGTTAGTTTCGTTGGGTATCCAGACTCCGGTTATTACATTGAGCGTTCAGGCTTCGGTCCGTTTCGTTGGGTATCCAGACTCCGGTTATTACGTTGAGCGTACAGGCTCTGATCATTTTAGTTGAGCATCCAGACTCCAGTTATTATGTTGTGCTTTCAGGCTCCGGTCAGTTTCGTTGAGTATCCAGACTCCGGTTATTACGTTGAGCGTTCAGGCTCCGTTCCGTTTCGTTGGGTATCCAGACTCTGGTTATTACGTTGAGCGTTCAGGCTTCGGTCAATTTCGTTGGGTATCCAGACTCCGGTTTTTACGTTGAGTGTTTAGGCTCCGGTCAGTTTCGTTGGGTATCTAGACTCCGGTTATTACGTTGAGCGTTCAGGCTCCGGTCAGTTTCGTTGTGTATCCAGACTCCGGTTATTACGTTGAGCGATCAGGCTCCGATCAATTTCGTTGTGTATCCAGACTCCGGTTATTACGTTGATCGCTCAGGCTCCGGTCAGTTTCGTTGAGTATCCAGACTCCGGTTATTTTGTTGAGCGAGCAGGCTAAGGTCAGTTTCGTTGGGTATCCAGACTTCGGTTATTACGTTGAGTGTTCAGGCTCCGGTCAGTTTCGTTGGGTATCCAGACTCCGGTTTTTACGTTGAGCATTCAGGCTCCAGTCAGTTTTGTTGGTTATCCATACTCCGGTTGTCATGTTGAGCGTTCAGGCTCCGTTCAGTTTCATAGGGTATCCAGACTCCGGTTATTACGTTGAGGGTTCAGGCTCCGGTCAGTTTCGTTGGGTATCCAGACTCCAGTTATTACATTGAGCATTCAGGCTCCGGTCCGTTTCGTTGGGTATCCAGACTCCGGTTATTACGTTGAGCGTTCAGGCTCCAGTCGGTTTCTTTGGGTATCCAGACTCCGGTTATTACGTTTAGTGTTCAGGCTCCGGTCAATTTCGTTGTGTATCCAGACTCCGGTTATTACTTTGATCGAGCAGGCTCCGGTCAGTTTCGTTGGGTATCCAGACTCCGGTTATTACGTTGAGCGTTCAGGCTCCGTTCAGTTTCGTTGAGTATCCAGACTCCAGTTATTACGTTGAGCGTTCAGGCTCCGTTCAGTTTCGTTGGGTATCCAGACTCCGGTTATTACGTTGAGCGTTCAGGCTCCGGTCAGTTTCGTTGTGTATCCAGACTCCGGTTATTACGTTGAGCGTTTAGGCTCCGGTCAGTTTCGTTGGGTGTCCAGACTCCGGTTATTACGTTGAACATTCAGGCTCCGGTCAGTTTCGTTGAGCATCCAGATTCCGGTTATTACGTTGAGCGTTCAGGCTCCAGTTAGTTTTGTTGGGTATCCATATTCTGGTTATTATGTTGAGTGTTCAGGCTCCGTTCAGTTTCGTTGGGTATCTAGACTTCGGTTTTTACGTTGAGCGTTCAGGCTCTGGTCAGTTTCGTTGGGTATCCAGACTCCGGTTATTACGTTGAGCGTTCAGGCTCTGGTCAGTTTCGTTGGGTATCCAGACTCCAGTTATTACGTTGAACCTTCAGGCTCCGGTCAGTTTCGTTGGGTATCCAAACTCCGGTTATAACATTGAGCGTTCAGGCTCCGGTCAGTTTCGTTGGGTGTCCAGACTCCGGTTATTATGTTGAACGTACAGGCTCTGATCATTTTCGTTGAGCATCCAGATTCCGGTTATTACGTTGAGCGTTCAGGCTCCAGTCAGTTTCGTTGGGTATCCATACTCCGGTTATTATGTTGAGCGTTCAGGCTCCGGTAAGTTTTGTTGGGTATCCAGACTCCGGTTATTACGTTGAGCGTTCAGGCTCCGGTCAGTTTCGTTGTGTATCTAGACTCCGGTTATTACGTTGAGCGTTCAGGCTCCGGTCAATTTCGTTGGGTATCCAGACTCCGGTTTTTACGTTGTGTGTTCAGGCTCCGGTCAGTTTCGTTGGGTATCTAGACTCCGGTTATTACGTTGAGCGTTCAGGCTTCGGTCAGTTTCGTTGTGTATCCAGACTCCGGTTATTACGTTGAGCGATTAGTCTCCGATCAATTTCGTTGTGTATCCAGACTCCGGTTATTACGTTGATCGTTCAGGCTCCGGTCAGTTTCGTTGAGTATCCAAACTCCGGTTATTACGTTGAGCGAGCAGGCTAAGGTCAGTTTCGTTGGGTATCCAGACTTCGGTTATTACGTTGAGTGTTCAGGCTCCGGTCAGTTTCGTTGGGTATCCAGACTCCGGTTTTTACGTTGAGCGTTCAGGCTCCAGTCAGTTTTGTTGGTTATCCATACTCCGGTTGTTATGTTGAGCGTTCAGGCTCCGTTCAGTTTCGTAGGGTATCCAGACTCCGGTTATTACGTTGAGGGTTCAGGCTCCGGTCAGTTTCGTTGGGTATCCAGACTCCAGTTATTACATTGAGCATTCAGGCTCCGGTCCGTTTCGTTGGGTATCCAGACTCCGGTTATTACGTTGAGCGTTCAGGCTCCAGTCGGTTTCTTTGGGTATCCAGACTCCGGTTATTACGTTTAGTGTTCAGGCTCCGGTCAATTTCGTTGTGTATCCAGACTCCGGTTATTACTTTGATCGAGCAGGCTCCGGTCAGTTTCGTTGGGTATCCAGACTCCGGTTATTACGTTGAGCGTTCAGGCTCCGTTCAGTTTCGTTGAGTATCCAGACTCCAGTTATTACGTTGAGCGTTCAGGCTCCGTTCAGTTTCGTTGGGTATCCAGACTCCGGTTATTACGTTGAGCGTTCAGGCTCCGGTCAGTTTCGTTGTGTATCCAGACTCCGGTTATTACGTTGAGCGTTTAGGCTCCGGTCAGTTTCGTTGGGTGTCCAGACTCCGGTTATTACGTTGAACGTTCAGGCTCCGGTCAGTTTCGTTGAGCATCCAGATTCCGGTTATTACGTTGAGCGTTCAAGCTCCAGTTAGTTTTGTTGGGTATCCATATTCTGGTTATTATGTTGAGCGTTCAGGCTCCGTTCTGTTTCGTTGGGTATCTAGACTTCGGTTTTTACGTTGAGCGTTCAGGCTCTGGTCAGTTTCGTTGGGTATCCAGACTCCGGTTATTACGTTGAGCGTTCAGGCTCTGGTCAGTTTCGTTGGGTATCCAGACTCCGGTTATTACGTTGAACGTTCAGGCTCCGGTCAGTTTCGTTGGGTATCCAAACTCCGGTTATTACATTGAGCATTCAGGCTCCGGTCAGTTTCGTTGGGTGTCCAGACTCCGGTTATTATGTTGAGCGTACAGGCTCTGATCATTTTCGTTGAGCATCCAGATTCCGGTTATTACGTTGAGCGTTCAGGCTCCAATTAGTTTCGTTGGGTATCCATACTCCAGTTATTATGTTGAGCGTTCAGGCTCCGGTAAGTTTTGTTGGGTATCCAGACTCCGGTTATTACGTTGAGCGGTTAGGCTTCGGTCAGTTTCGTTGTGTATCTAGACTCCGGTTATTACGTTGAGCGTTCAGGCTCCGGTCAATTTCGTTGGGTATCCAGACTCCGGTTTTTACATTGTGTGTTCAGGCTCCGGTCAGTTTCGTTGGGTATCTAGACTCCGGTTATTACGTTGAGCGTTCAGGCTTCGGTCAGTTTCGTTGTGTATCCAGACTCCGGTTATTACGTTGAGCGATCAGTCTCCGATCAATTTCGTTGTGTATCCAGACTCCGGTTATTACGTTGATCGTTCAGGCTCCGGTCAGTTTCGTTGAGTATCCAAACTCCGGTTATTACGTTGAGCGAGCAGGCTAAGGTCAGTTTCGTTGGGTATCCAGACTTCGGTTATTACGTTGAGTGTTCAGGCTCCGGTCAGTTTCGTTGGGTATCCAGACTCTGGTTTTTACGTTGAGCGTTCAGGCTCCAGTCAGTTTTGTTGGTTATCCATACTCCGGTTGTTATGTTGAGCGTTCAGGTTCCGTTCAGTTTCGTAGGGTATCCAGACTCCGGTTATTACGTTGTGGGTTCAGGCTCCGGTTAGTTTCGTTGGGTATCCAGACTCCAGTTATTACATTGAGCATTCATGCTCCGGTCCGTTAAGTTGGGTATCCAGACTCCGGTTATTACGTTGAGCGTTCAGGCTCCAGTCGGTTTCTTTGGGTATCCAGACTCCGGTTATTACGTTTAGTGTTCAGGCTCCGGTCAATTTCGTTGGGTATCCAGACTCCGGTTATTACGTTGAGCGAGCAGGCTCCGGTCAATTTCGTTGGGTATCCAGACTTCGGTTATTACGTTGAGTGTTCAGGCTCCGGTCAGTTTCGTTGGGTATCCAGACTCCGGTTTTTACGTTGAGCGTTCAGGCTCCAGTCAGTTTTGTTGGGTATCCATACTCTGGTTATTATGTTGAGCGTTCAGGCTCCGTTCAGTTTCATAGGGTATCCAGACTCCGGTTATTACGTTGAGCGTTCAGGCTCCTGTCAGTTTCGTTGGGTATCCAGACTCCGGTTATTACGTTGATCGTTCAGGCTCCGGTCAGTTTCGTTGAGTATCCAGACTCCGGTTATTACGTTGAGCGAGCAGGCTAAGGTCAGTTTCGTTGGGTATCCAGACTTCGGTTATTACGTTGAGTGTTCAGGCTCCGGTCAGTTTCGTTGGGTATCCAGACTCCGGTTTTTACGTTGAGCGTCCAGGCTCCAGTCAGTTTTGTTGGTTATCCATACTCCGGTTGTTATGTTGAGCGTTCAGGCTCCGTTCAGTTTCGTAGGGTATCCAGACTCCGGTTATTACGTTGAGCGTTCAGGCTCCGGCCAGTTTCGTTGGGTATCCAGACTCCGGTTATTACGTTGAGCGTTCAGGCTTCGGTTAGTTTCGTTGGGTATCCAGACTCCGGTTATTACGTTGAGCGTTTAGGCTCAGGTCAGTTTCGTTGGGTATCCAGACTCCGGTTATTACGTTGAACGTTCAGGCTCCGATCAGTTTCGTTGAGCATCCAGATTCCGGTTATTACGTTAAGCCTTCAGGCTCCGGTCAATTTTGTTGGGTATCCAGACTCCGGTTATTACGTTGAGCGTTCAAGCTCCGGTCAGTTTCGTTGGGTATCTAGACTTCGGTTTTTACGTTGAGAGTTCAGGCTCTGGTCAGTTTCGTTGGGTATCCAGACTCCGGTTTTTACATTGAGCGTTCAGGCTCCGGTCCGTTTCGTTGGGTATCCAGACTCCGGTTATTACGTTGAGCTTTAAGGCTCCAGTCGGTTTCTTTGGGTATCCAGACTCCGGTTATTACGTTTAGTGTTCAGGCTTCGGTCAATTTCGTTGGGTATCCAGACTCCGGTTATTACGTTGAGCGTTCAGGCTCCAGTCAGTTTTGTTGGGTATCTATACTCTGGTTATTATGTTGAGCGTTCAGGCTCCGTTCAGTTTCATAGGGTATCCAGACCCCGGTTATTACGTTGAGCGTTCAGGCTCCTGTCAGTTTTGTTGGGTATCCAAACTCCGGTTATTACGTTGAGCGTTCAGGCTCTGGTCAGTTTCGTTGGGTATCCAGACTCCGGTTATTACGTTGAGCGTTCAGGCTCCGGTCAGTTTCGTTGGGTATCCAGACTCCGGTTATTACGTTGAACGTTCAGGCTCCGGTCAGTTTTGTTGGGTGTCCAGACTCCGGTTATTACGTTGAGCGTTCAGGCTCTGATCATTTTCGTTGAGCATCCAGACTCCAGTTATTACGTTGTGCGTTCAGGCTCCGGTCAGTTTCAGTGAGTATCCAGACTCCGGTTATTACGTTGAGCGTTCAGGCTCCGTTCAGTTTCATTGGGTATCCAGACTCCGGTTATTACGTTGAGCGTTCAGGCTCCTGTCAGTTTCATTGGGTATCCAGACTCCGGTTATTACGTTGAGCGTTCAGGCTCCGGTCAGTTTCGTTGGGTATCCAGACTCCGATTTTTACGTTTAGCGTTCAGGCTCCGGTCAGTTTTGTTGGGTATCCAGACTGTGGTATTTACGTTGAGCATTCAGGCTCCGGTCAGTTTTGTTGGGTATCCAGACTCCGGTTATTACGTTAAGCGTTCAAGCTCTGGTCAGTTTCGTTGGGTATCCAGACTCTGGTTTTTACGTTGAGCGTTCAGGCTCCGGTCAGTTTCGTTGGGTATCCAGACTCCGGTTATTACGTTGAGCGTTCAGGCTCTGGTTAGTTTTGTTGGGTATCCAGACTCTGGTTTTTACGTTGAGCGTTCAGGCTCCGGTCAGTTTCGTTGGGTATCCAGACTCCGGTTATTACGTTGAGCGTTCAGGCTCCGGTCAGTTTCGTTGGGTATCCCGACTCCGGTTATTACGTTGAGCGTTCAGGGTCCGATCAATTTCATTGTGTATCCAGACTCCGGTTATCACGTTGATCTTTCTGGCTCCAGTCAGTTTCGGATAGTATCCAGACTCCGGTTATTACGTTGAGCGTTCAGGCTCCGGTAAATTTCGTTGAGTATCCAGATTCCGGTTTTTACGTTGAGCCTTCAGGCTCCGGTCAATTTCGTTGGGTATCCAGACTCCGATTATTACGTTGAGCGTTCAGGCTTCGGTCAGTTTCGTTGGGTATCCAGACTCCGGTTTTTACGTTGAGTGTTCAGGCTCTGGTCAGTTTTGTTGGGTATCCAGACTCCGGTTTTTACGTTGAACGTTCAGGCTCCAGTCAGTTTTGTTCGGTATCCAGACTCCGGTTATTACGTTGAGGGTTCAGGCTCCGGTCAGTTTCGCTGGGTATCCAGACTCCGGTTATTACATTGAGCGTTCAGGCTCCAGTCAGTTTTGTTGGGTATCCATACTCCGGTTATTATGTTGAGCGTTCAGGCTCTGTTCAGTTTCTTTGGGTATCCAGACTCCGGTTATTACGTTGAGCGTTCAGGCTCCAGTCAGTTTCTTTGGGTATCCAGATTCCGGTTATTACGTTGAGTGTTCAGGCTCCGGTCAGTTTCGTTGGGTATCCAAACTCCGGTTATTACGTTAGGCGAGCAGGCTCCGGTCAGTTTCGTCGGGTATCCAGACTTCGGTTATTACGTTGAATGTTCAGGCTCTGGTCAGTTTCGTTGGGTATCCAGACTCCGGTTATTACGTTGAGCGTTCAGGCTCCAGTCAGTTTTGTTGGGTATCCATACTCCGGTTATTATGTTGAGCGTTCAGGCTCCGTTCAGTTTCGTAGGGTATCCAGACTCCGGTTATTACGTTGAGCGTTCAAGCTCCGTTCAGTTTCGTTGGGTATCCAGACTCCGGTTATTACGTTGAGCGTTCAGGCTCCGGTCAGTTTCGTTGGGTATCCTGACTTCGGTTATTACGTGGAATGTTCAGGCTCCGGTCAGTTTCATTGGGTGTCCAGACTCCGGTTATTACGGTGAGTGTTCAGGCTCTGGTCAGTTTCGTTGGGTATCCAGACTCTGGTTATTACATTGAGCGTTCAGGCTCCAGTCAGTTTCTTTGGGTATCTAGACTCCGGTTATTACGTTTAGTGTTCAGGCTCCGGTCAGTTTCGTTGGGTATCCAGACTCCGGTTATTACGTTGAGCGAGCAGGCTCCGGTCAGTTTCGTTGGGTATCCAGACTTCGGTTATTATGTTGAGTGTTCAGGCTCCGGTCAGTTTCGTTGGGTATCCAGACTCCGGTTTTTTCGTTGAGCGTCTAGGCTCCGGTCAGTTTTGTTGGTTATCCATACTCCGGTTGTTATGTTGAGCGTTCAGGCTCCATTCAGTTTCGTAGGGTATCCAGACTCCGGTTATTACGTTGAGCGTTCAGGCTCCGGTCAGTTTCGTTGGGTATCCAGACTCCGGTTATTACGTTGAGCGTTCAGGCTCCGGTCAGTTTCGTTGGGTATCCAGACTCCGGTTATAACATTGAGCGTTTAGGCTCCGGTCAGTTTCGTTGGGTATCCAGACTCCGGTTATTACGTTGAACGTTCAGGCTCCGGTCTGTTTCGTTGAGTATCCAGATTCCGGTTATTACGATGAGCCTTCAGGCTCCGGTCAATTTCATTGGGTATCCAGACTCCGGTTATTACGTTGAGTGTTCAGGCTCCTGTCAGTTTCGTTGGGTATCCAGACTCCGGTTATTACGTTGAGCGTTCAGGCTCCCGTCAGTTTCGTTGGGTATCCAGACTCCGATTTTTACGTTGAGCGTTCAGGCTCCGGTCAGTTTTGTTGGGTATCCAGACTGTGGTATTTACGTTGAGCGTTCAGGCTCCGGTCAGTTTTGTTGGGTATCCAGACTCCGGTTATTACGTTAAGCGTTCAGGCTCTGGTCAGTTTCGTTGGGTATCCAGACTCTGGTTTTTACGTTGAGCGTTCAGGCTCCGGTCAGTTTCGTTGGGTATCCAGACTCCGGTTATTACGTTGAGCGTTCAGGCTCCGGTCAGTTTTGTTGGGTATCCAGACTCTGGTTTTTACGTTGAGCGTTCAGGCTCCGGTCAGTTTCTTTGGGTATCCAGACTCCGGTTATTACGTTGAGCGTTCAGGCTCCGGTCAGTTTCGTTGGGTATCCCGACTCCGGTTATTACGTTGAGCGTTCAGGGTCCGATCAATTTCATTGTGTATCCAGACTTCGGTTATCACGTTGATCTTTCTGGCTCCAGTCAGTTTCGGATAGTATCCAGACTCCGGTTATTACGTTGAGCTTTCAGGCTCCGGTAAGTTTCGTTGAGTATCCAGATTCCGGTTTTTACGTTGAGCCTTCAGGCTCCGGTCAATTTCGTTAGGTATCCAGACTCCGATTATTACGTTTAGCGTTCAGGCTTCGGTCAGTTTCGTTGGGTATCCAGACTCCGGTTTTTACGTTGAGCGTTCAGGCTCTGGTCAGTTTTGTTGGGAATCCAGACTCCTGTTTTTACGTTGAACGTTCAGGCTCCAGTCAGTTTTGTTGGGTATCCAGACTCCGGTTATTACATTGAGCGTTCAGGCTCCAGTCAGTTTTGTTGGGTATCCATACTCCGGTTATTATGTTGAGCGTTCAGGCTCCGTTCAGTTTCTTTGGGTATCCAGACTCCGGTTATTACGTTGAGCGTTCAGGCTCCAGTTAGTTTCTTTGGGTATCCAGACTCCGGTTATTACGTTTAGTGTATAGGCTCCGGTCAGTTTCGTTGGGTATCCAAACTCCGGTTATTACGTTGAGCGAGCAGGCTCCGGTCAGTTTCGTCGGGTATCCAGACTTCGGTTATTACGTTGAATGTTCACGCTCCGGTCAGTTTCGTTGGGTATCCAGACTCCGGTTTTTACGTTGAGCGTTCAGGCTCCAGTCAGTTTTGTTGGGTATCCATACTCCGGTTATTATGTTGAGCGTTCAGGCTCCGTTCAGTTTCGTAGGGTATCCAGACTCCGGTTATTACGTTGAGCGTTCAGGCTCCGGTCAGTTTCGTTGGGTATCCAGACTCCGGTTATTACGTTGAGCGTTCAGGCTCCGGTCAGTTTCGTTGGGTATCCAGACTTCGGTTATTACGTGGAAAGTTCAGGCTCCGGTCAGTTTCATTGGGTGTCCAGACTCCGGTTATTACGGTGAGCGTTCAGGCTCCAATAATTTTCGTTGAGCATCCAGACTCCAGTTATTACGTTGTGCGTTCAGGCTCCGGTCAGTTTCGTTGAGTATCCAGACTCCGGTTATTACGTTGAGCGTTCAGGCTCCAGTCAGTTTCGTTGGGTATCCAGACTCCGGTTATTACGTTGAGCGTTCAGGCTTCGGTCAGTTTCGTTGGGTATCCAGACTCCGGTCAGTTTCGTTGGGTGTCCAGATTCCAGTTATTACGGTAAGCGTTCAGGCTCCAATAATTTTCGTTGAGCATCCAGACTCCAGTTATTACATTGTGCGTTCAGGCTCCGGTCAGTTTCGTTGGGTATCCAGACTCCGGTTTTTACGTTGAGCGTTCAGGCTCCGGTCAGTTTCGTTGGGTATCTAGACTCCGGTTATTACATTGAGCGTTCAGGCTCCGGTCAGTTTCGTTGTGTATCCAGACTCTAGTTATTACATTGAGTGTTCAGGCTCCGGTCAGTTTCGTTTGGTATCCAGACTTCAGTTATTACGTCGAGCGTTCAGGCTCTGGTCAGTTTCGTTGGGTATCCAGACTCTGGTTATTACATTGAGCGTTCAGGCTCCAGTCAGTTTCTTTGGGTATCTAGACTCCGGTTATTACGTTTAGTGTTCAGGCTCCGGTCAGTTTCGTTGGGTATCCAGGCTCCGGTTATTACGTTGAGCGAGCAGGCTCCGGTCAGTTTCGTTGGGTATCCAGACTTCGGTTATTACGTTGAGTGTTCAGGCTCCGGTCAGTTTCGTTGGGTATCCAGACTCCGGTTTTTACGTTGAGCGTCTAGTCTCCGGTCAGTTTTGTTGGTTATCCATACTCCGGTTGTTATGTTGAGCGTTCAGGCTCCATTCAGTTTCGTAGGGTATCCAGACTCCGGTTATTACGTTGAGTGTTCAGGCTCCGGTCAGTTTCGTTAGGTATCCAGACTCCGGTTATTACGTTGAGCGTTCAGGCTCCGGTCAGTTTCATTGGGTATCCAGACTCCGGTTATTACATTGAGCGTTTAGGCTCCGGTCAAATTCGTTGGGTATCCAGACTCCGGTTATTACGTTGAACGTTCAGGCTCCGGTCAGTTTCGTTGAGTATCCAGATTCCGGTTATTACGATGAGCCTTCAGGCTCCGGTCAATTTCGTTGTGTATCCAGACTCCGGTTATTACGTTGAGCGTTCAGGCTCCGGTCAGTTTCGTTGGGTATCCAGACTTCGTTTTTTACGTTGAGCGTTCAGGCTCTGGTCAGTTTCGTTGGGTATCCAGGCTCCGGTTTTTACGTTGAGCGTTCAGGCTCCGATCAGTTTTGTTGGGTATCCAGACTCCGGTTATTACGTTGTGGGTTCAGGCTCCGGTCAGTTTCGTTGGGTATCCAGACTCCGGTTATTACATTGAGCGTTTAGGCTCTGGTCCGTTTCGTTGGGTATCCAGACTCCGGTTATTACATTGAGCGTTCAAGCTCCAATCAGTTTCTTTGGGTATCCAGACTCCGGTTATTACGTTTAGTGTTCAGGCTCCGGTCAGTTTTGTTGGGTATCCAGACTCCGGTTATTACGTTGAGCGAGCACGCTCCGGTCAGTTTCGTTGGGTATCCAGACTTCGGTTATTACGTTGAGCGTTCAGGCTCCGGTCAGTTTCGTTGGGTATCCAGACTCCGGTTATTACGTTGAGCGTTCAGGCTCCGGTCAGTTTCGTTGGGTATCCAGACTCCGGTTATAACATTGAGCGTTTAGGCTCCGGTCAGTTTCGTTGGGTATCCAGACTCCGGTTATTACGTTGAACGTTCAGGCTCCGGTCTGTTTCGTTGAGTATCCAGATTCCGGTTATTACGATGAGCCTTCAGGCTCTGGTCAATTTCGTTGGGTATCCAGACTCTGGTTATTACGTTGAGTGTTCAGGCTCCTGTCAGTTTCGTTGGGTATCCAGACTCCGGTTATTACGTTGAGCGTTCAGGCTCCCTTCAGTTTCGTTGGGTATCCAGACTCCGATTTTTACGTTGAGCGTTCAGGCTCCGGTCAGTTTTGTTGGGTATCCAGACTGTGGTATTTACGTTGAGCGTTCAGGCTCCGGTCAGTTTTGTTGGGTATCCAGACTCCGGTTATTACGTTAAGCGTTCAGGCTCTGGTCAGTTTCGTTGGGTATCCAGACTCTGGTTTTTACGTTGAGCGTTCAGGCTCCGGTCAGTTTCGTTGGGTATCCAGACTCCGGTTATTACGTTGAGGGTTCAGGCTCCGGTCAGTTTTGTTGGGTATCCAGACTCTGGTTTTTACGTTGAGCGTTCAGGCTCCGGTCAGTTTCGTTGGGTATCCAGACTCCGGTTATTACGTTGAGCGTTCAGGCTCCGGTCAGTTTCGTTGGGTATCCCGACTCCGGTTATTACGTTGAGCGTTCAGGGTCCGATCAATTTCATTGTGTATCCAGACTCCGGTTATCACGTTGATCTTTCTGGCTCCAGTCAGTTTCGGATAGTATCCAGACTCCGGTTATTACGTTGAGCTTTCAGGCTCCGGTAAGTTTCGTTGAGTATCCAGATTCCGGTTTTTACGTTGAGCCTTCACGCTCCGGTCAATTTCGTTAGGTATCCAGACTCCGATTATTACGTTTAGCGTTCAGGCTTCGGTCAGTTTCGTTGGGTATCCAGACTCCGGTTTTTACGTTGAGCGTTCAGGCTCTGGTCAGTTTTGTTGGGAATCCAGACTCCGGTTTTTACGTTGAACGTTCAGGCTCCAGTCAGTTTTGTTGGGTATCCAGACTCCGGTTATTACATTGGCGTTCAGGCTCCAGTCAGTTTTGTTGGGTATCCATACTCCGGTTATTATGTTGAGCGTTCAGGCTCCGTTCAGTTTCTTTGGGTATCCAGACTCCGGTTATTACGTTGAGCGTTCAGGCTCCAGTTAGTTTCTTTGGGTATCCAGACTCCGGTTATTACGTTTAGTGTTTAGGCTCCGGTCAGTTTCGTTGGGTATCCAAACTCCGGTTATTACGTTGAGCGAGCAGGCTCCGGTCAGTTTCGTCGGGTATCCAGACTTCGGTTATTACGTTGAATGTTCAGGCTCCGGTCAGTTTCGTTGGGTATCCAGACTCCGGTTTTTACGTTGAGCGTTCAGGCTCCAGTCAGTTTTGTTGGGTATCCATACTCCGGTTATTATGTTGAGCGTTCAGGCTCCGTTCAGTTTCGTAGGGTATCCAGACTCCGGTTATTACGTTGAGCGTTCAGGCTCCGGTCAGTTTCGTTGGGTATCCAGACTCCGGTTATTACGTTGAGCGTTCAGGCTCCGGTCAGTTTCGTTGGGTATCCAGACTTCGGTTATTACGTGGAAAGTTCAGGCTCCGGTCAGTTTCATTGGGTGTCCAGACTCCGGTTATTACGGTGAGCGTTCAGGCTCAAATAATTTTCGTTGAGCATCCAGACTCCAGTTATTACGTTGTGCGTTCAGGCTCCGGTCAGTTTCGTTGAGTATCCAGACTCCGGTTATTACGTTGAGCGTTCAGGCTCCAGTCAGTTTCGTTGGGTATCCAGACTCCGGTTATTACGTTGAGCGTTCAGGCTTCGGTCAGTTTCGTTGGGTATCCAGACTCCGGTCAGTTTCGTTGGGTGTCCAGATTCCAGTTATTACGGTGAGCGTTCAGGCTCCAATAATTTTCGTTGAGCATCCAGACTCCAGTTATTACGTTGTGCGTTCAGGCTCCGGTCAGTTTCGTTGGGTATCCAGACTCCGGTTTTTACGTTGAGCGTTCAGGCTCCGGTCAGTTTCGTTGGGTATCTAGACTCCGGTTATTACATTGAGCGTTCAGGCTCCGGTCAGTTTCGTTGTGTATCCAGACTCTAGTTATTACATTGAGTGTTCAGGCTCCGGTCAGTTTCGTTTGGTATCCAGACTTCAGTTATTACGTCGAGCGTTCAGGCTCTGGTCAGTTTCGTTGGGTATCCAGACTCTGGTTATTACATTGAGCGTTCAGGCTCCAGTCAGTTTCTTTGGGTATCTAGACTCCGGTTATTACGTTTAGTGTTCAGGCTCCGGTCAGTTTCGTTGGGTATCCAGGCTCCGGTTATTACGTTGAGCGAGCAGGCTCCGGTCAGTTTCGTTGGGTATCCAGACTTCGGTTATTACGTTGAGTGTTCAGGCTCCGGTCAGTTTCGTTGGGTATCCAGACTCCGGTTATTACGTTGAGCGAGCAGGCTCCGGTCAGTTTCGTCGGGTATCCAGACTTCGGTTATTACGTTGAATGTTCAGGCTCTGGTCAGTTTCGTAGGGTATCCAGACTCCGGTTATTACGTTGAGTGTTCAGGCTCCGGTCAGTTTCGTTAGGTATCCAGACTCCGGTTATTACGTTGAGCGTTCAGGCTCCGGTCAGTTTCGTTGGGTATTCAGACTCCGGTTATTACATTGAGCGTTTAGGCTCCGGTCAGTTTCGTTGGGTATCCAGACTCCGGTTATTACGTTGAACGTTCAGGCTCCGGTCAGTTTCGTTGAGTATCCAGATTCCGGTTATTACGATGAGCCTTCAGGCTCCGGTCAATTTCGTTGGGTATCCAGACTCCGGTTATTACGTTGAGCGTTCAGGCTCCGGTCAGTTTCGTTGGGTATCCAGACTTCGTTTTTTACGTTGAGCGTTCAGGCTCTGGTCAGTTTCGTTGGGTATCCAGGCTCCGGTTTTTACGTTGAGCGTTCAGGCTCCGATCAGTTTTGTTGGGTATCTAGACTCCGGTTATTACGTTGTGGGTTCAGGCTCCGGTCAGTTTCGTTGGGTATCCAGACTCCGGTTATTACATTGAGCGTTTAGGCTCTGGTCCGTTTCGTTGGGTATCTAGACTCCGGTTATTACATTGAGCGTTCAGGCTCCAATCAGTTTCTTTGGGTATCCAGACTCCGGTTATTACGTTTAGTGTTCAGGCTCCGGTCAGTTTTGTTGGGTATCCAGACTCCGGTTATTACGTTGAGCGAGCACGCTCCGGTCAGTTTCGTTGGGTATCCAGACTTCGGTTATTACGTTGAGTGTTCAGGCTCCGGTCAGTTTCGTTGGGTATCCAGACTCCGGTTTTTACGTTGAGCGTTCAGGCTCCAGTCAGTTTTGTTGGGTGTCCAGACTCCGGTTAGTTTCGTTGGGTTTCCAGAGTCCGGTTATTACGTTGAGGGTTCAGGCTCTGATCATTTTCGTTGAGCATCCAGACTCCAGTTATTACTATGAGCGTTTAGGCTCCGGTCAGTTTCGTCGGGTATCCAGACTTCTGTTATTACGTTGAATGTTCAGGCTCCGGTCAGTTTCGTTGGGTATCCAGACTCCGGTTTTTACGTTGAGCGTTCAGGCTCCAGTCAGTTTTGTTGGGTATCCATACTCCGGTTATTATATTGAGCGTTCAGGCTCCATTAAGTTTCGTTTGGTATCTAGACTCCGGTTATTACGTTGAGCGTTCAGGCTCCGGTCAGTTTCGTTGGGTATCCAGACTCTGGTTATTACGTTGAGCGTTCAGGCTCCGGTCAGTTTCGTTTGGTATCCAGACTTCGGTTATTACGTTGAGTGTTCAGGCTCCGGTCAGTTTCGTTGGGTATCCAGACTCCGGTTTTTACGTTGAGCGTTCAGGCTCCAGTCAGTTTTGTTGGGTGTCCAGACTCCGGTTAGTTTCGTTGGGTGTCCAGACTCCGGTCATTACGTTGAGGGTTCAGGCTCTGATCATTTTCGTTGGGTATCCAGACTCCGGTTATTACGTTGAGCGTTCAGGAACCGGTCAGTTTCGTTGGGTATCCAGACTCCGGTTACTACGTTAAGCGTTCAGGCTCCGGTCAGTTTCGTTGGGTATCCAGACTCTGGTTATTACGTTGAGCGTTCAGGCTCCGGTCAGTTTCGTTTGGTATCCAGACTTCAGTTATTACGTTGGGCGTCCAGGCTCTGGTCAATTTCGTTGGGTATCCAGACTTCGATTTTTACGTTGAGCGTTCAGGCTCTGGTCAGTTTCGTTGGGTATCCAGACTCTGGTTATTACGTTGAATGTTCAGGCTCCGGTCAGTTTCGTTGGGTGTCCAGACTCAGGTTATTACGTTGAGCGTTCAGGCTCCGGTCAGTTTCGTTGGGTATCTAGACTCCGGTTATTACGTTGTGCGTTCAGGCTCCGGTCAGTTTCGTTGGGTATCCAGACTCTGGTTTTTTCGTTGAGCGTTCAGGCTCCGGTCAGTTTCGTTGGGTATCCAGACTCCGGTTATTACGTTGATCGTTCAGGCTCCGGTCAGTTTCGTTGTGTATCCAGACTCCAGTTATCACGTTGAGCGATCAAGCTCCGATCAATTTCATTGTGTATCCAGACTCCGGTTATCACGTTGATCTTTCAGGCTCCAGAACGTTTCGGATAGTATCCAGATTCCGGTTATTACGTTGAATGTTCAGGCTCTGGTCAGTTTCGTAGGGTATCCAGACTCCGGTTTTTACGTTGAGCGTTCAGGCTCCAGTCAGTTTTGTTGGGTATCCATACTCCGGTTATTATGTTGAGCGTTCAGGCTCCTTTCAGTTTCGTAGGGTATCTAGACTCCGGTTATTACGTTGAGCGTTCAGGCTACGGTCAGTTTCGTTGGGTATCCAGACTCCGGTTACTACGTTAAGCGTTCAGGCTCCAGTCAGTTTTGTTGGGTATCCAGACTCCGGTTATTACGTTGAGCGTTCAGGCTCCGGTCAGTTTCGTTTGGTATCCAGACTTCAGTTATTACGTTGAGCGTCCAGGCTCTGGTCAGTTTCGTTGGGTATCCAGACTCCGATAATTACGTTGAGCGTTCAGGCTCCGGTCAGTTTCGTTGGGTATCCAGACTCCGGTTATTACGTTGAATGTTCAGGCTCCGGTCAGTTTCGTTGGGTGTCCAGACTCCGGTTATTACGTTGAGCGTTCAGGCTCCGGTCATTTTCGTTGCGCATCCAGACTCCGGTTATTACGTTGTGCGTTCAGGCTCCGGTCAGTTTCATTGAGTATCCAGACTCCGGTTATTACGTTGAGCGTTCAGGCTCCGGTCAGTTTCGTTGGGTATACAGACTCCGGTTATTACGTTGAGCGAGCAGGCTCCAGTCAGTTTCGTTGGGTATCTAGACTCCGGTTATTACGTTGAGCATTCAGGCTCCGGTCAGTTTCGTTGTGTATCTAGACTTCGGTTATTACGTTGAGCGATTTGGCTCCGGTCAGTTTCGTTGCGTATCCAGACTTCGGTTATTACATTGATCGTTCAGGCTCCGGTCAGTTTCGTTGTGTATCCAGATTTCGGTTATTACTTTGAACGTTCAGGCTCCCGTCAATTTCGTTGGGTATCCAGACTCGGGTTATTATGTTGAGCGTTCAGGCTCCGGTCAGTTTCATTGGGTATCCGAACTTTGGTTATTACGTTGAGCGTTCAAGCTCCGGTCAGTTTCTTTGTGTATCCAGATTCTGGTTATTACGTTGAGCGTTCAGGCTCCGGTCAGTTTCGTTGTGTATCCAGACTCCGGTTATTACGTTGAGCGTTCAGGCTCCGGTCGGTTTTGTTGGGTATCTAGACTCCGGTTTTTACGTTGAGCGTTCAGGCTCCGGTCAGTTTCGTTGGGTATCCAGACTCCGGTTTTTACGGTGAGCGTTCAGGCTCTGGTCAGTTTTTTTGGGTATCCAGACTCCGGTTTTTACGTTGAACGTTCAGGCTCCAGTCAGTTTTGTTGGGTATCCAGACTCTGGTTATTACGTTGAGGGTTCAGGCTCCGGTCAGTTTCGTTGGGTATCCAAACTTCGGTTATTACATTGAGCGTTCAGGCTCCGGTCCGTTTCGTTGGGTATCCAGACTCCGGTTATTACGTTGAGCGTTCAGGCTCCAATCAGTTTCTTTGGGTATCCAGACTCCGGTTATTACGTTGAGTGTTCAGGCTCCGGTCAGTTTCGTTGGGTATCCAGACTCCGGTTATTACGTTGAGCGAGCAGGCTCCGGTCAATTTTGTCGGGTATCCAGACTTCGGTTATTACGTTGAATGTTCAGGCTCCGGTCAGTTTCGTTGGGTATCCAGACTCCGGTTTTTACGTTGAGCGTTCAAGCTCCGGTCAGTTTCGTTGGGTATCCATACTCCGGTTATTATGTTGAGCGTTCAGGCTCCGTTCAGTTTCGTTGGGTATCCAGACTCCGATTATTACGTTGAGCGTTCAGGCTCCGGTCAGTTTCGTTGGGTATCCAGACTCCGGTTATTACGTTGAATGTTCAGGCTCCGGTAGTTTCGTTGGGTGTCCAGACTCCGGTTTTTACGTTGAGCGTTCAGGCTTCGGTTATTACGTTGTGCGTTCAGGCTCCGGTCAGTTTTGTTGAGTATCCAGACTCCGGTTATTACGTTGAGCGTTCAGGCTCCGGTCAGTTTCGTTGGGTATCCAGACTCCGGTTATTACGTTGAGCGAGCAGGCTCCAGTCAGTTTCGTTGGGTATCTAGACTCCGGTTATTACGTTGAGCGTTCAGGCTCAGGTCAGTTTCGTTGTGTATCTAGACTTCGGTTATTACATTGAGGGTTCAGGCTCCGGTCAGTTTCGTTGGGTATCCAGACTCCGGTTATTACATTAAGCGTTTAGGCTCTGGTCCGTTTCGTTGGGTATCCAGACTCCGGTTATTACATTGAGCGTTCAGGCTCCAGTCAGTTTCTTTGGGTATCCAGACTCCGGTTATTACGTTTAGTGTTCAGGCTCCGGTCAGTTTCGTTGGGTATCCAGACTCAGGTTTTTACGTTGAGCGTTCAGGCTCCAGTCAGTTTTGTTGGGTGTCTAGACTCCGGTTAGTTTCGTTGGGTGACCAGACTCCGGTTATTACGTTGAGCGTTAAGGCTCTGATCATTTTTGTTGAGCATCCAGACTTCAGTTATTACGTTGAGCGTTCAGGCTCCGTTCAGTTTCGTTGGGTATCCAGACTCCGGTTATTACGTTAAGAGTTCAGGCTCCGGTCAGTTTCGTTGTGTATCCAGACTCCGGTTATTACGTTGAGCGTTTAGGCTCCGGTCAATTTCGTTGGGTATCCAGACTCCGGTTTTTACGTTGAGTGTTCAGGCTCCGGTCAATTTCGTTTGGTATCCAGACTTCAGTTATTACATTGAGCGTTCAGGCTCCGGTCAGTTTTGTTGGGTATCCAGACTCTGGTTTTTACGTTGAGTGTTCAGGCTCCGGTCAGTTTTGTTGGGTATCCAGACTCCGGTTATTACATTAAGCGTTCAGGCTCTGGTCAGTTTCGTTGGGTATCCAGTTTCCGGTTATTACGTTGAGCGTTCAGGCTCCGGTCAGTTTCGTTGGGTATCCAGACTCTGGTTTTTACGTTGAGCGTTCAGGCTCCGGTCAGTTTCGTTGGGTATCCAGACTCCGGTTTTTACGTTGAGCGTTCAGGCTCCGGTCAGTTTTGTTGGGTATCCAGACTCCGGTTTTTACGTTGAGCGTTCAGGCTCCTGTCAGTTTTGTTGGGTATCCAGACTCCGGTTATTACGTTAAGCGTTCAGGCTCTGGTCAGTTTCGTTGGGTATCCAGACTCCGGTTATTACGTTGAGCGTTCAGGCTCCGGTCAGTTTCGTTGGGTATCCAGACTCTGGTTTTTACGTTGAGCGTTCAAGCTCCGGTCAGTTTCGTTGGGTATCCAGACTCCGGTTATTACGTTGAGCGTCCAGGCTCCGGTCAGTTTCGTTGTGTATCCAAACTCCGGTTATCACGTTGAGCGATCAAGCTCCGATCAATTTCATTATGTATCCAGACTCCGGTTATCACGTTGATCTTTCAGGCTCCAGTCAGTTTCGGATAGTATCCAGACTCCGGTTATTACGTTGAGCGTTCAGGATCCGGTCAGTTTTGTTGAGTATCCAGATTCCGGTTATTACATTGAGCCTTCAGGCTCCGGTCAATTTCGTTGGGTATCCAGACTTCGATTATTACGTTGAGCGTTCAGGCTCCAGTCAATTTCGTTGGGTATCCAGACTCCGGTTTTTACGTTGAGCGTTCAGGCTCTGGTCAGTTTTTTTGGGTATCCAGACTCCGGTTTTTACGTTGAACGTTCAGGCTCCAGTCAGTTTTGTTGGGTATCCAGACTCCAGTTATTACGTTGAGGGTTCAGGCTCCGGTCAGTTTCGTTGGGTATCCAGACTCCGGTTATTACATTGAGCGTTCAGGCTCCGGTCCGTTTCGTTGGGTATCCAGACTCTGGTTATTACGTTGAGCGTTCAGGCTCCAGTCAGTTTCTTTGGGTATCCAGACTCCGGTTATTACGTTGAGTGTTCAGGCTCCGGTCAGTTTCGTTGGGTATCCAGACTCCGGTTATTACGTTGAGCGAGCAGGCTCCGGTCAGTTTCGTCGGGTATCCAGACTTCGGTTATTACGTTGAATGTTCAGGCTCCGGTCAGTTTCGTTGGGTATCCAGACTCCGATTTTTACGTTGAGCGTTCAGGCTCCAGTCAGTTTCGTTTGGTATCCAGACTTCAGTTATTACGTTGAGCGTCCAGGCTCTGGTCAGTTTCGTTGGGTATCCAGACTCCGATTATTACGTTGAGCGTTCAGGCTCCGGTCAGTTTCGTTTGGTATCCAGACTCCGGTTATTACGTTGAATGTTCAGGCTCCGGTCAGTTTCGTTGGGTGTCCAGACTCCGGTTATCACGTTGAGCGTTCAGGCTCCGGTCATTTTCGTTGTGCATCTAGACTCCGGTTATTACGTTGTGCGTTCAGGCTCCGGTCAGTTTCGTTGAGTATCCAGACTCCGGTTATTACGTTAAGCATTCAGGCTCCGGTCAGTTTCGTTGGATATCCAGACTCCGGTTATTACGTTGAGCGAGCAGGCTCCAGTCAGTTTCGTTGGGTATCTAGACTCCGGTTATTACGTTGAGCGTTTAGGCTCCGGACAGTTTCGTTGTGTATCTAGACTTCGGTTATTACATTGAGGGTTCAGGCTCCGGTCAGTTTCGTTGGGTATCCAGACTCCGGTTATTACATTGAGCGTTTAGGCTCTGGTCCGTTTCGTTGGGTATCCAGACTCTGGTTATTACATTGAGCGTTCAGGCTCCAGTCAGTTTCTTTGGGTATCCAGACTCCGGTTATTACGTTTAGTGTTCAGGCTCCGATCAGTTTCGTTGGGTATCTATACTCCGGTTATTACGTTGAGCGAGTAGGCTCCGGTCAGTTTCGTTGGGTATCCAGACTTCGGTTATTACGTTGAGTGTTCAGGCTCCGGTCAGTTTCGTTGGGTATCACGACTCCGGTTATTACGTTGAGCGAGCAGGCTCCGGTCAGTTTCGTCGGGTATCCAGACTTCGATTATTACGTTGAATGTTCAGGCTCCGGTCAGCTTCGTTGGGTATCCAGACTTCAGTTATTACGTTGAGCGTTCAGGCTCCGGTCAGTTTCGTTGGGTATCCAGACTCCGATTTTTACGTTGAGAGTTCAGGCTCCGGTCAGTTTCGTAGGGTATCCAGAGTCTGGTTTTTACGTTGAGCGTTCAAGCTCCGGTCAGTTTCTTTGGGTATCCAGACTCCGGTTACTACGTTAAGCGTTCAGGCTCCGGTCAGTTTCGTTGGGTATCCAGACTCCGGTTACTACGTTAAGCGTTCAGGCTCCGGTCAGTTTCGTTGGGTATCCAGACTCCGGTTATTACGTTGAATGTTCAGGCTCCGGTCAGTTTCGTTGGGTATCCAGACTCTGGTTTTTACGTTGAGCGTTCAGGCTCCGGTCAGTTTCGTTGGGTATCCAGACTCCGGTTTTTACGTTGAGCGTTCAGGCTCCTGTTAGTTTTGTTGGGTATCCAGACTCCAGTTATTACGTTAAGCGTTCAGGCTCTGGTCAGTTTCGTTAGGTATCCAGACTCCGGTTATTACGTTGAGCGTTCAGGCTCCGGTCAGTTTCGTTGGGTATCCAGACTATGGTTTTTACGTTGTGCGTTTAGGCTCCGGTCAGTTTCGTTGGGTATCTAGACTCCGGTTATTACGTTGAGCGTCCAGGCTCCGGTCAGTTTCGTTGTGTATCCAGACTCCGGTTATCACGTTGAGCGATCAAGCTCCGATCAATTTCATTATGTATCCAGACTCCGGTTATCACGTTGATCTTTCAGGCTCCAGTCAGTTTCGGATAGTATCCAGACTCCGGTTATTACATTGAGCGTTCAGGCTCCGATCAGTTTTGTTGAGTATCCAGATTCCGGTTATTACGTTGAGCCTTCAGGCTCCGGTCAATTTCGTTGGGTAACCAGAATCCGATTATTACGTTGAGCGTTCAGGCTCCGGTCAATTTCGTTGGGTATCCAAACTCCGGTTTTTACGTTGAGCGTTCAGGCTCTGGTCAGTTTTTTTGGGTATCCAGACTCCGGTTTTTACGTTGAACGTTCAGGCTCCAGTCAGTTTTGTTGGGTATCTAGACTCCGGTTATTACGTTGAGGGTTCAGGCTCCGGTCAGTTTCTTTGGGTATCCAGACTCCGGTTATTTCATTGAGCGTTCAGGCTCCGGTCCGTTTCGTTGGGTATCCAGACTCCGGTTATTACGTTGAGCGTTCAGGCTCCAGTCAGATTCTTTGGGTATCCAGACTCCGGTTATTACCTTGAGTGTTCAGGCTCTGGTCAGTTTCGTTGGGTATCCAGACTCCGGTTATTACGTTGAGCGAGCAGGCTCCGGTCAGTTTCGTCGGGTATCCATACTTCGGTTATTACGTTGAATGTTCAGGCTCCGGTTAGTTTCTTTGGGTATCCAGACTCCGGTTTTTACGTTGAGCGTTCAGGCTCCAGTCAGTTTTGTTGGGTATCCAGACTCCGGTTATTACGTTGAGCGTTCAGGCTCCGGTCAGTTTCGTTGGGTATCCAGACCCCGGTTACTACGTTGAATGTTCAGGCTCCGGTCAGTTTCGTTGGGTATCCAGACTCCGGTTACTACGTTAAGCGTTCAGGCTCCGGTCAGTTTCGTTGGGTATCCAGACTCCGGTTATTACGTTGAGCGTTCAGGCTCCGGTCAGTTTCGTTTGGTATCCAGACTTCAGTTATTACGTTGAGCGTCCAGGCTCTGTTCAGTTTCGTTGGGTATCCAGACTCCGATTATTACGTTGAGCGTTTAGGCTCCGGTCAGTTTCGTTGGGTATCCAGACTCCGGTTATTACGTTGAATGTTCAGGCTCCGGTCAGTTTCGTTGGGTGTCCAGACTCCGGTTATCACGTTGAGCGTTCAGGCTCCGGTCATTTTCGTTGTGCATCTAGACTCCGGTTATTACGTTGTGCGTTCAGGCTCCGGTCAGTTTCGTTGAGTATCCAGACTCCGGTTATTACGTTAAGCGTTCAGGCTCCGGTCAGTTTCGTTGGGTATCCAGACTCCGGTTATTACGTTAAGCGAGCAGGCTCCAGTCAGTTTCGTTGGGTATCTAGACTTCGGTTATTACGTTGAGCGTTCAGGCTCCGGACAGTTTCGTTGTGTATCTAGACTTCGGTTATTACATTGAGGGTTCAGGCTCCGGTCAGTTTCGTTGGGTATCCAGACTCCGGTTATTACATTGAGCCTTTAGGCTCTGGTCCGTTTCGTTGGGTATCCAG
Organism: Lathyrus sativus; assembly: GCA_963859935.3. Classification (NCBI taxonomy): domain Eukaryota; kingdom Viridiplantae; phylum Streptophyta; class Magnoliopsida; order Fabales; family Fabaceae; genus Lathyrus; species Lathyrus sativus. The sequence goes on from CAWUDS030000750.1 coordinate 32,971, forward strand.
ACTCCGGTTATTACATTGAGCGTTCAGGCTCCAGTCAGTTTCTTTGGGTATCCAGACTACGGTTATTACGTTTAGTGTTCAGGCTCCGGTCAGTTTCGTTGGGTATCCAGACTCCGGTTATTATGTTGAGCGAGTAGGCTCCGGTCAGTTTCGTTGGGTATCCAGACTTCGGTTATTACGTTGAGTGTTCAGGCTCCGGTCAGTTTCGTTGGGTATCCAGACTCCGGTTATTACGTTGAGCGTTCAGGCTCCGGTCAATTTCGTTGGGTATCCAGACTCCGGTTTTTACGTTGAGTGTTCAGGCTCCGGTCAGTTTCGTTTGGTATCCAGACTTCAGTTATTACGTTGAGCGTTCAGGCTCCGGTCAGTTTCGTTGGGTATCCAGACTCCGATTTTTACGTTGAGCGTTCATGCTCCGGTCAGTTTTGTTGGGTATCCAGACTCTGGTTTTTACGTTGAGCGTTCAGGCTCTGGTCAGTTTTGTTGGGTATCCAGACTCCGGTTATTACGTTAAGCGTTCAGGCTCTGGTCAGTTTCGTGGGGTATCCAGACTCCGGTTATTACGTTGAGCATTCAGGCTCCGGTCAGTTTCGTTGGGTATCCAGACTCTGGTTTTTACGTTGAGCGTTCAGGCTCCGGTCAGTTTCGTTGGGTATCCAGACTCCGATTTTTACATTGAGCGTTCAGGCTCCGGTCAGTTTTGTTGGGTATCCAGACTCCGGTTTTTACATTGAGCGTTCAGGCTCCTGTCAGTTTTGTTGGGTATCCAGACTCCGGTTATTACGTTAAGCGTTCAGGCTCTGGTCAGTTTCGTTGGGTATCCAGACTCCGGTTATTACGTTGAGCGTTCAGGCTCCGGTCAGTTTCGTTGGGTATCCAGACTCTGGTTTTTACGTTGAGCGTTCAGGCTCCGGTCAGTTTCGTTGGGTATCCAGACTCCGGTTATTACGTTGAGCGTCCAGGCTCCGGTCAGTTTCGTTGTGTATCCAGACTCCGGTTATCACGTTGAGCGATCAAGCTCCGATCAATTTCATTATGTATCCAGACTCCGGTTATTACGTTGAGCGTTCAGGCTCCGGTCAGTTTTGTTGAGTATCCAGATTTCGGTTATTACGTTGAGCCTTCAGGCTCCGGTCAATTTCGTTGGGTATCCAGACTCCGATTATTACGTTGAGCGTTCAGGCTCCGGTCAATTTCGTTGGGTATCCAGACTCCGGTTTTTACGTTGAGCGTTCAGGCTCTGGTCAGTTTTTTTGGGTATCCAGACTCCGATTATTACGTTGAGGGTTCAGGCTCCGGTCAGTTTCGTTGGGTATCCAGACTCCGGTTATTACATTGAGCGTTCAGGCTCCGGTCCGTTTCGTTGGGTATCCAGACTCCGGTTATTACGTTGAGCGTTCAGGCTCCAGTCAGTTTCTTTGGGTATCCAGACTCCGGTTATTACCTTGAGTGTTCAGGCTCCGGTCAGTTTCGTTTGGTATCCAGACTCCGGTTATTACGTTGAGCGAGCAGGCTCCGGTCAGTTTCATCGGGTATCCAGACTTCGGTTATTACGTTGAATGTTCAGGCTCCGGTCAGTTTCGTTGGGTATCCAGACTCCGGTTTTTATGTTGAGCGTTCAGGCTCCAGTCAGTTTTGTTGGGTATCCATACTCCGGTTATTATGTTGAGCGTTCAGGCTCCGTTCAGTTTCGTAGGGTATCTAGACTCCGGTTATTACGTTGAGCGTTCAGGCTCCGGTAAGTTTCGTTGGGTATCCAGACTCCGGTTACTACGTTAAGCGTTCAGGCTCCGGTCAGTTTCGTTGGGTATCCAGACTCCGGTTATTACGTTGAACGTTCAGGCTCCGGTCAGTTTCGTTGGGTGTCCAGACTCCGGTTATTACGGTGAGCGTTCAGGCTCCAGTAATTTTCGTTGAGCATCCAAACTCCAGTTATTACGTTGTGCGTTCAGGCTCTGGTCAGTTTTGTTGAGTATCCAGACTCCGGTTATTACGTTGAGCGTTCAGGCTCCGTTCAGTTTCGTTGGGTATCCAAACTCCGGTTATTACGTTGAGCGTTCAGGCTCCGGTCAGTTTCGTTGTGTATCCAGACTCTAGCTATTACGTTGAGAGTTCAGGCCCCGGTCAGTTTCGTTAGGTATCCAGACTCCGGTTTTTACGTTGAGCGTTCAGGCTCCGGTCAGTTTTGTTGGGTATCCAGACTCCGGTTATTATGTTGAGCGGTCAGGCTCCGGTCAGTTTCGTTGGGTATCCAGACTCCGGTTATTATGTTGAGCGTTCAGGCTCCGGTCAGTTTCGTTGGGTATCCAGACTCCGGTTATTACATTGAGTGTTCAGGCTCTGGTCAGTTTCGTTTGGTATCCAGACTTCAGTTATTATGTTGAGCGTTCAGGCTCTGGTCAGTTTCGTTGGGTATCCAAACTCCAATTTTTACGTTGAGCGTTTAGGCTCCGGTCAGTTTTGTTGGGTATCCAGACTCTGGTTTTTACGTTAAGCGTTCAGGCTCCGGTCAGTTTTGTTGGGTATCCAGACTCCGGTTATTACGTTAAGCGTTCAGGCTCCGGTCAGTTTCGTTGGGTATCCAGACTCCGGTTATTACGTTGAGCGTTAAGGCTCCGGTCAGTTTCGTTGGGTATCCGGACTCTGGTTTTTACGTTGAGCATTCAGGCTCCGGTCAGTTTCGTTGGGTATCCAGACTCCGGTTATTACGTTGAGCGTTCAGGCTCCGATCAGTTTTGTTGGGTATCCAGACCCCGGTTACTACGTTAAGCGTTCAGGCTCCGGTCAGTTTCGTTGGGTATCCAGACTCCGGTTATTACGTTGAGCGTTCAAGCTCTGGTCAGTTTCGTTTGGTATCCAGACTTCAGTTATTACGTTGAGCGTCCAAGCTCCGGTCAGTTTCGTTGGGTATCCAGACTCTGGTTATTACGTTGAGCGTTCAGGCTCCGGTCAGTTTCGTTGGGTATCCAGACTCCGGTTATTACGTTGAATGTTCAGGCTCCGGTCAGTTTCGTTAGGTGTCCAGACTCCGGTTATTACGTTGAGCGTTCAGGCTCCGGTCATTTTCGTTGCGCATCCAGACTCCAGTAATTATGTTGTGCGTTCAGGCTCCGGTCAGTCTCGTTGAGTATCCAGACTCCGGTTATTACGTTGAGCGTTTAGGCTCCGGTCAGTTTCGTTGGGTATCCAGACTCCGGTTATTACGTTGAGCGAGTAGGCTCCAGTCAGTTTCGTTGGGTATGTAGACTCCGGTTATTACGTTGAGCGTTCAGGCTCCGGTCAGTTTCGTTGTGTATCTAGACTTCGGTTATTACGTTGAGCGATTTGGCTCCGGTCAGTTTCGTTGCGTATCCAGACTTCGATTATTACATTGATCGTTCAGGCTCCGGTCAGTTTCGTTGTGTATCCAGATTTTGGTTATTACGTTGAACGTTCAGGCTCCGGTCAGTTTCGTTGGGTATCCAGACTCTAGTTATTATGTTGAGCGTTCAGGCTCCGGTCAGTTTGATTGGGTATCCGAACTTTGGTTATTACGTTGAGCGTTCAAGCTCCGGTCAGTTTCGTTGTGTATCCAGATTCCGGTTATTACGTTGAGCGTTCAGGCTCCGGTCAGTTTCGTTGGGTATCCAGACTCCGGTTATTACGTTGAACGTTCAGGCTCCGGTCAGTTTTGTTGGGTGTCCAGACTCCGGTTATTACGTTGAGCGTTCAGGCTCCTGTCATTTTCATTGAGCATCCAGACTCCAGTTATTACATTGTGCATTCAGGCTCCGGTCAGTTTCGTTGAGTATCCAGACTCCGGTTATTACATTGAGCGTTCAGGCTACGTTCAGTTTCATTGCGTATCTAGACTCCGGTTTTTATGTTGAGCGTTCAGGCTCCGGTCAGTTTCGTTGGGTATCCAGACCTAGGTTTTTACGTTGAGCGTTCAGGCTCCGGTCAGTTTTGTTGGGTATCCAGACTCCGGTTATTACGTTAAGCGTTCAGGCTCCGGTCAGTTTCGTTGGGTATCCAGACTCCGGTTATTACGTTGAGCGTTTAGGCTCCGGTCAGTTTCGTTGGGTATCCGGACTCTGGTTTTTACGTTGAGCATTCAGGCTCCGGTCAGTTTCGTTGGGTATCCAGACTCCGGTTATTACGTTGAGCGTTCAGGCTCCGGTCAGTTTCGTTGGGTATCCAGACCCCGGTTACTACGTTAAGCGTTCAGGCTCCGGTCAGTTTCGTTGGGTATCCAGACTCCGGTTATTACGTTGAATGTTCAGGCTCCGGTCAGTTTCGTTAGGTGTCCAGACTCCGGTTATTACGTTGAGCGTTCAGGCTCCGGTCATTTTCGTTGCGCATCCAGACTCCAGTAATTATGTTGTGCGTTCAGGCTCCGGTCAGTTTCGTTGAGTATCCAGACTCCGGTTATTACGTTGAGCGTTTAGGCTCCGGTCAGTTTCGTTGGGTATCCAGACTCCGGTTATTACGTTGAGCGAGTAGGCTCCAGTCAGTTTCGTTGGGTATCTAGACTCCGGTTATTACGTTGAGCGTTCAGGCTCCGGTCAGTTTCGTTGTGTATCTAGACTTCGGTTATTACGTTGAGCGATTTGGCTCCGGTCAGTTTCGTTGCGTATCCAGACTTCGATTATTACATTGATCGTTCAGGCTCCGGTCAGTTTCGTTGTGTATCCAGATTTTGGTTATTACGTTGAACGTTCAGGCTCCGGTCAATTTCGTTGGGTATCCAGACTCTAGTTATTATGTTGAGCGTTCAGGCTCCGGTCAGTTTGATTGGGTATCCGAACTTTGGTTACTATGTTGAGCGTTCAAGCTCCGGTCAGTTTCGTTGTGTATCCAGATTCCGGTTATTACGTTGAGCGTTCAGGCTCCGGTCAGTTTCGTTGGGTATCCAGTCTCCGGTTATTACGTTGAACGTTCAGGCTCCGGTCAGTTTTGTTGGGTGTCCAGACTCCGGTTATTACGTTGAGCGTTCAGGCTCCTGTCATTTTCATTGAGCATCCAGACTCCAGTTATTACATTGTGCATTCAGGCTCCGGTCAGTTTCGTTGAGTATCCAGACTCCGGTTATTACATTTAGCGTTCAGGCTACGTTCAGTTTCATTGCGTATCTAGACTCCGGTTTTTATGTTGAGCGTTCAGGCTCCGGTCAGTTTTGTTGGGTATCCAGACTCCGGTTTTTACGTTGAGCGTTCAGGCTCCGGTCAGTTTTGTTGGGTATCCAGACTCCGGTTATTACGTTAAGCGTTCAGGCTCCGGTCAGTTTCGTTGGGTATCCAGACTCCGGTTATTACGTTGAGCGTTTAGGCTCTGGTCAGTTTCGTTGGGTATCCGGACTCTGGTTTTTACGTTGAGCATTCAGGCTCCGGTCAGTTTCGTTGGGTATCCAGACTCCGGTTATTACGTTGAGCGTTCAGGCTCCGGTCAGTTTCGTTGGGTATCCAGACCCCGGTTACTACGTTGAATGTTCAGGCTCCGGTCAGTTTCGTTAGGTGTCCAGACTCCGGTTATTACGTTGAGCGTTCAGGCTCCGGTCATTTTCGTTGCGCATCCATACTCCAGTAATTATGTTGTGCGTTCAGGCTCCGGTCAGTTTCGTTGAGTATCCAGACTCCGGTTATTACGTTGAGCGTTTAGGCTCCGGTCAGTTTCGTTGGGTATCCAGACTCCGGTTATTACGTTGAGCGAGTAGGCTCCAGTCAGTTTCGTTGGGTATCTAGACTCCGGTTATTACGTTGAGCGTTCAGGCTCCGGTCAGTTTCATTGAGCATCCAGACTCCAGTTATTACATTGTGCATTCAGGCTCCGGTCAGTTTCGTTGAGTATCCAGACTCCGGTTATTACATTGAGCGTTCAGGCTACGTTCAGTTTCATTGCGTATCTAGACTCCGGTTTTTATGTTGAGCGTTCAGGCTCCGGTCAGTTTTGTTGGGTATCCAGACTCCGGTTTTTACGTTGAGCGTTCAGGCTCCGGTCAGTTTTGTTGGGTATCCAGACTCCGGTTATTACGTTAAGCGTTCAGGCTCCGGTCAGTTTCGTTGGGTATCCAGACTCCGGTTATTACGTTGAGCGTTTAGGCTCCGGTCAGTTTCGTTGGGTATCCGGACTCTGGTTTTTACGTTGAGCATTCAGGCTCCGGTCAGTTTCGTTGGGTATCCAGACTCCGGTTATTACGTTGAGCGTTCAGGCTCCGGTCAGTTTCGTTGGGTATCCAGACCCCGGTTACTACGTTAAGCGTTCAGGCTCCGGTCAGTTTCGTTGGGTATCCAGACTCCGGTTATTACGTTGAGCGTTCAAGCTCTGGTCAGTTTCGTTTGGTATCCAGACTTCAGTTATTACGTTGAGCGTCCAAGCTCCGGTCAGTTTCGTTGGGTATCCAGACTCTGGTTATTACGTTGAGCGTTCAGGCTCCGGTCAGTTTCGTTGGGTATCCAGACTCCGGTTATTACGTTGAATATTCAGGCTCCGGTCAGTTTCGTTGGGTGTCCAGACTCCGGTTATTACGTTGAGCGTTCAGGCTCCGGTCATTTTCGTTGCGCATCCAGACTCCGGTTATTATGTTGTGCGTTCAGGCTCCGGTCAGTTTCGTTGAGTATCCAGACTCCGGTTATTACGTTGAGCGTTCAGGCTGCGGTCAGTTTCGTTGGGTATCCAGACTCCGGTTATTACGTTGAGCGAGTAGGCTCCAGTCAGTTTCGTTGGGTATCTAGACTCCGGTTATTACGTTGAGCGTTCAGGCTCCGGTCAGTTTCGTTGTGTATCTAGACTTCGGTTATTACGTTAAGCGATTTGGCTCCGGTCAGTTTCGTTGTGTATCCAGACTTCGATTATTACATTGATCGTTCAGGCTCCGGTCAGTTTCGTTGTGTATCCAGATTTTGGTTATTACGTTGAACGTTCAGGCTCCGGTCAATTTCGTTGGGTATCCAGACTCTAGTTATTATGTTGAGCGTTCAGGCTCCGGTCAGTTTGATTGGGTATCCGAACTTTGGTTATTACGTTGAGCGTTCAAGCTCCGGTCAGTTTCGTTGTGTATCCAGATTCCGGTTATTACGTTGAGCGTTCAGGCTCCGGTCAGTTTCGTTGGGTATCCAGACTCCGGTTATTATGTTGAGCGTTCAGGCTCCGGTCAGTTTCGTTGGGTATCCAGACTCCGGTTATTACATTGAGTGTTCAGGCTCTGGTCAGTTTCGTTTGGTATCCAGACTTCAGTTATTATGTTGAGCGTTCAGGCTCTGGTCAGTTTCGTTGGGTATCCAAACTCCAATTTTTACGTTGAGCGTTTAGGCTCCGGTCAGTTTTGTTGGGTATCCAGACTCTGGTTTTTACGTTAAGCGTTCAGGCTCCGGTCAGTTTTGTTGGGTATCCAGACTCCGGTTATTACGTTAAGCGTTCAGGCTCCGGTCAGTTTCGTTGGGTATCCAGACTCCGGTTATTACGTTGAGCGTTAAGGCTCCGGTCAGTTTCGTTGGGTATCCGGACTCTGGTTTTTACGTTGAGCATTCAGGCTCCGGTCAGTTTCGTTGGGTATCCAGACTCCGGTTATTACGTTGAGCGTTCAGGCTCCGGTCAGTTTTGTTGGGTATCCAGACCCCGGTTACTACGTTAAGCGTTCAGGCTCCGGTCAGTTTCGTTGGGTATCCAGACTCCGGTTATTACGTTGAGCGTTCAAGCTCTGGTCAGTTTCGTTTGGTATCCAGACTTCAGTTATTACATTGAGCGTCCAAGCTCCGGTCAGTTTCGTTGGGTATCCAGACTCTGGTTATTACGTTGAGCGTTCAGGCTCCGGTCAGTTTCGTTGGGTATCCAGACTCCGGTTATTACGTTGAATGTTCAGGCTCCGGTCAGTTTCGTTAGGTGTCCAGACTCCGGTTATTACGTTGAGCGTTCAGGCTCCGGTCATTTTCGTTGCGCATCCAGACTCCAGTAATTATGTTGTGCGTTCAGGCTCCGGTCAGTTTCGTTGAGTATCCAGACTCCGGTTATTACGTTGAGCGTTTAGGCTCCGGTCAGTTTCGTTGGGTATCCAGACTCCGGTTATTACGTTGAGCGAGTAGGCTCCAGTCAGTTTCGTTGGGTATCTAGACTCCGGTTATTACGTTGAGCGTTCATGCTCCGGTCAGTTTCGTTGTGTATCTAGACTCCGGTTATTTCGTTGAGCGATTTGGCTCCGGTCAGTTTCGTTGCGTATCCAGACTTCGATTATTACATTGATCGTTCAGGCTCCGGTCAGTTTCGTTGTGTATCCAGATTTTGGTTATTACGTTGAACGTTCAGGCTCCGGTCAATTTCGTTGGGTATCCAGACTCTAGTTATTATGTTGAGCGTTCAGGCTCCGGTCAGTTTGATTGGGTATCCGAACTTTGGTTATTACGTTGAGCGTTCAAGCTCCGGTCAGTTTCGTTGTGTATCCAGATTCCGGTTATTACGTTGAGCGTTCAGGCTCCGGTCAGTTTCGTTAGGTATCCAGAATCCGGTTATTACGTTGAACGTTCAGGCTCCGGTCAGTTTTGTTGGGTGTCCAGACTCCGGTTATTACGTTGAGCGTTCAGGCTCCTGTCATTTTCATTGAGCATCCAGACTCCAGTTATTACATTGTGCATTCAGGCTCCGGTCAGTTTCGTTGAGTATCCAGACTCCGGTTATTACATTGAGCGTTCAGGCTACGTTCAGTTTCATTGCGTATCTAGACTCCGGTTTTTATGTTGAGCGTTCAGGCTCCGGTCAGTTTTGTTGGGTATCCAGACTCCGGTTTTTACGTTGAGCGTTCAGGCTCCGGTCAGTTTTGTTGGGTATCCAGACTCCGGTTATTACGTTAAGCGTTCAGGCTCCGGTCAGTTTCGTTGGGTATCCAGACTCCGGTTATTACGTTGAGCATTTAGGCTCCGGTCAGTTTCGTTGGGTATCCGGACTCTGGTTTTTACGTTGAGCATTCAGGCTCCGGTCAGTTTCGTTGGGTATCCAGACTCCGGTTATTACGTTGAGCGTTCAGGCTCCGGTCAGTTTCGTTGGGTATCCAGACCCCGGTTACTACGTTAAGCGTTCAGGCTCCGGTCAGTTTCGTTGGGTATCCAGACTCCGGTTATTACGTTGAATGTTCAGGCTCCGGTCAGTTTCGTTAGGTGTCCAGACTCCGGTTATTACGTTGAGCGTTCAGGCTCCGGTCATTTTCGTTGCGCATCCAGACTCCAGTAATTATGTTGTGCGTTCAGGCTCCGGTCAGTTTCGTTGAGTATCCAGACTCCGGTTATTACGTTGAGCGTTTAGGCTCCGGTCAGTTTCGTTGGGTATCCAGACTCCGGTTATTACGTTGAGCGAGTAGGCTCCAGTCAGTTTCGTTGGGTATCTAGACTCCGGTTATTACGTTGAGCGTTCAGGCTCCGGTTAGTTTCGTTGTGTATCTAGACTTCGGTTATTACGTTGAGCGATTTGGCTCCGGTCAGTTTCGTTGCGTATCCAGACTTCGATTATTACATTGATCGTTCAGGCTCCGGTCAGTTTCGTTGTGTATCCAGATTTTGGTTATTACGTTGAACGTTCAAGCTCCGGTCAATTTCGTTGGGTATCCAGACTCTAGTTATTATGTTGAGCGTTCAGGCTCCGGTCAGTTTGATTGGGTATCCGAACTTTGGTTATTACGTTGAGCGTTCAAGCTCCGGTCAGTTTCGTTGTGTATCCAGATTCCGGTTATTACGTTGAGCGTTCAGGCTCCGGTCAGTTTCGTTGGGTATCCAGACTCCGGTTATTACGTTGAACGTTCAGGCTCCGGTCAGTTTTGTTGGGTGTCCAGACTCCGGTTATTACGTTGAGCGTTCAGGCTCCTGTCATTTTCATTGAGCATCCAGACTCCAGTTATTACATTGTGCATTCAGGCTCCGGTCAGTTTCGTTGAGTATCCAGACTCCGGTTATTACATTGAGCGTTCAGGCTACGTTCAGTTTCATTGCGTATCTAGACTCCGGTTTTTATGTTGAGCGTTCAGGCTCCGGTCAGTTTTGTTGGGTATCCAGACTCCGGTTTTTACGTTGAGCGTTCAGGCTCCGGTCAGTTTTGTTGGGTATCCAGACTCCGGTTATTACGTTAAGCGTTCAGGCTCCGGTCAGTTTCGTTGGGTATCCAGACTCCGGTTATTACGTTGAGCGTTTAGGCTCCGGTCAGTTTCGTTGGGTATCCGGACTCTGGTTTTTACGTTGAGCATTCAGGCTCCGGTCAGTTTCGTTGGGTATCCAGACTCCGGTTATTACGTTGAGCGTTCAGGCTCCGGTCAGTTTCGTTGGGTATCCAGACCCCGGTTACTACGTTAAGCGTTCAGGCTCCGGTCAGTTTCGTTGGGTATCCAGACTCCGGTTATTACGTTGAATGTTCAGGCTCCGGTCAGTTTCGTTAGGTGTCCAGACTCCGGTTATTACGTTGAGCGTTCAGGCTCCGGTCATTTTCGTTGCGCATCCAGACTCCAGTAATTATGTTGTGCGTTCAGGCTCCGGTCAGTTTCGTTGAGTATCCAGACTCCGGTTATTACGTTGAGCGTTTAGGCTCCGGTCAGTTTCGTTGGGTATCCAGACTCCGGTTATTACGTTGAGCGAGTAGGCTCCAGTCAGTTTCGTTGGGTATCTAGACTCCGGTTATTACGTTGAGCGTTCAGGCTCCGGTCAGTTTCGTTGTGTATCTAGACTTCGGTTATTACGTTGAGCGATTTGGCTCCGGTCAGTTTCGTTGCGTATCCAGACTTCGATTATTACATTGATCGTTCAGGCTCCGGTCAGTTTCGTTGTGTATCCAGATTTTGGTTATTACGTTGAACGTTCAAGCTCCGGTCAATTTCGTTGGGTATCCAGACTCTAGTTATTATGTTGAGCGTTCAGGCTCCGGTCAGTTTGATTGGGTATCCGAACTTTGGTTATTACGTTAAGCGTTCAAGCTCCGGTCAGTTTCGTTGTGTATCCAGATTCCGGTTATTACGTTGAGCGTTCAGGCTCCGGTCAGTTTCGTTGGGTATCCAGACTCCGGTTATTACGTTGAACGTTCAGGCTCCGGTCAGTTTTGTTGGGTGTCCAGACTCCGGTTATTACGTTAAGCGTTCAGGCTCCGGTCAGTTTCGTTGGGTATCCAGACTCCGGTTATTACGTTGAGCGTTTAGGCTCCGGTCAGTTTCGTTGGGTATCCGGACTCTGGTTTTTACGTTGAGCATTCAGGCTCCGGTCAGTTTCGTTGGGTATCCAGACTCCGGTTATTACGTTGAGCGTTCAGGCTCCGGTCAGTTTCGTTGGGTATCCAGATCCCGGTTACTACGTTAAGCGTTCAGGCTCCGGTCAGTTTCGTTGGGTATCCAGACTCCGGTTATTACGTTGAGCGTTCAAGCTCTGGTCAGTTTCGTTTGGTATCCAGACTTCAGTTATTACGTTGAGCGTCCAAGCTCCGGTCAGTTTCGTTGGGTATCCAGACTCTGGTTATTACGTTGAGCGTTCAGGCTCCGGTCAGTTTCGTTGGGTATCCAGACTCCGGTTATTACGTTGAATATTCAGGCTCCGGTCATTTTCGTTGGGTGTCCAGACTCCGGTTATTACGTTGAGCGTTCAGGCTCCAGTCATTTTCGTTGCGCATCCAGACTCCGGTTATTATGTTGTGCGTTCAGGCTCCAGTCAGTTTCGTTGAGTATCCAGACTCCGGTTATTACGTTGAGCGTTCAGGCTCCGGTCAGTTTCGTTGGGTATCCAGACTCCGGTTATTACGTTGAGCGAGTAGGCTCCAGTCAGTTTCGTTGGGTATCTAGACTCCGGTTATTACGTTGAGCGTTCAGGCTCCGGTCAGTTTCGTTGTGTATCTAGACTTCGGTTATTACGTTGAGCGATTTGGCTCCGGTCAGTTTCGTTGTGTATCCAGACTTCGATTATTACATTGATCGTTCAGGCTCCGGTCAGTTTCGTTGTGTATCCAGATTTTGGTTATTACGTTGAACGTTCAGGCTCCGGTCAATTTCGTTGGGTATCCAGACTCTAGTTATTATGTTGAGCGTTCAGGCTCCGGTCAGTTTGATTGGGTATCCGAACTTTGGTTATTACGTTGAGCGTTCAAGCTCCGGTCAGTTTCGTTGTGTATCCAGATTCCGGTTATTACGTTGAGCGTTCAGACTCCGGTCAGTTTCGTTGGGTATCCAGACTCCAGTTATTACGTTGAACGTTCAGGCTCCGGTCAGTTTCGTTGGGTGTCCAGACTCCGGTTATTACGTTGAGCATTCAGGCTCCTGTCATTTTCATTGAGCATCCAGACTCCAGTTATTACATTGTGCATTCAGGCTCTGGTCAGTTTCGTTGAGTATCCAGACTCCGGTTATTACATTGAGCGTTCAGGCTCCGTTCAGTTTCATTGCGTATCTAGACTCCGGTTTTTATGTTGAGCGTTCAGGCTCCGGTCAGTTTTGTTGGGTATCCAGACTCCGGTTTTTACGTTGAGCGTTCAGGCTCTGGTCAGTTTTGCTGGGTATCCAGACTCCGGTTATTATGTTGAACGAGCAGGCTCTGGTCAGTTTCATTGGGTATCTAGACTCCGGTTATTACGTTGAGCGTTCAGGCTCCGGTCAGTTTCGTTGGGTATCTAGACTCCGGTTATTACGTTGAGCGTTCAGGCTCCGTTCAGTTTCGTTGTGTATCAAGACTTCGGTTATTACTTTGAGCGATCTGGCTCCGGTCAGTTTCTTTGCGTATCCAGACTTCGGTTAGTACATTGATGGTTCAGGCTCCAGTCAGTTTCGTTGTGTATCCAGATTCCGGTTATTACGTTGAACGTTCAGGCTCCGGTCAGTTTTGTTGGGTATCCAGACTCCAGTTATTATGTTGAGCGTTCAGGCTCCGGTCAGTTTCGTTGGGTATCCGAACTTCGGTTATTAAGTTGAGCGTTCAAGCTTCGATCAGTTTCGTTGGGTATTCAGACTCTGGTTATTACATTGAGCGTTCAGGCTCCGGTCCGTTTTGTTGGGTATCCAGACTCCGGTTATTACATTGAGCGTTCAAGCTCCAGTCAGTTTCTTTGGGTATCCAGACTCCGTTATTACGTTTAGTGTTCAGGCTCCGGTCATTTTCGTTGGGTATCCAGACTCCGGTTATTACGTTGAGCGAGCAGGCTCCGGTCAATTTCGTTGGGTATCCAGACTTCGGTTATTACGTTGAGTGTTCAGGCTCCGGTCAGTGTCGTCGGGTATCCAGACTCCGGTTTTTATGTTGAGCATTCAGGCTCTTGTCAGTTTTGTTGGGTATCCATACTCTGGTTATTATGTTGAGCGTTCAGGCTCCTTTCAGTTTCATAGGGTATCCAGACTTCGGTTATTACGTTGAGCGTTCAGGCTCCTGTCAGTTTCATTGGGTATCCAGACTCCAGTTATCACGTTGAGCGTTCAGGCTCTGGACAGTTTCGTTGGGTATCCAGACTCCGGTTATTACGTTGAGCGTTCAGGCTCCGGTCAGTTTCGTTGGGTATCCAGACTCCGGTTATTACGTTGAACGTTCAGGCTCCGGTCAGTTTCGTTGGGTGTCCAGACTCTGGTTATTACGTTGAGCGTTCAGGCTCTGATCATTTTCGTTGAGCATCCAGACTCCAGTTATTACGTTGTGCGTTCAGGCTCCGGTCAGTTTCGTTGAGTATCCAGACTCCAGTTATTACGTTGAGCGTTCAGGCTCCGCTCAGTTTCGTTGGGTATCCAGACTCCGGTTATTACGTTGAGCGTTCAGGCTCCGGTCAGTTTCGTTGTGTATCCAGACTCCGGTTATTCCGTTGAGCGTTCAGGCTCCGGTCAATTTCGTTGGGTATCCAGACTCCGGTTTTTACGTTGAGTGTTCATGCTCCGGTCAGTTTCGTTTGGTATCCAGACATCAGTTATTACGTTGAGCGTTCAGGCTCCGGTCAGTTTCGTTGGGTATCCAGACTCCGATTTTTACGTTGAGCGTTCAGGCTCCGGTCAGTTTTGTTGGGTATCCAGACTCTGGTTTTTACGTTGAGAGTTCAGGCTCCGGTCATTTTTGTTGGGTATCCAGACTCCGGTTATTACGTTAAGCGTTCTGGCTCTGGTCAGTTTCGTTGGGTATCCAGACTCCGGTTATTACGTTGAGCGTTCAGGCTCCGGTCAGTTTCGTTGGGTATCCAGACTCTGGTTTTTACGTTGAGCATTCAGGCTCCGGTCAGTTTCGTTGGGTATCCAGACTCCGGTTATTACGTTGAGCGTTCAGGCTCCGGTCAGTTTCGTTGTGTATCCAGACTCCGGTTATTACGTTGAGCGATCAAGCTCTGATCAATTTCATTGTGTATCCAGACTCCGGATATCACGTTGATCTTTCAGGCTCCAGTCAGTTTCGGATAGTAACCAGACTCCGGTTATTACGTTGAACGTTCAGGTTCCGGTCAGTTTCGTTGGGTATTCGAACTTTGGTTATTACGTTGAGCTTTCAAGCTCCGATCAGTTTCGTTGTGTATCCAGATTCCAGTTATTACGTTGAGCGTTCAGGCTCCGGTCAGTTTCGTTGGGTATCCAGACTCCGGTTATTACATTGAGCGTTCAGGCTCCGGTCCGTTTCGTTGGGTATCCAGACTCCGATTATTACATTGAGCGTTCAGGCTCCAGTCAGTTTCTTTGGGTATCCAGACTCCGTTATTACGTTTAGTGTTCAGGCTCCGGTCATTTTCGTTGGGTATCCAGACTCCGGTTATTACGTTGAGCGAGCAGGCTCCGGTCAGTTTCGTTGGGTATCCAGACTTCGGTTATTACGTTGAGTGTTCAGACTCCGGTCAGTTTCGTTGGGTATCCAGACTCCGGTTTTTATGTTGAGCATTCAGGCTCTAGTCAGTTTTGTTGGGTATCCATACTCTGGTTATTATGTTGAGCGTTCAGGCTCCTTTCAGTTTCATAGGGTATCCAGACTTCAGTTATTACGTTGAGCGTTCAGGCTCCTGTCAGTTTCGTTGGGTATCCAGACTCCAATTATTACGTTGAGCGTTCAGGCTCTGGACAGTTTCGTTGGGTATCCAGACTCCAGTTTTTACGTTGAGCGTTCAGGCTTCGGTTAGTTTTGTTGGGTATCCAGACTTCAGTTATTATGTTGAGCGTTCAGGCTCCGGTCAGTTTCGTTGGGTATCCGAACTTCGGTTATTACGTTGAGCATTCAAGCTCTGATCAGTTTCGTTGTGTATCCAGATTCCGGTTATTACGTTGAGCGTTCAGGCTCCGGTCAGTTTCGTTGGGTATCCAGACTCCGGTTATTACATTGAGCGTTCAGGCTCCGGCCATTTCGTTGGGTATCCAGACTCCGGTTATTACATTGAGCGTTCAGGCTCCAGTCAGTTTCTTTGGGTATCCAGACTCCGTTATTACGTTTAGTGTTCAGGCTCCGGTCATTTTCGTTGGGTATCCAGACTCCGGTTATTACGTTGAGCGAGCAGGCTCCAGTCAGTTTCGTTGGGTATCCAGACTTCGGTTATTACGTTGAGTGTTCTGGCTCCGGTCAGTGTCGTTGGGTATCCAGACTCCGGTTTTTACGTTGAGCATTCAGGCTCTTGTCAGTTTTGTTGGGTATCCATACTCTGGTTATTATGTTGAGCGTTCAGGCTCCTTTCAGTTTCATAGGGTATCCAGACTTCGGTTATTACGTTGAGCGTTCAGGCTCCTGTCAGTTTCGTTGGGTATCCAGACTCCAGTTATTACGTTGAGAGTTCAGGCTCTGGACAGTTTCGTTGGGTATCCAGACTCCGGTTATTACATTGAGCGTTCAGGCTCCGGTCAGTTTCGTTGGGTATCCAGACTCCGGTTATTACGTTGAACGTTCAGGCTCTGGTCAGTTTCGTTGGGTGTCCAGACTCCGGTTATTACGTTGAGCGTTCAGGCTCTGATCATTTTCGTTGAGCATCCAGACTCCAGTTATTACGTTGTGCGTTCAGGCTCCGGTCAGTTTCGTTGAGTATCCAGACTCCGGTTATTACGTTGAGCGTTCAGGCTCCGTTCAGTTTCGTTGGGTATCCAGACTCCGGTTATTACGTTGAGCGTTCAGGCTCCGGTCAGTTTCGTTGTGTATCCAGACTCCGGTTATTACGTTGAGCGTTCAGGCTCCGGTCAATTTCGTTGGGTATCCAGACTCCGGTTTTTACGTTGAGTGTTCAGGCTCCGGTCAGTTTCGTTTGGTATCCAGACTTCAGTTATTACGTTGAGCGTTCAGGCTCCGGTCAGTTTCGTTGGGTATCCAGACTCCGATTTTTACGTTGAGCGTTCAGGCTCCGGTCAGTTTTGTTGGGTATCCAGACTCTGGTTTTTACGTTGAGCGTTCAGGCTCCGGTCATTTTTTTTGGGTATCCAGACTCCGGTTATTACGTTAAGCGTTCTGGCTCTGGTCAGTTTCGTTGGGTATCCAGACTCCGGTTATTACGTTGAGCGTTCAGGCTCCGGTCAGTTTCGTTGGGTATCCAGACTCTGGTTTTTACGTTGAGCATTCACGCTCCGGTCAGTTTCGTTGGGTATCCAGACTCCGGTTATTACGTTGAGCGTTCAGGCTCCGGTCAGTTTCGTTGTGTATCCAGACTCCGGTTATTACGTTGAGCGATCAAGCTCTGATCAATTTCATTGTGTATCCAGACTCCGGTTATCACGTTGATTTTTCAGGCTCTAGTCAGTTTCGGATAGTATCCAGACTCCGGTTATTACGTTGAACGTTCAGGCTCCGGTCAGTTTCGTTGGGTATCCGAACTTCGGTTATTACGTTGAGCGTTCAAGCTCCGATCAGTTTCGTTGTGTATCCAGATTCCGGTTATTACTTTGAGCGTTCAGGCTCCGGTCAGTTTCGTTGGGTATCCAGACTCAGATTATTACATTGAGCGTTCAGGCTCCGGTCCGTTTCGTTGGGTATCCAGACTCCGATTATTACATTGAGCGTTCAGGCTCCAGTCAGTTTCTTTGGGTATCCAGACTCCGTTATTACGTTTAGTGTTCAGGCTCCGGTCATTTTCGTTGGGTATCTAGACTCCGGTTATTACGTTGAGCGAGCAGGCTCCGGTCAGTTTCGTTGGGTATCCAGACTTCGGTTATTATGTTGAGTGTTCAGGCTCCGGTCAGTTTCGTTGGGTATCCAGACTCCGGTTTTTACGTTGAGCATTCAGGCTCTAGTCAGTTTTGTTGGGTATCCATACTCTGGTTATTATGTTGAGCGTTCAGGCTCCTTTCAGTTTCATAGGGTATCCAGACTTCGGTTATTACGTTGAGCGTTCAGGCTCCTATCAGTTTCGTTGGGTATCCAGACTCCAATTATTACGTTGAGCGTTCAGGCTCTGGACAGTTTCGTTGGGTATCCAGACTCCGGTTATTACGTTGAGCGTTCAGGCTCCGGTCAGTTTCGTTGGGTATCCAGACTCCGGTTATTACGTTGAACGTTCAGGCTCCGGTCAGTTTCGTTGGGTGTCCAGATTCCGGTTATTACGTTGAGCGTTCAGGCTCTGATCATTTTCGTTGAGCATCCAGACTCCAGTTATTTCGTTGTGCATTCAGGCTCGGGTCAGTTTCGTTGAGTATCCAGACTCCGGTTATTACGTTGAGCGTTCAGGCTCCGTTCAGTTTCGTTGGGTATCCAGACTCCGGTTATTACGTTGAGCGTTCAGGCTCCGGTCAGTTTCGTTGTGTATCCAGACTCCAGTTATTACGTTGAGCGTTCAGGCTCCGGTCAATTTCGTTGGGTATCCAGACTCTGGTTATTACGTTGAGCGTTCAGGCTCTGATCATTTTCGTTGAGCATCCAGACTCCAGTTATTACGTTGTGCGTTCAGGCTCGGGTCAGTTTCGTTGAGTATCCAGACTCTAGTTATTACGTTGAGCGTTCAGGCTTCGTTCAGTTTCGTTGGGTATCCAGACTCTGGTTATTACGTTGAGCGTTCAGGCTCTGGTCAGTTTCGTTGGGTATCCAGACTCCGGTTATTACGTTGAGCGTTCAGGCTCCGGTCAGTTTCGTTGGGTATCCAGACTCTGGTTTTTACGTTGAGCATTCAGGCTCCGGTCAGTTTCGTTGGGTATCCAGACTCCGGTTATTACGTTGAGCGTTCAGGCTCCGGTCAGTTTCGTTGTGTATCCAGACTCCGGTTATTACGTTGAGCGATCAAGCTCTGATCAATTTCATTATGTATCCAGACTCCGGTTATCACGTTGATCTTTCAGGCTCCAGTCAGTTTCGAATAGTATCCAGACTCCGGTTATTACATTGAACGTTCAGGCTCCGGTCAGTTTCGTTGGGTATCCGAACTTCGGTTATTACGTTGAGCGTTCAAGCTCCGATCAGTTTCGTTGTGTATCCAGATTCTGGTTATTACTTTGAGCGTTCAGGCTCCGGTCAGTTTCGTTGGGTATCCAGACTCCGGTTATTACATTGAGCGTTCAGGCTCCGGTCCGTTTCGTTGGGTATCCAGACTCCGATTATTACATTGAGCGTTCAGGCTCCAGTCAGTTTCTTTGGGTATCCAGACTCCGTTATTACGTTTAGTGTTCAGGCTCCGGTCATTTTCGTTGGGTATCTAGACTCCGGTTATTACGTTGAGCGAGCAGGCTCCGGTCAGTTTCGTTGGGTATCCAGACTTCGGTTATTACGTTGAGTGTTAAGGCTCCGGTCAGTTTCGTTGGGTATCCAGACTCCGGTTTTTACGTTGAGCATTCAGGCTCTAGTCAGTTTTGTTGGGTATCCATACTCTGGTTATTATGTTGAGCGTTCAGGCTCCTTTCAGTTTCATAGGGTATCCAGACTTCGGTTATTACGTTGAGCGTTCAGGCTCCTGTCAGTTTCGTTGGGTATCCAGACTCCAATTATTATGTTGAGCGTTCAGGCTCTGGACAGTTTCGTTGGGTATCCAGACTCCGGTTATTACGTTGAGCGTTCAGGCTCCGGTCAGTTTCGTTGGGTATCCAGACTTCGGTTATTACGTTGAACGTTCAGGCTCCGGTCAGTTTCGTTGGGTGTCCAGACTCTGGTTATTACGTTGAGCGTTCAGGCTCTGATCATTTTCGTTGAGCATCCAGACTCCAGTTATTACGTTGTGCGTTCAGGCTCGGGTCAGTTTCGTTGAGTATCCAGACTCTAGTTATTACGTTGAGCGTTCAGGCTTCGTTCAGTTTCGTTGGGTATCCAGACTCTGGTTATTACGTTGAGCGTTCAGGCTCCGGTCAGTTTCGTTGTGTATCCAGACTCTGGTTATTACGTTGAGCGTTCAGGCTCCGGTCAATTTCGTTGGGTATCCAGACTCCGGTTTTTACGTTGAGTGTTCAGGCTCCGGTCAGTTTCGTTTGGTATCCAGACTTCAGTTATTACGTTGAGCGTTCAGGCTCCGGTCAGTTTCGTTGGGTATCCAGACTCCGATTTTTACGTTGAGCGTTCAGGCTCCGGTCAGTTTTGTTGGGTATCCAGACTCTGGTTTTTACGTTGAGCGTTCAGGCTCCGGTCATTTTTTTTGGGTATCCAGACTCCGGTTATTACGTTAAGCGTTCTGGCTCTGGTCAGTTTCGTTGGGTATCCAGACTCCGGTTATTACGTTGAGCGTTCAGGCTCCGGTCAGTTTCGTTGGGTATCCAGACTCTGGTTTTTACGTTGAGCATTCACGCTCCGGTCAGTTTCGTTGGGTATCCAGACTCCGGTTATTACGTTGAGCGTTCAGGCTCCGGTCAGTTTCGTTGTGTATCCAGACTCCGGTTATTACGTTGAGCGATCAAGCTCTGATCAATTTCATTGTGTATCCAGACTCCGGTTATCACGTTGATCTTTCAGGCTCCAGTCAGTTTCGGATAGTATCCAGACTCCGGTTATTACGTTGAACGTTCAGGCTCCGGTCAGTTTCGTTGGGTATCCGAACTTCGGTTATTACGTTGAGCGTTCAAGCTCCGATCAGTTTCGTTGTGTATCCAGATTCCGGTTATTACTTTGAGCGTTCAGGCTCCGGTCAGTTTCGTTGGGTATCCAGACTCCGATTATTACATTGAGCGTTCAGGCTCCGGTCCGTTTCGTTGGGTATCCAGACTCCGATTATTACATTGAGCGTTCAGGCTCCAGTCAGTTTTTTGGGTATCCAGACTCCGTTATTACGTTTAGTGTTCAGGCTCCGGTCATTTTCGTTGGGTATCTAGACTCCGGTTATTACGTTGAGCGAGCAGGCTCCGGTCAGTTTCGTTGGGTATCCAGACTTCGGTTATTATGTTGAGTGTTCAGGCTCCGGTCAGTTTCGTTGGGTATCCAGACTCCGGTTTTTACGTTGAGCATTCAGGCTCTAGTCAGTTTTGTTGGGTATCCATACTCTGGTTATTATGTTGAGCGTTCAGGCTCCTTTCAGTTTCATAGGGTATCCAGACTTCGGTTATTACGTTGAGCGTTCAGGCTCCTATCAGTTTCGTTGGGTATCCAGACTCCAATTATTACGTTGAGCGTTCAGGCTCTGGACAGTTTCGTTGGGTATCCAGACTCCGGTTATTACGTTGAGCGTTCAGGCTCCGGTCAGTTTCGTTGGGTATCCAGACTCCGGTTATTACGTTGAACGTTCAGGCTCCGGTCAGTTTCGTTGGGTGTCCAGATTCCGGTTATTACGTTGAGCGTTCAGGCTCTGATCATTTTCGTTGAGCATCCAGACTCCAGTTATTTCGTTGTGCATTCAGGCTCGGGTCAGTTTCGTTGAGTATCCAGACTCCGGTTATTACGTTGAGCGTTCAGGCTCCGTTCAGTTTCGTTGGGTATCCAGACTCCGGTTATTACGTTGAGCGTTCAGGCTCCGGTCAGTTTCGTTGTGTATCCAGACTCCAGTTATTACGTTGAGCGTTCAGGCTCCGGTCAATTTCGTTGGGTATCCAGACTCCGGTTTTTACGTTGAGTGTTCAGGCTCCGATCAGTTTCGTTTAGTATCCAGACTTCAGTTATTACGTTGAGCGTTCAGGCTCTGGTCAGTTTCGTTGGGTATCCAGACTCCGATTTTTACGTTGAGCGTTCAGGCTCCGGTCAGTTTTGTTGGGTATCCAGACTCTGGTTTTTACATTGAGCGTTCAGGCTCCGGTCATTTTTGTTGGGTATCCAGACTCCGGTTATTACGTTAAGCGTTCTAGCTCTGGTCAGTTTCGTTGGGTATCCAGACTCCGGTTATTACGTTGAGCGTTCAGGCTCCGGTCAGTTTCGTTGGGTATCCAGACTCTGGTTTTTACGTTGAGCATTCAGGCTCCGGTCAGTTTCGTTGGGTATCCAGACTCCGGTTATTACGTTGAGCGTTCAGGCTCCGGTCAGTTTCGTTGTGTATCCAGACTCCGGTTATTACGTTGAGCGATCAAGCTCTGATCAATTTCATTATGTATCCAGACTCCGGTTATCACGTTGATCTTTCAGGCTCCAGTCAGTTTCGAATAGTATCCAGACTCCGGTTATTACGTTGAACGTTCAGGCTCCGGTCAGTTTCGTTGGGTATCCGAACTTCGGTTATTACGTTGAGCGTTCAAGCTCCGATCAGTTTCGTTGTGTATCCAGATTCTGGTTATTACTTTGAGCGTTCAGGCTCCGGTCAGTTTCGTTGGGTATCCAGACTCCAGTTATTACATTGAGCGTTCAGGCTCCGGTCCGTTTCGTTGGGTATCCAGACTCCGATTATTACATTGAGCGTTCAGGCTCCAGTCAGTTTCTTTGGGTATCCAGACTCCGTTATTACGTTTAGTGTTCAGGCTCCGGTCATTTTCGTTGGGTATCTAGACTCCGGTTATTACGTTGAGCGAGCAGGCTCCGGTCAGTTTCGTTGGGTATCCAGACTTCGGTTATTACGTTGAGTGTTAAGGCTCCGGTCAGTTTCGTTGGGTATCCAGACTCCGGTTTTTACGTTGAGCATTCAGGCTCTAGTCAGTTTTGTTGGGTATCCATACTCTGGTTATTATGTTGAGCGTTCAGGCTCCTTTCAGTTTCATAGGGTATCCAGACTTCGGTTATTACGTTGAGCGTTCAGGCTCCTGTCAGTTTCGTTGGGTATCCAGACTCCAATTATTATGTTGAGCGTTCAGGCTCTGGACAGTTTCGTTGGGTATCCAGACTCCGGTTATTACGTTGAGCGTTCAGGCTCCGGTCAGTTTCGTTGGGTATCCAGACTTCGGTTATTACGTTGAACGTTCAGGCTCCGGTCAGTTTCGTTGGGTGTCCAGACTCTGGTTATTACGTTGAGCGTTCAGGCTCTGATCATTTTCGTTGAGCATCCAGACTCCAGTTATTACGTTGTGCGTTCAGGCTCGGGTCAGTTTCGTTGAGTATCCAGACTCTAGTTATTACGTTGAGCGTTCAGGCTTCGTTCAGTTTCGTTGGGTATCCAGACTCTGGTTATTACGTTGAGCGTTCAGGCTCCGGTCAGTTTCGTTGTGTATCCAGACTCTGGTTATTACGTTGAGCGTTCAGGCTCCGGTCAATTTCGTTGGGTATCCAGACTCCGGTTTTTACGTTGAGTGTTCAGGCTCCGGTCAGTTTCGTTTGGTATCCAGACTTCAGTTATTACGTTGAGCGTTCAGGCTCCGGTCAGTTTCGTTGGGTATCCAGACTCCGATTTTTACGTTGAGCGTTCAGGCTCCGGTCAGTTTTGTTGGGTATCCAGACTCTGGTTTTTACATTGAGCGTTCAGGCTCCGGTCAGTTTTGTTGGGTATCCAGACTCCGGTTATTACGTTAAGCATTCTGGCTCTGGTCAGTTTCGTTGGGTATCCAGACTCCGGTTATTACGTTGAGCGTTCAGGCTCCGGTCAGTTTCGTTGGGTATCCAGACTCTGGTTTTTACGTTGAGCATTCAGGCTCCGGTCAGTTTCGTTGGGTATCCAGACTCCGGTTATTACGTTGAGCGTTCAGGCTCCGGTCAGTTTCGTTGTGTATCCAGACTCCGGTTATTACGTTGAGCGATCAAGCTCTGATCAATTTCATTGTGTATCCAGACTCCAGTTATTACATTGTGCATTCAGGCTCTGGTCAGTTTCGTTGAGTATCCAGACTCCGGTTATTACATTGAGCGTTCAGGCTCCGTTCAGTTTCATTGCGTATCTAGACTCCGGTTTTCATGTTGAGCGTTCAGGCTCCGGTCAGTTTTGTTGGGTATCCAGACTCCGGTTTTTACGTTGAGTGTTCAGGCTCTGGTCAGTTTTGCTGGGTATCCAGACTCCGGTTATTACGTTGAGCGAGCAGGCTCCGGTCAGTTTCGTTGGGTATCTAGACTCCGGTTATTACGTTGAGCGTTCAGGCTCCGGTCAGTTTCGTTGGGTATCTAGACTCCGGTTATTACGTTGAGCGTTCAGGCTCCGTTCAATTTCGTTGTGTATCAAGACTTCGGTTATTACTTTGAGCGATCTCGCTCCGGTCAGTTTCGTTGCGTATCCAGACTTCGGTTATTACATTGATGGTTCAGGCTCTAGTCAGTTTCGTTGTGTATCCAGATTCCGGTTATTACGTTGAACGTTCAGGCTCCGGTCAGTTTTGTTGGGTATCCAGACTCCGGTTATTATGTTGAGCGTTCAGGCTCCGGTCAGTTTCGTTGGGTATCCGAACTTCGGTTATTACGTTGAGCGTTCAAGCTCCGATCAGTTTCGTTGTGTATCCAGATTCCGGTTATTACGTTGAGCGTTCAGGCTCCGGTCAGTTTCGTTGGGTATCCAGACTCCGGTTATTACGTTGAGCGTTCAGGCTCCGGTCAGTTTCGTTGGGTATCCAGACTTTGGTTTTTACGTTGAGCATTCACGCTCCGGTCAGTTTCGTTGGGTATCCAGACTCCGGTTATTACGTTGAGCGTTCAGGCTCCGGTCAGTTTCGTTGTGTATCCAGACTCCGGTTATTACGTTGAGCGATCAAGCTCTGATCAATTTCATTGTGTATCCAGACTCCGGTTATCACGTTGATCTTTCAGGCTCCAGTCAGTTTCGGATAGTATCCAGACTCCGGTTATTACGTTGAACGTTCATGCTCCGGTCAGTTTCGTTGGGTATCCGAACTTCGGTTATTACGTTGAGCGTTCAAGCTCCGATCAGTTTCGTTGTGTATCCAGATTCCGGTTATTACTTTGAGCGTTCAGGCTCCGGTCAGTTTCGTTGGGTATCCAGACTCCGATTATTACATTGAGCGTTCAGGCTCCGATCCGTTTCGTTGGGTATCCAGACTCCGATTATTACATTGAGCGTTCAGGCTCCAGTCAGTTTCTTTGGGTATCCAGACTCCGTTATTACGTTTAGTGTTCAGGCTCCGGTCATTTTCGTTGGGTATCTAGACTCCGGTTATTACGTTGAGCGAGCAGGCTCCGGTCAGTTTCGTTGGGTATCCAGACTTCGGTTATTATGTTGAGTGTTCAGGCTCCGGTCAGTTTCGTTGGGTATCCAGACTCCGGTTTTTACGTTGAGCATTCAGGCTCTAGTCAGTTTTGTTGGGTATCCATACTCTGGTTATTATGTTGAGCGTTCAGGCTCCTTTCAGTTTCATAGGGTATCCAGACTTCGGTTATTACGTTGAGCGTTCAGGCTCCTATCAGTTTCGTTGGGTATCCAGACTCCAATTATTACGTTGAGCGTTCAGGCTCTGAACAGTTTCGTTGGGTATCCAGACTCCGGTTATTACGTTGAGCGTTCAGGCTCCGGTCAGTTTCGTTGGGTATCCAGACTCCGGTTATTAAGTTGAACGTTCAGGCTCCGGTCAGTTTCGTTGGGTGTCCAGATTCCGGTTATTACGTTGAGCGTTCAGGCTCTGATCATTTTCGTTGAGCATCCAGACTCCAGTTATTTCGTTGTGCATTCAGGCTCGGGTCAGTTTCGTTGAGTATCCAGACTCCGGTTATTACGTTGAGCGTTCAGGCTCCATTCAGTTTCGTTGGGTATCCAGACTCCGGTTATTACGTTGAGCGTTCAGGCTCCGGTCAGTTTCGTTGTGTATCCAGACTCCAGTTATTATGTTGAGCGTTCAGGCTCCGGTCAATTTCGTTGGGTATCCAGACTCCGGTTTTTACGTTGAGTGTTCAGGCTCCGGTCAGTTTCGTTTAGTATCCAGACTTCAGTTATCACGTTGAGCGTTCAGGCTCCGGTCAGTTTCGTTGGGTATCCAGACTCCGATTTTTACGTTGAGCGTTCAGGCTCCGGTCAGTTTTGTTGGGTATCCAGACTCTGGTTTTTACATTGAGCGTTCAGGCTCCGGTCATTTTTGTTGGGTATCCAGACTCCGGTTATTACGTTAAGCGTTCTAGCTCTGGTCAGTTTCGTTGGGTATCCTGACTCCGGTTATTACGTTGAGCGTTCAGGCTCCGGTCAGTTTCGTTGGGTATCCAGACTCTGGTTTTTACGTTGAGCATTCAGGCTCCGGTCAGTTTCGTTGGGTATCCAGACTCCGGTTATTACGTTGAGCGTTCAGGCTCCGGTCAGTTTCGTTGTGTATCTAGACTCCGGTTATTACGTTGAGCGATCAAGCTCTGATCAATTTCATTGTGTATCCAGACTCCGGTTATCACGTTGATCTTTCAGGCTCCAGTCAGTTTCGAATAGTATCCAGACTCCGGTTATTACGTTGAACGTTCAGGCTCCGGTCAGTTTCGTTGGGTATCCGAACTTCGGTTATTACGTTGAGCGTTCAAGCTCCGATCAGTTTCGTTGTGTATCCAGATTCCGGTTATTACTTTGAGCGTTCAGGCTCCGGTCAGTTTCGTTGGGTATCCAGACTCCGGTTATTACATTGAGCGTTCAGGCTCCGGTCCGTTTCGTTGGGAATCCAGACTCCGATTATTACATTGAGCGTTCAGGCTCCTGTCAGTTTCTTTGGGTATCCAGACTCCGTTATTACGTTTAGTGTTCAGGCTCCGGTCATTTTCGTTGGGTATCTAGACTCCGGTTATTACGTTGAGCGAGCAGGCTCCGGTCAGTTTCGTTGGGTATCCAGACTTCGGTTATTACGTTGAGTGTTAAGGCTCCGGTCAGTTTCGTTGGGTATCCAGACTCCGGTTTTTACGTTTAGCATTCAGGCTCTAGTCAGTTTTGTTGGGTATCCATACTCTGGTTATTATGTTGAGCGTTCAGGCTCCTTTCAGTTTCATAGGGTATCCAGACTTCGGTTATTACGTTGAGCGTTCAGGCTCCTGTCAGTTTCGTTGGGTATCCAGACTCCAATTATTACGTTGAGCGTTCAGGCTCTGGACAGTTTCGTTGGGTATCCAGACTCCGGTTATTACGTTGAGCTTTCAGGCTCCGGTCAGTTTCGTTGGGTATCCAGACTTCGGTTATTACGTTGAACGTTCAGGCTCCGGTCAGTTTCGTTGGGTGTCCAGACTCTGGTTATTACGTTGAGCGTTCAGGCTCTGATCATTTTCGTTGAGCATCCAGACTCCAGTTATTACGTTGTGCGTTCAGGCTCGGGTCAGTTTCGTTGAGTATCCAGACTCTAGTTATTACGTTGAGC
The DNA here is from genome assembly GCA_963859935.3 of Lathyrus sativus. Classification (NCBI taxonomy): domain Eukaryota; kingdom Viridiplantae; phylum Streptophyta; class Magnoliopsida; order Fabales; family Fabaceae; genus Lathyrus; species Lathyrus sativus. Next base: position 59,381 of record CAWUDS030000750.1, read on the forward strand.
GTTCAGGCTTCGTTCAGTTTCGTTGGGTATCCAGACTCTGGTTATTACGTTGAGCGTTCAGGCTCCGGTCAGTTTCGTTGTGTATCCAGACTCTGGTTATTACGTTGAGCGTTCAGGCTCCGGTCAATTTCGTTGGGTATCCAGACTCCGGTTTTTACGTTGAGTGTTCAGGCTCCGGTCAGTTTCGTTTGGTATCCAGACTTCAGTTATTACGTTGAGCGTTCAGGCTCCGGTCAGTTTCGTTGGGTATCCAGACTCCGATTTTTACGTTGAGCGTTCAGGCTCCGGTCAGTTTTGTTGGGTATCCAGACTCTGGTTTTTACGTTGAGCGTTCAGGCTCCGGTCAGTTTTGTTGGGTATCCAGACTCCGGTTATTACGTTAAGCGTTCTGGCTCTGGTCAGTTTCGTTGGGTATCCAGACTCCGGTTATTACGTTGAGCGTTCAGGCTCCGGTCAGTTTCGTTGGGTATCCAGACTCTGGTTTTTACGTTGAGCATTCAGGCTCCGGTCAGTTTCGTTGGGTATCCAGACTCCGGTTATTACGTTGAGCGTTCAGGCTCCGGTCAGTTTCGTTGTGTATCCAGACTCCGGTTATTACGTTGAGCGATCAAGCTCTGATCAATTTCATTGTGTATCCAGACTCCAGTTATTACATTGTGCATTCAGGCTCTGGTCAGTTTCGTTGAGTATCCAGACTCCGGTTATTACATTGAGCGTTCAGGCTCCGTTCAGTTTCATTGCGTATCTAGACTCCGGTTTTTATGTTGAGCGTTCAGGCTCCGGTCAGTTTTGTTGAGTATCCAGACTCCGGTTTTTACGTTGAGCGTTCAGGCTCTGGTCAGTTTTGCTGGGTATCCAGACTCCGGTTATTACGTTGAGCGAGCAGGCTCCGGTCAGTTTCGTTGGGTATCTAGACTCCAGTTATTACGTTGAGCGTTCAGGCTCCGGTCAGTTTCGTTGGGTATCTAGACTCCGGTTATTACGTTGAGCGTTCAGGCTCCGTTCAATTTCGTTGTGTATCAAGACTTCGGTTATTACTTTGAGCGATCTGGCTCCGGTCAGTTTCGTTGCGTATCCAGACTTCGGTTATTACATTGATGGTTCAGGCTCTAGTCAGTTTCGTTGTGTATCCAGATTCCGGTTATTACGTTGAACGTTCAGGCTCCGGTCAGTTTTGTTGGGTATCCAGACTCCGGTTATTATGTTGAGCGTTCAGGCTCCGGTCAGTTTCGTTGGGTATCCGAACTTCGGTTATTACGTTGAGCGTTCAAGCTCCGATCAGTTTCGTTGTGTATCCAGATTCCGGTTATTACGTTGAGCGTTCAGGCTCCGGTCAGTTTCGTTGGGTATCCAGACTCCGGTTATTACATTGAGCGTTCAGGCTCCGGTCCGTTTCGTTGGGTATCCAGACTCCGGTTATTACATTGAGCGTTCAGGCTTCAGTCAGTTTCTTTGGGTATCCAAACTCCGTTATTACGTTTAGTGTTCAGGCTCTGGTCATTTTCGTTGGGTATCCAGACTCCGGTTATTACATTGAGCGAGCAGGCTCCGGTCAGTTTCGTTGGGTATCCAGACTTCGGTTATTACGTTGAGTGTTCAGGCTCCGGTCAGTTTCGTTGGGTATCCAGACTCCGGTTTTTACGTTTAGCGTTCAGGCTCTAGTCATTTTTGTTGGGTATCCATACTCTAGTTATTATGTTGAGCGTTCAGGCTCCTTTCAGTTTCATAGGGTATCCAGACTTCGGTTATTACGTTGAGCATTCAGGCTCCTGTCAGTTTCGTTGGGTATCCAGACTCCAGTTATTACATTGAGCGTTCAGGCTCTGGACAGTTTCGTTGGGTATCCAGACTCCGGTTATTACGTTGAGCGTTCAGGCTCCGGTCAGTTTCGTTGGGTATCCAGACTCCGGTTATTACGTTGAACGTTCAGGCTCCGGTCAGTTTCGTTGGGTGTTCAGACTCCGGTTATTACGTTGAGCGTTCAGGCTCTGATCATTTTCGTTGAGCATCCAGACTCCAGTTATTACATTGTGCGTTCAGGCTCCGGTCAGTTTCGTTGAGTATCCAGACTCCGGTTATTACGTTGAGCGTTCAGGCTCTGTTCAGTTTCGTTGGGTATCCAGACTCCGGTTATTACGTTGAGCGTTCAGGCTCCGGTCAGTTTCGTTGTGTATCCAGACTCCGGTTATTACGTTGAGCGTTCAGGCTCCGGTCAATTTCGTTGGGTATCCAGACTCTGGTTTTTACGTTGAGTGTTCAGGCTCCGGTCAGTTTCGTTTGGTATCCAGACTTCAGTTATTACGTTGAGCGTTCAGGCTCCGGTCAGTTTCGTTGGGTATCCAGACTCCGATTTTTACGTTGAGCGTTCAGGCTCCGGTCAGTTTTGTTGGGTATCCAGACTCTGGTTTTTACGTTGAGCGTTCAGGCTCCGGTCAGTTTTGTTGGGTATCCAGACTCCGGTTATTACGTTAAGCGTTCTGGCTCTGGTCAGTTTCGTTGGGTATCCAGACTCCGGTTATTACGTTGAGCGTTCAGGCTCCGGTCAGTTTCGTTGGGTATCCAGAATCTGGTTTTTACGTTGAGCATTCAGGCTCCGGTCAGTTTCGTTGGGTATCCAGACTCCGGTTATTACGTTGAGCGTTCAGGCTCCGGTCAGTTTCGTTGTGTATCCAGACTCCGGTTATTACGTTGAGCGATCAAGCTCTGATCAATTTCATTGTGTATCCAGACTCCAGTTATTACATTGTGCATTCAGGCTCTGGTCAGTTTCGTTGAGTATCCAGACTCCGGTTATTACATTGAGCGTTCAGGCTCCGTTCAGTTTCATTGCGTATCTAGACTCCGGTTTTTATGTTGAGCGTTCAGGCTCCGGTCAGTTTTGTTGAGTATCCAGACTCCGGTTTTTACGTTGAGCGTTCAGGCTCTGGTCAGTTTTGCTGGGTATCCAGACTCCGGTTATTACGTTGAGCGAGCAGGCTCCGGTCAGTTTCGTTGGGTATCTAGACTCCAGTTATTACGTTGAGCGTTCAGGCTCCGGTCAGTTTCGTTGGGTATCTAGACTCCGGTTATTACGTTGAGCGTTCAGGCTCCGTTCAATTTCGTTGTGTATCAAGACTTCGGTTATTACTTTGAGCGATCTGGCTCCGGTCAGTTTCGTTGCGTATCCAGACTTCGGTTATTACATTGATGGTTCAGGCTCTAGTCAGTTTCGTTGTGTATCCAGATTCCGGTTATTACGTTGAACGTTCAGGCTCCGGTCAGTTTTGTTGGGTATCCAGACTCCGGTTATTATGTTGAGCGTTCAGGCTCCGGTCAGTTTCGTTGGGTATCCGAACTTCGGTTATTACGTTGAGCGTTCAAGCTCCGATCAGTTTCTTTGTGTATCCAGATTCCGGTTATTACGTTGAGCGTTCAGGCTCCGGTCAGTTTCGTTGGGTATCCAGACTCCGGTTATTACATTGAGCGTTCAGGCTCCGGTCCGTTTCGTTGGGTATCCAGACTCCGGTTATTACATTGAGCGTTCAGGCTTCAGTCAGTTTCTTTGGGTATCCAAACTCCGTTATTACGTTTAGTGTTCAGGCTCTGGTCATTTTCGTTGGGTATCCAGACTCCGGTTATTACATTGAGCGAGCAGGCTCCGGTCAGTTTCGTTGGGTATCCAGACTTCGGTTATTACGTTGAGTGTTCAGGCTCCGGTCAGTTTCGTTGGGTATCCAGACTCCGGTTTTTACGTTTAGCGTTCAGGCTCTAGTCATTTTTGTTGGGTATCCATACTCTGGTTATTATGTTGAGCGTTCAGGCTCCTTTCAGTTTCATAGGGTATCCAGACTTCGGTTATTACGTTGAGCGTTCAGGCTCCTATCAGTTTCGTTGGGTATCCAGACTCCAATTATTACGTTGAGCGTTCAGGCTCTGGACAGTTTCGTTGGGTATCCAGACTCCGGTTATTACGTTGAGCGTTCAGGCTCCGGTCAGTTTCGTTGGGTATCCAGACTCCGGTTATTAAGTTGAACGTTCAGGCTCCGGTCAGTTTCGTTGGGTGTCCAGATTCCGGTTATTACGTTGAGCGTTCAGGCTCTGATCATTTTCGTTGAGCATCCAGACTCCAGTTATTTCGTTGTGCATTCAGGCTCGGGTCAGTTTCGTTGAGTATCCAGACTCCGGTTATTACGTTGAGCGTTCAGGCTCCATTCAGTTTCGTTGGGTATCCAGACTCCGGTTATTACGTTGAGCGTTCAGGCTCCGGTCAGTTTCGTTGTGTATCCAGACTCCAGTTATATTGTTGAGCGTTCAGGCTCCGGTCAATTTCGTTGGGTATCCAGACTCCGGTTTTTACGTTGATCTTTCAGGCTCCAGTCAGTTTCGAATAGTATCCAGACTCCGGTTATTACGTTGAACGTTCAGGCTCCGGTCAGTTTCGTTGGGTATCCGAACTTCGGTTATTACGTTGAGCGTTCAAGCTCCGATCAGTTTCGTTGTGTATCCAAATTCCGGTTATTACTTTGAGCGTTCAGGCTCCGGTCAGTTTCGTTGGGTATCCAGACTCCGGTTATTACATTGAGCGTTCAGGCTCCGGTCCGTTTCGTTGGGAATCCAGACTCCGATTATTACATTGAGCGTTCAGGCTCCAGTCAGTTTCTTTGGGTATCCAGACTCCGTTATTACGTTTAGTGTTCAGGCTCCGGTCATTTTCGTTGGGTATCTAGACTCCGGTTATTACGTTGAGCGAGCAGGCTCCGGTCAGTTTCGTTGGGTATCCAGACTTCGGTTATTACGTTGAGTGTTAGGGCTCCGGTCAGTTTCGTTGGGTATCCAGACTCCGGTTTTTACGTTGAGCATTCAGGCTGTAGTCAGTTTTGTTGGGTATCCATACTCTGGTTATTATGTTGAGCGTTCAGGCTCCTTTCAGTTTCATAGGGTATCCAGACTTCGGTTATTACGTTGAGCGTTCAGGCTCCTGTCAGTTTCGTTGGGTATCCAGACTCCAATTATTACGTTGAGCGTTCAGGCTCTGGACAGTTTCGTTGGGTATCCGGACTCCGGTTATTACGTTGAGCGTTCAGGCTCCGGTCAGTTTCGTTAGGTATCCAGACTTCGGTTATTACGTTGAACGTTCAGGCTCCGGTCAGTTTCGTTGGGTGTCCAGACTCTGGTTATTACGTTGAGCGTTCAGGCTCTGATCATTTTCGTTGAGCATCCAGACTCCAGTTATTACGTTGTGCGTTCAGGCTCGGGTCAGTTTCGTTGAGTATCCAGACTCTAGTTATTACGTTGAGCTTTCAGGCTTCGTTCAGTTTCGTTGGGTATCCAGACTCTGGTTATTACGTTGAGCGTTCAGGCTCCGGTCAATTTCGTTGTGTATCCAGACTCTGGTTATTACGTTGAGCGTTCAGGCTCCGGTCAATTTCGTTGGGTATCCAGACTCCGGTTTTTACGTTGAGTGTTCAGGCTCCGGTCAGTTTCGTTTGGTATCCAGACTTCAGTTATTACGTTGAGCGTTCAGGCTCCGGTCAGTTTCGTTGGGTATCCAGACTCCGATTTTTACGTTGAGCGTTCAGGCTCCGGTCAGTTTTGTTGGGTATCCAGACTCTGGTTTTTACGTTGAGCGTTCAGGCTCCGGTCAGTTTTGTTGGGTATCCAGACTCCGGTTATTACGTTAAGCGTTCTGGCTCTGGTCAGTTTCGTTGGGTATCCAGACTCCGGTTATTACGTTGAGCGTTCAGGCTCCGGTCAGTTTCGTTGGGTATCCAGACTCTGGTTTTTACGTTGAGCATTCAGGCTCCGGTCAGTTTCGTTGGGTATCCAGACTCCGGTTATTACGTTGAGCGTTCAGGCTCCGGTCAGTTTCGTTGTGTATCCAGACTCCGGTTATTACGTTGAGCGATCAAGCTCTGATCAATTTCATTGTGTATCCAGACTCCAGTTATTACATTGTGCATTCAGGCTCTGGTCAGTTTCGTTGAGTATCCAGACTCCGGTTATTACATTGAGCGTTCAGGCTCCGTTCAGTTTCATTGCGTATCTAGACTCCGGTTTTTATGTTGAGCGTTCAGGCTCCGGTCAGTTTTGTTGAGTATCCAGACTCCGGTTTTTACGTTGAGCGTTCAGGCTCTGGTCAGTTTTGCTGGGTATCCAGACTCCGGTTATTACGTTGAGCGAGCAGGCTCCGGTCAGTTTCGTTGGGTATCTAGACTCCAGTTATTACGTTGAGCGTTCAGGCTCCGGTCAGTTTCGTTGGGTATCTAGACTCCGGTTATTACGTTGAGCGTTCAGGCTCCGTTCAATTTCGTTGTGTATCAAGACTTCGGTTATTACTTTGAGCGATCTGGCTCCGGTCAGTTTCGTTGCGTATCCAGACTTCGGTTATTACATTGATGGTTCAGGCTCTAGTCAGTTTCGTTGTGTATCCAGATTCCGGTTATTACGTTGAACGTTCAGGCTCCGGTCAGTTTTGTTGGGTATCCAGACTCCGGTTATTATGTTGAGCGTTCAGGCTCCGGTCAGTTTCGTTGGGTATCCGAACTTCGGTTATTACGTTGAGCGTTCAAGCTCCGATCAGTTTCTTTGTGTATCCAGATTCCGGTTATTACGTTGAGCGTTCAGGCTCCGGTCAGTTTCGTTGGGTATCCAGACTCCGGTTATTACATTGAGCGTTCAGGCTCCGGTCCGTTTCGTTGGGTATCCAGACTCCGGTTATTACATTGAGCGTTCAGGCTTCAGTCAGTTTCTTTGGGTATCCAAACTCCGTTATTACGTTTAGTGTTCAGGCTCTGGTCATTTTCGTTGGGTATCCAGACTCCGGTTATTACATTGAGCGAGCAGGCTCCGGTCAGTTTCGTTGGGTATCCAGACTTCGGTTATTACGTTGAGTGTTCAGGCTCCGGTCAGTTTCGTTGGGTATCCAGACTCCGGTTTTTACGTTTAGCGTTCAGGCTCTAGTCATTTTTGTTGGGTATCCATACTCTGGTTATTATGTTGAGCGTTCAGGCTCCTTTCAGTTTCATAGGGTATCCAGACTTCGGTTATTACGTTGAGCATTCAGGCTCCTGTCAGTTTCGTTGGGTATCCAGACTCCAGTTATTACATTGAGCGTTCAGGCTCTGGACAGTTTCGTTGGGTATCCAGACTCCGGTTATTACGTTGAGCGTTCAGGCTCCGGTCAGTTTCGTTGGGTATCCAGACTCCGGTTATTACGTTGAACGTTCAGGCTCCGGTCAGTTTCGTTGGGTGTTCAGACTCCGGTTATTACGTTGAGCGTTCAGGCTCTGATCATTTTCGTTGAGCATCCAGACTCCAGTTATTACATTGTGCGTTCAGGCTCCGGTCAGTTTCGTTGAGTATCCAGACTCCGGTTATTACGTTGAGCGTTCAGGCTCTGTTCAGTTTCGTTGGGTATCCAGACTCCGGTTATTACGTTGAGCGTTCAGGCTCCGGTCAGTTTCGTTGTGTATCCAGACTCCGGTTATTACGTTGAGCGTTCAGGCTCCGGTCAATTTCGTTGGGTATCCAGACTCTGGTTTTTACGTTGAGTGTTCAGGCTCCGGTCAGTTTCGTCTGGTATCCAGACTTCAGTTATTACGTTGAGCGTTCAGGCTCCGGTTAGTTTCGTTGGGTATCCAGACTCCGATTTTTACGTTGAGCGTTCAGGCTCCGGTCAGTTTTGTTGGGTATCCAGACTCTGGTTTTTACGTTGAGCGTTCAGGCTCCGGTCAGTTTTGTTGGGTATCCAGACTCCGGTTATTACGTTAAGCGTTCTGGCTCTGGTCAGTTTCGTTGGGTATCCAGACTCCGGTTATTACGTTGAGCGTTCAGGCTCCGGTCAGTTTCGTTGGGTATCCAGACTCTGGTTTTTACGTTGAGCATTCAGGCTCCGGTCAGTTTCGTTGGGTATCCAGACTCCGGTTATTACGTTGAGCGTTCAGGCTCCGGTCAGTTTCGTTGTGTATCCAGACTCCGGTTATTACGTTGAGCGATCAAGCTCTGATCAATTTCATTGTGTATCCAGACTCCAGTTATTACATTGTGCATTCAGGCTCTGGTCAGTTTCGTTGAGTATCCAGACTCCGGTTATTACATTGAGCGTTCAGGCTCCGTTCAGTTTCATTGCGTATCTAGACTCCGGTTTTTATGTTGAGCGTTCAGGCTCCGGTCAGTTTTGTTGAGTATCCAGACTCCGGTTTTTACGTTGAGCGTTCAGGCTCTGGTCAGTTTTGCTGGGTATCCAGACTCCGGTTATTACGTTGAGCGAGCAGGCTCCGGTCAGTTTCGTTGGGTATCTAGACTCCAGTTATTACGTTGAGCGTTCAGGCTCCGGTCAGTTTCGTTGGGTATCTAGACTCCGGTTATTACGTTGAGCGTTCAGGCTCCGTTCAATTTCGTTGTGTATCAAGACTTCGGTTATTACTTTGAGCGATCTGGCTCCGGTCAGTTTCGTTGCGTATCCAGACTTCGGTTATTACATTGATGGTTCAGGCTCTAGTCAGTTTCGTTGTGTATCCAGATTCCGGTTATTACGTTGAACGTTCAGGCTCCGGTCAGTTTTGTTGGGTATCCAGACTCCGGTTATTATGTTGAGCGTTCAGGCTCCGGTCAGTTTCGTTGGGTATCCGAACTTCGGTTATTACGTTGAGCGTTCAAGCTCCGATCAGTTTCTTTGTGTATCCAGATTCCGGTTATTACGTTGAGCGTTCAGGCTCCGGTCAGTTTCGTTGGGTATCCAGACTCCGGTTATTACATTGAGCGTTCAGGCTCCGGTCCGTTTCGTTGGGTATCCAGACTCCGGTTATTACATTGAGCGTTCAGGCTTCAGTCAGTTTCTTTGGGTATCCAAACTCCCTTATTACGTTTAGTGTTCAGGCTCTGGTCATTTTCGTTGGGTATCCAGACTCCGGTTATTACATTGAGCGAGCAGGCTCCGGTCAGTTTCGTTGGGTATCCAGACTTCGGTTATTACGTTGAGTGTTCAGGCTCCGGTCAGTTTCGTTGGGTATCCAGACTCCGGTTTTTACGTTTAGCGTTCAGGCTCTAGTCATTTTTGTTGGGTATCCATACTCTGGTTATTATGTTGAGCGTTCAGGCTCCTTTCAGTTTCATAGGGTATCCAGACTTCGGTTATTACGTTGAGCGTTCAGGCTCCTATCAGTTTCGTTGGGTATCCAGACTCCAATTATTACGTTGAGCGTTCAGGCTCTGGACAATTTCGTTGGGTATCCAGACTCCGGTTATTACGTTGAGCGTTCAGGCTCCGGTCAGTTTCGTTGGGTATCCAGACTCCGGTTATTAAGTTGAACGTTCAGGCTCCGGTCAGTTTCGTTGGGTGTCCAGATTCCGGTTATTACGTTGAGCGTTCAGGCTCTGATCATTTTCGTTGAGCATCCAGACTCCAGTTATTTCGTTGTGCATTCAGGCTCGGGTCAGTTTCGTTGAGTATCCAGACTCCGGTTATTACGTTGAGCGTTCAGGCTCCATTCAGTTTCGTTGGGTATCCAGACTCCGGTTATTACGTTGAGCGTTCAGGCTCCGGTCAGTTTCGTTGTGTATCCAGACTCCAGTTATTATGTTGAGCGTTCAGGCTCCGGTCAATTTCGTTGGGTATCCAGACTCCGGTTTTTACGTTGAGTGTTCAGGCTCCGGTCAGTTTCGTTTAGTATCCAGACTTCAGTTATCACGTTGAGCGTTCAGGCTCCGGTCAGTTTCGTTGGGTATCCAGACTCCGATTTTTACGTTGAGCGTTCAGGCTCCGGTCAGTTTTGTTGGGTATCCAGACTCTGGTTTTTACATTGAGCGTTCAGGCTCCGGTCATTTTTGTTGGGTATCCAGACTCCGGTTATTACGTTAAGCGTTCTAGCTCTGGTCAGTTTCGTTGGGTATCCTGACTCCGGTTATTACGTTGAGCGTTCAGGCTCCGGTCAGTTTCGTTGGGTATCCAGACTCTGGTTTTTACGTTGAGCATTCAGGCTCCGGTCAGTTTCGTTGGGTATCCAGACTCCGGTTATTACGTTGAGCGTTCAGGCTCCGGTCAGTTTCGTTGTGTATCTAGACTCCGGTTATTACGTTGAGCGATCAAGCTCTGATCAATTTCATTGTGTATCCAGACTCCGGTTATCACGTTGATCTTTCAGGCTCCAGTCAGTTTCGAATAGTATCCAGACTCCGGTTATTACGTTGAACGTTCAGGCTCCGGTCAGTTTCGTTGGGTATCCGAACTTCGGTTATTACGTTGAGCGTTCAAGCTCCGATCAGTTTCGTTGTGTATCCAGATTCCGGTTATTACTTTGAGCGTTCAGGCTCCGGTCAGTTTCGTTGGGTATCCAGACTCCGGTTATTACATTGAGCGTTCAGGCTCCGGTCCGTTTCGTTGGGAATCCAGACTCCGATTATTACATTGAGCGTTCAGGCTCCAGTCAGTTTCTTTGGGTATCCAGACTCCGTTATTACGTTTAGTGTTCAGGCTCCGGTCATTTTCGTTGGGTATCTAGACTCCGGTTATTACGTTGAGCGAGCAGGCTCCGGTCAGTTTCGTTGGGTATCCAGACTTCGGTTATTACGTTGAGTGTTAAGGCTCCGGTCAGTTTCGTTGGGTATCCAGACTCCGGTTTTTACGTTTAGCATTCAGGCTCTAGTCAGTTTTGTTGGGTATCCATACTCTGGTTATTATGTTGAGCGTTCAGGCTCCTTTCAGTTTCATAGGGTATCCAGACTTCGGTTATTACGTTGAGCGTTCAGGCTCCTGTCAGTTTCGTTGGGTATCCAGACTCCAATTATTACGTTGAGCGTTCAGGCTCTGGACAGTTTCGTTGGGTATCCAGACTCCGGTTATTACGTTGAGCTTTCAGGCTCCGGTCAGTTTCGTTGGGTATCCAGACTTCGGTTATTACGTTGAACGTTCAGGCTCCGGTCAGTTTCGTTGGGTGTCCAGACTCTGGTTATTACGTTGAGCGTTCAGGCTCTGATCATTTTCGTTGAGCATCCAGACTCCAGTTATTACGTTGTGCGTTCAGGCTCGGGTCAGTTTCGTTGAGTATCCAGACTCTAGTTATTACGTTGAGCGTTCAGGCTTCGTTCAGTTTCGTTGGGTATCCAGACTCTGGTTATTACGTTGAGCGTTCAGGCTCCGGTCAGTTTCGTTGTGTATCCAGACTCTGGTTATTACGTTGAGCGTTCAGGCTCCGGTCAATTTCGTTGGGTATCCAGACTCCGGTTTTTACGTTGAGTGTTCAGGCTCCGGTCAGTTTCGTTTGGTATCCAGACTTCAGTTATTACGTTGAGCGTTCAGGCTCCGGTCAGTTTCGTTGGGTATCCAGACTCCGATTTTTACGTTGAGCGTTCAGGCTCCGGTCAGTTTTGTTGGGTATCCAGACTCTGGTTTTTACGTTGAGCGTTCAGGCTCCGGTCAGTTTTGTTGGGTATCCAGACTCCGGTTATTACGTTAAGCGTTCTGGCTCTGGTCAGTTTCGTTGGGTATCCAGACTCCGGTTATTACGTTGAGCGTTCAGGCTCCGGTCAGTTTCGTTGGGTATCCAGACTCTGGTTTTTACGTTGAGCATTCAGGCTCCGGTCAGTTTCGTTGGGTATCCAGACTCCGGTTATTACGTTGAGCGTTCAGGCTCCGGTCAGTTTCGTTGTATATCCAGACTCCGGTTATTACGTTGAGCGATCAAGCTCTGATCAATTTCATTGTGTATCCAGACTCCAGTTATTACATTGTGCATTCAGGCTCTGGTCAGTTTCGTTGAGTATCCAGACTCCGGTTATTACATTGAGCGTTCAGGCTCCGTTCAGTTTCATTGCGTATCTAGACTCCGGTTTTTATGTTGAGCGTTCAGGCTCCGGTCAGTTTTGTTGGGTATCCAGACTCCGGTTTTTACGTTGAGCGTTCAGGCTCTGGTCAGTTTTGCTGGGTATCCAGACTCCGGTTATTACGTTGAGCGAGCAGGCTCCGGTCAGTTTCGTTGGGTATCTAGACTCCGGTTATTACGTTGAGCGTTCAGGCTCCGGTCAGTTTCGTTGGGTATCTAGACTCCGGTTATTACGTTGAGCGTTCAGGCTCCGTTCAATTTCGTTGTGTATCAAGACTTCGGTTATTACTTTGAGCGATCTGGATCCGGTCAGTTTCGTTGCGTATCCAGACTTCGGTTATTACATTGATGGTTCAGGCTCTAGTCAGTTTCGTTGTGTATCCAGATTCCGGTTATTACGTTGAACGTTCAGGCTCCGGTCAGTTTTGTTGGGTATCCAGACTCCGGTTATTATGTTGAGCGTTCAGGCTCCGGTCAGTTTCGTTGGGTATCCGAACTTCGGTTATTACGTTGAGCGTTCAAGCTCCGATCAGTTTCGTTGTGTATCCAGATTCCGGTTATTACGTTGAGCGTTCAGGCTCCGGTCAGTTTCGTTGGGTATCCAGACTCCGGTTATTACATTGAGCGTTCAGGCTCCGGTCCGTTTCGTTGGGTATCCAGACTCCGGTTATTACATTGAGCGTTCAGGCTTCAGTCAGTTTCTTTGGGTATCCAAACTCCGTTATTACGTTTAGTGTTCAGGCTCTGGTCATTTTCGTTGGGTATCCAGACTCCGGTTATTACATTGAGCGAGCAGGCTCCGGTCAGTTTCGTTGGGTATCCAGACTTCGGTTATTACGTTGAGTGTTCAGGCTCCGGTCAGTTTCGTTGGGTATCCAGACTCCGGTTTTTACGTTTAGCGTTCAGGCTCTAGTCATTTTTGTTGGGTATCCATACTCTAGTTATTATGTTGAGCGTTCAGGCTCCTTTCAGTTTCATAGGGTATCCAGACTTCGGTTATTACGTTGAGCATTCAGGCTCTTGTCAGTTTCGTTGGGTATCCAGACTCCAGTTATTACATTGAGCGTTCAGGCTCTGGACAGTTTCGTTGGGTATCCAGACTCCGGTTATTACGTTAAGCGTTCTAGCTCTGGTCAGTTTCGTTGGGTATCCTGACTCCGGTTATTACGTTGAGCGTTCAGGCTCCGGTCAGTTTCGTTGGGTATCCAGACTCTGGTTTTTACGTTGAGCATTCAGGCTCCGGTCAGTTTCGTTGGGTATCCAGACTCCGGTTATTACGTTGAGCGTTCAGGCTCCGGTCAGTTTCGTTGTGTATCTAGACTCCGGTTATTACGTTGAGCGATCAAGCTCTGATCAATTTCCTTGTGTATCCAGACTCCGGTTATCACGTTGATCTTTCAGGCTCCAGTCAGTTTCGAATAGTATCCAGACTCCGGTTATTACGTTGAACGTTCAGGCTCCGGTCAGTTTCGTTGGGTATCCGAACTTCGGTTATTACGTTGAGCGTTCAAGCTCCGATCAGTTTCGTTGTGTATCCAGATTCCGGTTATTACTTTGAGCGTTCAGGCTCCGGTCAGTTTCGTTGGGTATCCAGACTCCGGTTATTACATTGAGCGTTCAGGCTCCGGTCCGTTTCGTTGGGAATCCAGACTCCGATTATTACATTGAGCGTTCAGGCTCCAGTCAGTTTCTTTGGGTATCCAGACTCCGTTATTACGTTTAGTGTTCAGGCTCCGGTCATTTTCGTTGGGTATCTAGACTCCGGTTATTACGTTGAGCGAGCAGGCTCCGGTCAGTTTCGTTGGGTATCCAGACTTCGGTTATTACGTTGAGTGTTAAGGCTCCGGTCAGTTTCGTTGGGTATCCAGACTCCGGTTTTTACGTTTAGCATTCAGGCTCTAGTCAGTTTTGTTGGGTATCCATACTCTGGTTATTATGTTGAGCGTTCAGGCTCCTTTCAGTTTCATAGGGTATCCAGACTTCGGTTATTACGTTGAGCGTTCAGGCTCCTGTCAGTTTCGTTGGGTATCCAGACTCCAATTATTACGTTGAGCGTTCAGGCTCTGGACAGTTTCGTTGGGTATCCAGACTCCGGTTATTACGTTGAGCTTTCAGGCTCCGGTCAGTTTCGTTGGGTATCCAGACTTCGGTTATTACGTTGAACGTTCAGGCTCCGGTCAGTTTCGTTGGGTGTCCAGACTCTGGTTATTACGTTGAGCGTTCAGGCTCTGATCATTTTCGTTGAGCATCCAGACTCCAGTTATTACGTTGTGCGTTCAGGCTCGGGTCAGTTTCGTTGAGTATCCAGACTCTAGTTATTACGTTGAGCGTTCAGGCTTCGTTCAGTTTCGTTGGGTATCCAGACTCTGGTTATTACGTTGAGCGTTCAGGCTCCGGTCAGTTTCGTTGTGTATCCAGACTCTGGTTATTACGTTGAGCGTTCAGGCTCCGGTCAATTTCGTTGGGTATCCAGACTCCGGTTTTTACGTTGAGTGTTCAGGCTCCGGTCAGTTTCGTTTGGTATCCAGACTTCAGTTATTACGTTGAGCGTTCAGGCTCCGGTCAGTTTCGTTGGGTATCCAGACTCCGATTTTTACGTTGAGCGTTCAGGCTCCGGTCAGTTTTGTTGGGTATCCAGACTCTGGTTTTTACGTTGAGCGTTCAGGCTCCGGTCAGTTTTGTTGGGTATCCAGACTCCGGTTATTACGTTAAGCGTTCTGGCTCTGGTCAGTTTCGTTGGGTATCCAGACTCCGGTTATTACGTTGAGCGTTCAGGCTCCGGTCAGTTTCGTTGGGTATCCAGACTCTGGTTTTTACGTTGAGCATTCAGGCTCCGGTCAGTTTCGTTGGGTATCCAGACTCCGGTTATTACGTTGAGCGTTCAGGCTCCGGTCAGTTTCGTTGTATATCCAGACTCCGGTTATTACGTTGAGCGATCAAGCTCTGATCAATTTCATTGTGTATCCAGACTCCAGTTATTACATTGTGCATTCAGGCTCTGGTCAGTTTCGTTGAGTATCCAGACTCCGGTTATTACATTGAGCGTTCAGGCTCCGTTCAGTTTCATTGCGTATCTAGACTCCGGTTTTTATGTTGAGCGTTCAGGCTCCGGTCAGTTTTGTTGGGTATCCAGACTCCGGTTTTTACGTTGAGCGTTCAGGCTCTGGTCAGTTTTGCTGGGTATCCAGACTCCGGTTATTACGTTGAGCGAGCAGGCTCCGGTCAGTTTCGTTGGGTATCTAGACTCCGGTTATTACGTTGAGCGTTCAGGCTCCGGTCAGTTTCGTTGGGTATCTAGACTCCGGTTATTACGTTGAGCGTTCAGGCTCCGTTCAATTTCGTTGTGTATCAAGACTTCGGTTATTACTTTGAGCGATCTGGATCCGGTCAGTTTCGTTGCGTATCCAGACTTCGGTTATTACATTGATGGTTCAGGCTCTAGTCAGTTTCGTTGTGTATCCAGATTCCGGTTATTACGTTGAACGTTCAGGCTCCGGTCAGTTTTGTTGGGTATCCAGACTCCGGTTATTATGTTGAGCGTTCAGGCTCCGGTCAGTTTCGTTGGGTATCCGAACTTCGGTTATTACGTTGAGCGTTCAAGCTCCGATCAGTTTCGTTGTGTATCCAGATTCCGGTTATTACGTTGAGCGTTCAGGCTCCGGTCAGTTTCGTTGGGTATCCAGACTCCGGTTATTACATTGAGCGTTCAGGCTCCGGTCCGTTTCGTTGGGTATCCAGACTCCGGTTATTACATTGAGCGTTCAGGCTTCAGTCAGTTTCTTTGGGTATCCAAACTCCGTTATTACGTTTAGTGTTCAGGCTCTGGTCATTTTCGTTGGGTATCCAGACTCCGGTTATTACATTGAGCGAGCAGGCTCCGGTCAGTTTCGTTGGGTATCCAGACTTCGGTTATTACGTTGAGTGTTCAGGCTCCGGTCAGTTTCGTTGGGTATCCAGACTCCGGTTTTTACGTTTAGCGTTCAGGCTCTAGTCATTTTTGTTGGGTATCCATACTCTAGTTATTATGTTGAGCGTTCAGGCTCCTTTCAGTTTCATAGGGTATCCAGACTTCGGTTATTACGTTGAGCATTCAGGCTCTTGTCAGTTTCGTTGGGTATCCAGACTCCAGTTATTACATTGAGCGTTCAGGCTCTGGACAGTTTCGTTGGGTATCCAGACTCCGGTTATTACGTTGAGCGTTCAGGCTCCGGTCAGTTTCGTTGGGTATCCAGACTCCGGTTATTACGTTGAACGTTCAGGCTCCGGTCAGTTTCGTTGGGTGTTCAGACTCCGGTTATTACGTTGAGCGTTCAGGCTCTGATCATTTTCGTTGAGCATCCAGACTCCAGTTATTACGTTGTGCGTTCAGGCTCCGGTCAGTTTCGTTGAGTATCCAGACTCCGGTTATTACGTTGAGCGTTCAGGCTCCGTTCAGTTTCGTTGGGTATCCAGACTCCGGTTATTACGTTGAGCGTTCAGGCTCCGGTCAGTTTCGTTGTGTATCTAGACTCCGGTTATTACGTTGAGCGATCAAGCTCTGATCAATTTCATTGTGTATCCAGACTCCGGTTATCACGTTGATCTTTCAGGCTCCAGTCAGTTTCGAATAGTATCCAGACTCCGGTTATTACGTTGAACGTTCAGGCTCCGGTCAGTTTCGTTGGGTATCCGAACTTCGGTTATTACGTTGAGCGTTCAAGCTCCGATCAGTTTCGTTGTGTATCCAAATTCCGGTTATTACTTTGAGCGTTCAGGCTCCGGTCAGTTTCGTTGGGTATCCAGACTCCGGTTATTACATTGAGCGTTCAGGCTCCGGTCCGTTTCGTTGGGAATCCAGACTCCGATTATTACATTGAGCGTTCAGGCTCCAGTCAGTTTCTTTGGGTATCCAGACTCCGTTATTACGTTTAGTGTTCAGGCTCCGGTCATTTTCGTTGGGTATCTAGACTCCGGTTATTACGTTGAGCGAGCAGGCTCCGGTCAGTTTCGTTGGGTATCCAGACTTCGGTTATTACGTTGAGTGTTAGGGCTCCGGTCAGTTTCGTTGGGTATCCAGACTCCGGTTTTTACGTTGAGCATTCAGGCTCTAGTCAGTTTTGTTGGGTATCCATACTCTGGTTATTATGTTGAGCGTTCAGGCTCCTTTCAGTTTCATAGGGTATCCAGACTTCGGTTATTACGTTGAGCGTTCAGGCTCCTGTCAGTTTCGTTGGGTATCCAGACTCCAATTATTACGTTGAGCGTTCAGGCTCTGGACAGTTTCGTTGGGTATCCGGACTCCGGTTATTACGTTGAGCGTTCAGGCTCCGGTCAGTTTCGTTAGGTATCCAGACTTCGGTTATTACGTTGAACGTTCAGGCTCCGGTCAGTTTCGTTGGGTGTCCAGACTCTGGTTATTACGTTGAGCGTTCAGGCTCTGATCATTTTCGTTGAGCATCCAGACTCCAGTTATTACGTTGTGCGTTCAGGCTCGGGTCAGTTTCGTTGAGTATCCAGACTCTAGTTATTACGTTGAGCTTTCAGGCTTCGTTCAGTTTCGTTGGGTATCCAGACTCTGGTTATTACGTTGAGCGTTCAGGCTCCGGTCAATTTCGTTGTGTATCCAGACTCTGGTTATTACGTTGAGCGTTCAGGCTCCGGTCAATTTCGTTGGGTATCCAGACTCCGGTTTTTACGTTGAGTGTTCAGGCTCCGGTCAGTTTCGTCTGGTATCCAGACTTCAGTTATTACGTTGAGCGTTCAGGCTCCGGTCAGTTTCGTTGGGTATCCAGACTCCGATTTTTACGTTGAGCGTTCAGGCTCCGGTCAGTTTTGTTGGGTATCCAGACTCTGGTTTTTACGTTGAGCGTTCAGGCTCCGGTCAGTTTTGTTGGGTATCCAGACTCCGGTTATTACGTTAAGCGTTCTGGCTCTGGTCAGTTTCGTTGGGTATCCAGACTCCGGTTATTACGTTGAGCGTTCAGGCTCCGGTCAGTTTCGTTGGGTATCCAGACTCTGGTTTTTACGTTGAGCATTCAGGCTCCGGTCAGTTTCGTTGGGTATCCAGACTCCGGTTATTACGTTGAGCGTTCAGGCTCCGGTCAGTTTCGTTGTGTATCCAGACTCCGGTTATTACGTTGAGCGATCAAGCTCTGATCAATTTCATTGTGTATCCAGACTCCAGTTATTACATTGTGCATTCAGGCTCTGGTCAGTTTCGTTGAGTATCCAGACTCCGGTTATTACATTGAGCGTTCAGGCTCCGTTCAGTTTCATTGCGTATCTAGACTCCGGTTTTTATGTTGAGCGTTCAGGCTCCGGTCAGTTTTGTTGAGTATCCAGACTCCGGTTTTTACGTTGAGCGTTCAGGCTCTGGTCAGTTTTGCTGGGTATCCAGACTCCGGTTATTACGTTGAGCGAGCAGGCTCCGGTCAGTTTCGTTGGGTATCTAGACTCCGGTTATTACGTTGAGCGTTCAGGCTCCGGTCAGTTTCGTTGGGTATCTAGACTCCGGTTATTACGTTGAGTGTTCAGGCTCCGTTCAATTTCGTTGTGTATCAAGACTTCGGTTATTACTTTGAGCGATCTGGCTCCGGTCAGTTTCGTTGCGTATCCAGACTTCGGTTATTACATTGATGGTTCAGGCTCTAGTCAGTTTCGTTGTGTATCCAGATTCCGGTTATTACGTTGAACGTTCAGGCTCCGGTCAGTTTTGTTGGGTATCCAGACTCCGGTTATTATGTTGAGCGTTCAGGCTCCGGTCAGTTTCGTTGGGTATCCGAACTTCGGTTATTACGTTGAGCGTTCAAGCTCCGATCAGTTTCTTTGTGTATCCAGATTCCGGTTATTACGTTGAGCGTTCAGGCTCCGGTCAGTTTCGTTGGGTATCCAGACTCCGGTTATTACATTGAGCGTTCAGGCTCCGGTCCGTTTCGTTGGGTATCCAGACTCCGGTTATTACATTGAGCGTTCAGGCTTCAGTCAGTTTCTTTGGGTATCCAAACTCCGTTATTACGTTTAGTGTTCAGGCTCTGGTCATTTTCGTTGGGTATCCAGACTCCGGTTATTACATTGAGCGAGCAGGCTCCGGTCAGTTTCGTTGGGTATCCAGACTTCGGTTATTACGTTGAGTGTTCAGGCTCCGGTCAGTTTCGTTGGGTATCCAGACTCCGGTTTTTACGTTTAGCGTTCAGGCTCTAGTCATTTTTGTTGGGTATCCATACTCTGGTTATTATGTTGAGCGTTCAGGCTCCTTTCAGTTTCATAGGGTATCCAGACTTCGGTTATTACGTTGAGCATTCAGGCTCCTGTCAGTTTCGTTGGGTATCCAGACTCCAGTT
Source organism: Lathyrus sativus (assembly GCA_963859935.3). Classification (NCBI taxonomy): domain Eukaryota; kingdom Viridiplantae; phylum Streptophyta; class Magnoliopsida; order Fabales; family Fabaceae; genus Lathyrus; species Lathyrus sativus. Next base: position 78,498 of record CAWUDS030000750.1, read on the forward strand.
ATTACATTGAGCGTTCAGGCTCTGGACAGTTTCGTTGGGTATCCAGACTCCGGTTATTACGTTGAGCGTTCAGGCTCCGGTCAGTTTCGTTGGGTATCCAGACTCCGGTTATTACGTTGAACGTTCAGGCTCCGGTCAGTTTCGTTGGGTGTTCAGACTCCGGTTATTACGTTGAGCGTTCAGGCTCTGATCATTTTCGTTGAGCATCCAGACTCCAGTTATTACATTGTGCGTTCAGGCTCCGGTCAGTTTCGTTGAGTATCCAGACTCCGGTTATTACGTTGAGCGTTCAGGCTCTGTTCAGTTTCGTTGGGTATCCAGACTCCGGTTATTACATTGAGCGTTCAGGCTCCGGTCAGTTTCGTTGTGTATCCAGACTCCGGTTATTACGTTGACCGTTCAGGCTCCGGTCAATTTCGTTGGGTATCCAGACTCTGGTTTTTACGTTGAGTGTTCAGGCTCCGGTCAGTTTCGTCTGGTATCCAGACTTCAGTTATTACGTTGAGCGTTCAGGCTCCGGTTAGTTTCGTTGGGTATCCAGACTCCGATTTTTACGTTGAGCGTTCAGGCTCCGGTCAGTTTTGTTGGGTATCCAGACTCTGGTTTTTACGTTGAGCGTTCAGGCTCCGGTCAGTTTTGTTGGGTATCCAGACTCCGGTTATTACGTTAAGCGTTCTGGCTCTGGTCAGTTTCGTTGGGTATCCAGACTCCGGTTATTACGTTGAGCGTTCAGGCTCCGGTCAGTTTCGTTGGGTATCCAGACTCTGGTTTTTACGTTGAGCATTCAGGCTCCGGTCAGTTTCGTTGGGTATCCAGACTCCGGTTCTTACGTTGAGCGTTCAGGCTCCGGTCAGTTTCGTTGTGTATCCAGACTCCGGTTATTACGTTGAGCGATCAAGCTCTGATCAATTTCATTGTGTATCCAGACTCCGGTTATCACGTTGATCTTTCAGGCTCCAGTCAGTTTCGGATAGTATCCAGACTCCGGTTATTACGTTGAACGTTCAGGCTCCGGTCAGTTTCGTTGGGTGTCCAGACTCCGGTTATTCCGGTGAGCCTTCAGGCTCCGGTCAATTTCGTTGGGTATCCAGACTCCGATTATTACGTTGAGCGTTCAGGCTCCGGTCAGTTTCGTTGGGTATCCAGACTCCGATTTTTACGTTGAGCGTTCAGGCTCTGGTCAGTTTTTTCTGGTATCCAGACTCAGGTTTTTACGTTGAACGTTCAGGCTCCAGTCACTTTTGTTGGGTATCCAGACTCCGGTTATTATGTTGAGGGTTCAGGCTCCGGTCAGTTTCGTTGGTTATCCAGACTATGGTTATTACATTGAGCGTTCAGGCTCCGGTCCGTTTCGTTGGGTATTCAGACTCCGGTTATTACGTTGAGCGTTCAGGCTCCAGTCAGTTTCTTTGGGTATCCAGACTCCGGTTATTACGTTGAGTGTTCAGGCTCCGGTCAGTTTCGTTGGGTATCCAGACTCCGGTTATTACGTTGAGCGAGCAGGCTCCGGTCAGTTTCGTCGGGTATCCAGACTTCGGTTATTACGTTGAATGTTCAGGCTCCGGTCAGTTTCGTTGGGCATCCAGACTCCAGTTTTTACGTTGAGCGTTCAGGATCTAGTCAGTTTTGTTGGGTATCCATACTCTGGTTATTACGTTGAGCGTTCAGGCTCCGTTCAGTTTCGTAGGGTATCCAGACTCCGGTTATTACGTTGAGCGTTCAGGCTCCGGTCAGTTTCGTTGGGTATCCAGACTTCGGTTATTACGTTGAGCGTTCAGGCTCCGGTCAGTTTCGTTGGGTATCCAGACTCCGGTTATTACGTTGAGCGTTCAGGCTCTGGTCAGTTTTATTGAGTATCCAGATTCCGGTTATTACGTTGAGCCTTCAGGCCCTGGTCAATTTCGTTGGGTATCCAGACTCCGATTATTACGTTGAGCGTTCAGGCTCCGGTCAGTTTCGTTGGGTATCCAGACTCCGGTTTTTACGTTGAGCGTTCAGGCTCTGGTCAATTTTTTTGGGTATCCAGACTCCGGTTTTTACGTTGAACGTTCAGGCTCCAGTCAGTTTTGTTGGGTATCCAGACTCCGGTTATTACGTTGAGGGTTCAGGCTCCGGTCAGTTTCGTTGGGTATCCAGACTCCGGTTATTACATTGAGCGTTCAGGCTCCGGTCCGTTTCGTTGGGTATTCAGACTCCGGTTATTACGTTGAGCGTTCAGGCTCCAGTCAGTTTCTTTGGGTATCCAGACTCCGGTTATTACGTTGAGCGTTCAGGCTCCGATCAGTTTCGTTGGGTATCCAGACTCCGGTTATTACGTTGAGCGAGCAGGCTCCGGTCAGTTTCGTCGGGTATCCAGACTTCGGTTATTACGTTGAATGTTCAGGCTCCGTTCAGTTTCGTTGTGTATCAAGACTTCGGTTATTACTTTGAGCGATCTGGCTCCGGTCAGTTTCGTTGCGTATCCAAACTTCGGTTATTACATTGATGGTTCAGGCTCTAGTCAGTTTCGTTGTGTATCCAGATTCCGGTTATTACGTTGAACGTTCAGGCTCCGGTCAGTTTTGTTGGGTATCCAGACTCCGGTTATTATGTTGAGCGTTCAGGCTCCGGTCAGTTTCGTTGGGTATCCGAACTTCGGTTATTACGTTGAGCGTTCAAGCTCCGATCAGTTTCGTTGTGTATCCAGATTCCGGTTATTACGTTGAGCGTTCAGGCTCCGGTCAGTTTTGTTGGGTATCCACACTACGGTTATTACATTGAGCGTTCAGGCTCCGGTCCGTTTCGTTGGGTATCCAGACTCCGGTTATTACATTGAGCGTTCAGGCTCCAGTCAGTTTCTTTGGGTATCCAAACTCCGTTATTACGTTTAGTGTTCAGGCTCCGGTCATTTTCGTTGGGTATCCAGACTCCGGTTATTACATTGAGCGAGCAGGCTCCGGTCAGTTTCGTTGGGTATCCAGACTTCGGTTATTACGTTGAGTGTTCAGGCTCCGGTCAGTGTCGTTGGGTATCCAGACTCCGGTTTTTACGTTGAGCGTTCAGGCTCTAGTCATTTTTGTTGGGTATCCATACTCTGGTTATTATGTTGAGCGTTCAGGCTCCTTTCAGTTTCATAGGGTATCCAGACTTCGGTTATTACGTTGAGCATTCAGGCTCCTGTCAGTTTCGTTGGGTATCCAGACTCCAGTTATTACATTGAGCGTTCAGGCTCTGGACAGTTTCGTTGGGTATCCAGACTCCGGTTATTACGTTGAGCGTTCAGGCTCCGGTCAGTTTCGTTGGGTATCCAGACTCCGGTTATTACGTTGAACGTTCAGGCTCCGGTCAGTTTCGTTGGGTGTCCAGACTCTGGTTATTACGTTGAGCGTTCAGGCTCTGATCATTTTCGTTGAGCATCCAGACTCCAGTTATTACGTTGTGCGTTCAGGCTCCGGTCAGTTTCGTTGAGTATCCAGACTCCGGTTATTACGTTGAGCGTTCAGGCTCCGTTCAGTTTCGTTGGGTATCCAGACTCCGGTTATTACGTTGAGCGTTCAGGCTCCGGTCAGTTTTGTTGTATATCCAGACTCCGGTTATTACGTTGAGCGTTCAGGCTCCGGTCAATTTCGTTGGGTATCCAGACTCTGGTTTTTACGTTGAGTGTTCAGGCTCCGGTCACTTTCGTTTGGTATCCTGACTTCAGTTATTACGTTGAGTGTTCAGGCTCCGGTCAGTTTCGTTGGGTATCCAGACTCCGATTTTTACGTTGAGCGTTCAGGCTCCGGTCAGTTTTGTTGGGTATCCAGACTCTGGTTTTTACGTTGAGCGTTCAGGCTCCGGTCAGTTTTGTTGGGTATCCAGACTCCGGTTATTACGTTAAGCGTTTTGGCTCTGGTCGGGTTTCGTTGGGTATCCAGACTCCGGTTATTACGTTGAGCGTTCATGCTCCGGTCAGTTTCGTTGGGTATCCAGACTCTGGTCTTTACGTTGAGCATTCAGGCTCCGGTCAGTTTCGTTGGGTATCCAGACTCCGGTTATTACGTTGAGCGTTCAGGCTCCGGTCAGTTTCGTTGTGTATCCAGACTCCGGTTATTACGTTGAGTGATAAAGCTTTGATCAATTTCATTGTGTATCTAGACTCCGGTTATCACGTTGATCTTTCAGGCTCCAGTCAGTTTCAGATAGTATCCAGACTCCGGTTATTACGTTGAACATTCAGGCTCCGGTCAGTTTCGTTGGGTGTCCAAACTCCGGTTATTACGGTGAGCCTTCAGGCTCCGGTCAATTTCGTTGGGTATCCAGACTCCGATTATTACGTTGAGCGTTCAGGCTACGGTCAGTTTCGTTGGGTATCCAGACTCCGGTTTTTACGTTGAGCGTTCAGGCTCTGGTCAGTTTTTTCTAGTATCTAGACTCAGGTTTTTACGTTGAACGTTCAGGCTCCAGTCACTTTTGTTGGGTATCCAGACTCTGGTTATTATGTTGAGGGTTCAGGCTCCGGTCAGTTTCGTTGGTTATCCAAACTATGGTTATTACATTGAGCGTTCAGGCTCCGGTCCGTTTCGTTGGGTATTCAGACTCCGGTTATTACGTTGAGCGTTCAGGCTCCAGTCAGTTTCTTTGGTATCCAGACTCCGGTTATTACGTTGAGTGTTCAGGCTCCGGTCAGTTTCGTTGGGTATCCAGACTCCGGTTATTACGTTGAGCGAGCAGGCTCCGGTCAGTTTCGTCGGGTATCCAGACTTCGGTTATTACGCTGAATGTTCAGGCTCTGGTCAGTTTCGTTGGGCATCCAGACTCCGGTTTTTACGTTGAGCGTTCAGGCTCCAGTCAGTTTTGTTGGGTATCCATACTCCGGTTATTACGTTGAGCGTTCAGGCTCCGTTCAGTTTCGTAGGGTATCCAGACTCCGGTTATTACGTTGAGCGTTCAGGCTCCGGTCAGTTTCGTTGGGTATCCAGACTTCGGTTATTACGTTGAGCGTTCAGGCTCCGGTCAGTTTCTTTGGGTATCCAGACTCCGGTTATTACGTTGAGCGTTCAGGCTCTGGTCAGTTTTGTTGAGTATCCAGATTCCGGTTATTACGTTGAGCCTTCAGGCCCTGGTCAATTTCGTTGGGTATCCAGACTCTGATTATTACGTTGAGCGTTCAGGCTCCGGTCAGTTTCGTTGGGTATCCAGACTCCGGTTTTTACGTTGAGCATTCAGGCTCTGGTCAATTTTTTTGGGTATCCAGACTCCGGTTTTTACGTTGAACCTTCAGGCTCCCGTCAGTTTTGTTGGGTATCCAGACTCCGGTTATTACGTTGAGGGTTCAGGCTCCGGTCAGTTTCGTTGGGTATCCAGACTCTGGTTATTACATTGAGCGTTCAGGCTCCGGTCCGTTTCGTTGGGTATTCAGACTCCGGTTATTACGTTGAGCGTTCAGGCTCCAGTCAGTTTCTTTGGGTATCCAGACTCCGGTTATTACGTTGAGCGTTCAGGCTCCGGTCAGTTTCGTTGGGTATCCAGACTCCGGTTATTACGTTGAGCGAGCAGGCTCCGGTCAGTTTCGTCGGGTATCCAGACTTCGGTTATTACGTTGAATGTTCAGGCTCCGGTCAGTTTCGTTGGGTATCCAGACTCCGGTTTTTACGTTGAGCGTTCAGGCTCCAGTCAGTTTTGTTGGGTATCCATACTCCGGTTATTACGTTGAGCGTTCAGGCTCCGTTCACTTTCGTAGGGTATCCAGACTCCGGTTATTATGTTGAGCGTTCAGGCTCCAGTCAGTTTCGTTGGGTATCTAGACTCCGGTTATTACGTTGAACGTTCAGGCTCCGGTCAGTTTCGTTGGGTATCCAGACTCCGGTTATTACGGTGAGCGTTCAGGCTCCAATAAATTCCTTTAAGCATCCAGACTCCAGTTATTACGTTGTGCGTTCAGGCTCTAGTCAGTTTCGTTGAGTATCCAGACTCCGGTTATTACGTTGAGCGTTCAGGCTCCGTTCAGTTTCGTAGGGTATCCAGACTCCGGTTATTACGTTGAGCGTTCAGGCTCCGGTCAGTTTCGTTGTGTATCCAGACTCTAGTTATTACGTTGAGCGTTCAGGCTCCGGTCAGTTTCGTTGGGTATCCAGACTCCGGCTATTACGTTGAGCGTTCAGGCTCTGGTCAGTTTTGTTGAGTATCCAGATTCCGGTTATTACGTTGAGCCTTCAGGCCCTGGTCAATTTCGTTGGGTATCCAGACTCTGATTATTACGTTGAGCGTTCAGGCTCCGGTCAGTTTCGTTGGGTATCCAGACTCCGGTTTTTACGTTGAGCATTCAGGCTCTGGTCAATTTTTTTGGGTATCCAGACTCCGGTTTTTACGTTGAACGTTCAGGCTCCAGTCAGTTTTGTTGGGTATCCAGACTCCGGTTATTACGTTGAGGGTTCAGGCTCCGGTCAGTTTCGTTGGGTATCCAGACTCTGGTTATTACATTGAGCGTTCAGGCTCCGGTCCGTTTCGTTGGGTATTCAGACTCCGGTTATTACGTTGAGCGTTCAGGCTCCAGTCAGTTTCTTTGGGTATCCAGACTCCGGTTATTACGTTGAGCGTTCAGGCTCCGGTCAGTTTCGTTGGGTATCCAGACTCCGGTTATTACGTTGAGCGAGCAGGCTCCAGTTAGTTTCGTCGGGTATCCAGACTTCGGTTATTACGTTGAATGTTCAGGCTCCGGTCAGTTTCGTTGGGTATCCAGACTCCGGTTTTTACGTTGAGCGTTCAGGCTCCAGTCAGTTTTGTTGGGTATCCATACTCCGGTTATTACGTTGAGCGTTCAGGCTCCGTTCACTTTCGTAGGGTATCCAGACTCCGGTTATTACGTTGAGCGTTCAAGCTCCGGTCAGTTTCGTTGGGTATCTAGACTCCGATTATTACGTTGAACGTTCAGGCTCCGGTCAGTTTCGTTGGGTGTCCAGACTCTGGTTATTACGGTGAGCGTTCAGGCTCCAATAAATTCCTTTAAGCATCCAGACTCCAGTTATTACGTTGTGCGTTCAGGCTCTGGTCAGTTTCGTTGAGTATCCAGACTCCGGTTATTACGTTGAGCGTTCAGGCTCCGTTCAGTTTCGTAGGGTATCCAGACTCCGGTTATTACGTTGAGCGTTCAGGCTCCGGTCAGTTTCGTTGGGTATCCAGACTCCGGTTTTTACGTTGAGCATTCAGGCTCTGGTCAATTTTTTTGGGTATCCAGACTCCGGTTTTTACGTTGAACCTTCAGGCTCCCGTCAGTTTTGTTGGGTATCCAGACTCCGGTTATTACGTTGAGGGTTCAGGCTCCGGTCAGTTTCGTTGGGTATCCAGACTCTGGTTATTACATTGAGCGTTCAGGCTCCGGTCCGTTTCGTTGGGTATTCAGACTCCGGTTATTACGTTGAGCGTTCAGGCTCCAGTCAGTTTCTTTGGGTATCCAGACTCCGGTTATTACGTTGAGCGTTCAGGCTCCGGTCAGTTTCGTTGGGTATCCAGACTCCGGTTATTACGTTGAGCGAGCAGGCTCCGGTCAGTTTCGTCGGGTATCCAGACTTCGGTTATTACGTTGAATGTTCAGGCTCCGGTCAGTTTCGTTGGGTATCCAGACTCCGGTTTTTACGTTGAGCGTTCAGGCTCCAGTCAGTTTTGTTGGGTATCCATACTCCGGTTATTACGTTGAGCGTTCAGGCTCCGTTCACTTTCGTAGGGTATCCAGACTCCGGTTATTATGTTGAGCGTTCAGGCTCCAGTCAGTTTCGTTGGGTATCTAGACTCCGGTTATTACGTTGAACGTTCAGGCTCCGGTCAGTTTCGTTGGGTATCCAGACTCCGGTTATTACGGTGAGCGTTCAGGCTCCAATAAATTCCTTTAAGCATCCAGACTCCAGTTATTACGTTGTGCGTTCAGGCTCTAGTCAGTTTCGTTGAGTATCCAGACTCCGGTTATTACGTTGAGCGTTCAGGCTCCGTTCAGTTTCGTAGGGTATCCAGACTCCGGTTATTACGTTGAGCGTTCAGGCTCCGGTCAGTTTCGTTGTGTATCCAGACTCTAGTTATTACGTTGAGCGTTCAGGCTCCGGTCAGTTTCGTTGGGTATCCAGACTCCGGCTATTACGTTGAGCGTTCAGGCTCTGGTCAGTTTTGTTGAGTATCCAGATTCCGGTTATTACGTTGAGCCTTCAGGCCCTGGTCAATTTCGTTGGGTATCCAGACTCTGATTATTACGTTGAGCGTTCAGGCTCCGGTCAGTTTCGTTGGGTATCCAGACTCCGGTTTTTACGTTGAGCATTCAGGCTCTGGTCAATTTTTTTGGGTATCCAGACTCCGGTTTTTACGTTGAACGTTCAGGCTCCAGTCAGTTTTGTTGGGTATCCAGACTCCGGTTATTACGTTGAGGGTTCAGGCTCCGGTCAGTTTCGTTGGGTATCCAGACTCTGGTTATTACATTGAGCGTTCAGGCTCCGGTCCGTTTCGTTGGGTATTCAGACTCCGGTTATTACGTTGAGCGTTCAGGCTCCAGTCAGTTTCTTTGGGTATCCAGACTCCGGTTATTACGTTGAGCGTTCAGGCTCCGGTCAGTTTCGTTGGGTATCCAGACTCCGGTTATTACGTTGAGCGAGCAGGCTCCAGTTAGTTTCGTCGGGTATCCAGACTTCGGTTATTACGTTGAATGTTCAGGCTCCGGTCAGTTTCGTTGGGTATCCAGACTCCGGTTTTTACGTTGAGCGTTCAGGCTCCAGTCAGTTTTGTTGGGTATCCATACTCCGGTTATTACGTTGAGCGTTCAGGCTCCGTTCACTTTCGTAGGGTATCCAGACTCCGGTTATTACGTTGAGCGTTCAAGCTCCGGTCAGTTTCGTTGGGTATCTAGACTCCGATTATTACGTTGAACGTTCAGGCTCCGGTCAGTTTCGTTGGGTGTCCAGACTCTGGTTATTACGGTGAGCGTTCAGGCTCCAATAAATTCCTTTAAGCATCCAGACTCCAGTTATTACGTTGTGCGTTCAGGCTCTGGTCAGTTTCGTTGAGTATCCAGACTCCGGTTATTACGTTGAGCGTTCAGGCTCCGTTCAGTTTCGTAGGGTATCCAGACTCCGGTTATTACGTTGAGCGTTCAGGCTCCGGTCAGTTTCGTTGTGTATCCAGACTCTAGTTATTACGTTGAGCGTTCAGGCTCCGGTCAGTTTCGTTGGGTATCCAGACTCCGGTTATTACGTTGAGCGTTCAGGCTCTGGTCAGTTTTGTTGAGTATCCAGATTCCGGTTATTACGTTGAGCCTTCAGGCCCTGGTCAATTTCGTTGGGTATCCAGACTCTGATTATTACGTTGAGCGTTCAGGCTCCGGTCAGTTTCGTTGGGTATCTAGACTCCGGTTTTTACGTTGAGCATTCAGGCTCTGGTCAATTTTTTTGGGTATCCAGACTCCGGTTTTTACGTTGAACGTTCAGGCTCCAGTCAGTTTTGTTGGGTATCCAGACTCCGGTTATTACGTTGAGGGTTCAGGCTCCGGTCAGTTTCGTTGGGTATCCAGACTCCGGTTATTACATTGAGCGTTCAGGCTCCGGTCCGTTTCGTTGGGTATTCAGACTCCGGTTATTACGTTGAGCGTTCAGGCTGCAGTCAGTTTCTTTGGGTATCCAGACTCCGGTTATTACGTTGAGCGTTCAGGCTCCGGTCAGTTTCGTTGGGTATCCAGACTCCGGTTATTACGTTGAGCGAGCAGGCTCCAGTTAGTTTCGTCGGGTATCCAGACTTCGGTTATTACGTTGAATGTTCAGGCTCCGGTCAGTTTCGTTGGGTATCCAGACTCCGGTTTTTACGTTGAGCGTTCAGGCTCCAGTCAGTTTTGTTGGGTATCCATACTCCGGTTATTACGTTGAGCGTTCAGGCTCCGTTCACTTTCGTAGGGTATCCAGACTCCGGTTATTACGTTGAGCGTTCAAGCTCCGGTCAGTTTCGTTGGGTATCTAGACTCCGATTATTACGTTGAACGTTCAGGCTCCGGTCAGTTTCGTTGGGTGTCCAGACTCTGGTTATTACGGTGAGCGTTCAGGCTCCAATAAATTCCTTTAAGCATCCAGACTCCAGTTATTACGTTGTGCGTTCAGGCTCTGGTCAGTTTCGTTGAGTATCCACACTCCGGTTATTACGTTGAGCGTTCAGGCTCCGTTCAGTTTCGTAGGGTATCCAGACTCCGGTTATTACGTTCAGCGTTCAGGCTCCGGTCAGTTTCGTTGTGTATCCAGACTCTAGTTATTACGTTGAGCGTTCAGGCTCCGGTCAGTTTCGTTGGGTATCCAGACTCCGGTTATTACGTTGAGCGTTCAGGCTCTGGTCAGTTTTGTTGAGTATCCAGATTCCGGTTATTACGTTGAGCCTTCAGGCCCTGGTCAATTTCGTTGGGTATCCAGACTCTGATTATTACGTTGAGCGTTCAGGCTCCGGTCAGTTTCGTTGGGTATCCAGACTCCGGTTTTTACGTTGAGCATTCAGGCTCTGGTCAATTTTTTTGGGTATCCAGACTCCGGTTTTTACGTTGAACGTTCAGGCTCTAGTCAGTTTTGTTGGGTATCCAGACTCCGGTTATTACGTTGAGGGTTCAGGCTCCGGTCAGTTTCGTTGGGTATCCAGACTCCGGTTATTACATTGAGCGTTCAGGCTCCGGTCCGTTTCGTTGGGTATTCAGACTCCGGTTATTACGTTGAGCGTTCAGGCTCCAGTCAGTTTCTTTGGGTATCCAGACTCCGGTTATTACGTTGAGCGTTCAGGCTCCGGTCAGTTTCGTTGGGTATCCAGACTCCGGTTATTACGTTGAGCGAGCAAGCTCCAGTTAGTTTCGTCGGGTATCCAGACTTCGGTTATTACGTTGAATGTTCAGGCTCCGGTCAGTTTCGTTGGGTATCCAGACTCCGGTTTTTACGTTGAGCGTTCAGGCTCCAGTCAGTTTTGTTGGGTATCCATACTCCGGTTATTACGTTGAGCGTTCAGGCTCTGTTCACTTTCGTAGGGTATCCAGACTCCGGTTATTACGTTGAGCGTTCAAGCTCCGGTCAGTTTCGTTGGGTATCTAGACTCCGATTATTACGTTGAACGTTCAGGCTCCGGTCAGTTTCGTTGGGTGTCCAGACTCTGGTTATTACGGTGAGCGTTCAGGCTCCAATAAATTCCTTTAAGCATCCAGACTCCAGTTATTACGTTGTGCGTTCAGGCTCTGGTCAGTTTCGTTGAGTATCCAGACTCCGGTTATTACGTTGAGCGTTCAGGCTCCGTTCTGTTTCGTAGGGTATCCAGACTCCGGTTATTACGTTGAGCGTTCAGGCTCCGGTCAGTTTCGTTGTGTATCCAGACTCTAGTTATTACGTTGAGAGTTCAGGCCCCGGTCAGTTTCGTTGGGTATCCAGACTCCGGTTTTTACGCTGAGCGTTCAGGCTCCGGTCTGTTTTGTTGGGTATCCAGATTCCGGTTATTACGTTGAGCGTTCAGGCTCCGGTCAGTTTCGTTGGGTATCCAGACTCTGGTTATTATGTTGAGCGTTCAGGCTCCGGTCAGTTTCGTTAGGTATCCAGACTACGGTTATTACATTGAGCGTTCAGGCTCCGGTCAGTTTTGTTGGGTATCCAGACTCCGGTTATTACGTTAAGCGTTCAGGCTCCGGTCAGTTTCGTTGGGTATCCAGACTCCGGTTATTACGTTGAGCGTTCAGGCTCCGGTCAGTTTCGTTGGGTATCCAGACTCTGGTTTTTACTTTAAGCGTTCAGGCTCCGGTCAGTTTCGTTGGGTATCCAGACTCCAGTTATTACGTTGAGCGTTCAGGCTCCAGTCAGTTTCGTTGGGTATCCAGACTCCGGTTATTACGTTGAGCGTTAAGGCTCTGGTCAGTTTCGTTGGGTATCCCGACTCTGGTTTTTACGTTGAGCGTTCAGGCTCCGGTCAGTTTCGTTGGGTATCCAGACTCCGGTTATTACGTTGAGCGTTCAGGCTCCGGTCAGTTTTGTTGGGTATCCAGACCCCAGTTACTACGTTAAGCGTTCAGGCTCCGGTCAGTTTTGTTGGGTATCCAGACTCCGGTTTTTACGTTGAGCGTTCAGGCTCCGGTCAGTTTTGCTGGGTATCCAGACTCCGGTTATTACGTTGAGCGAGCAGGCTCCGGTCAGTTTCGTTGGGTATCTAGACTCCGGTTATTACGTTGAGCGTTCAGGCTCCGGTCAGTTTCGTTGGGTATCTAGAATCCGGTTATTACGTTGAGCGATCTAGCTCTGGTCAGTTTTGTTGCGTATCCAGACTTCGGTTATTACATTGATGGTTCAGGCTCCAGTCAGTTTCGTTGTGTATCCAGATTCCGGTTATTACGCTGAACGTTCAGGCTCCGGTCAATTTTGTTGGGTAACCAGACTCCGGTTATTACGTTGGCGTTCAGGCTCCGGTCAGTTTCGTTGGGTAACCAAACTTCAGTTATTACGTTGAGCGTTCACGCTCCGGTCAGTTTCGTTGTGTATCCAGATTCCGGTTATTACGTTGAGCGTTCAGGCTCCGGTCAGTTTCGTTGGGTATCCAGACTCCGGTTATTACGTTGAACGTTCAGGCTCCGGTCAGTTTCATTGGGTGTCCAGACTTCGGTTATTACGTTGAGCGTTCAAGCTCCGGTCATTTTCGTTGTGCATCCAGACTCCAGTTATTACGTTGTGCGTTCAGGCTCCGGTCAGTTTCGTTGAGTATCCAGACTCCGGTTATTACGTTGAGCATTCAGGCTCCGGTCAATTTCGTTGTGTATCCAGACTCCGGTTATTACGTTGAGCGTTCAGGCTCCGGTCAGTTTCGTTGGGTATCCAGATTCCGGTTTTTACGTTGAGCGTTCAGGCTCCGGTCAGTTTTATTGGGTATCCAGACTCAGGTTATTACGTTGAGCGTTCAGGCTCCGGTCAGTTTCGTTGTGTATCCAGACTCCAGTTATTACGTTGAGCGTTCAGGCTTCGGTCAGTTTCGTTGGGTATCCAGACTCCGGTTTTTACGTTGAGCGTTCAGGCTCCGGTCAGTTTCGTTGTGTATCCAGACTCCAGTTATTACGTTGAGCGTTCAGGCTTCGGTCAGTTTTGTTGGGTATCCAGACTCCGGTTTTTACGTTGAGCGTTCAGGCTCCGGTCAGTTTTGTTGGGTATCCAGACTCCGGTTATTACGTTGAGCGTTCAGGCTCCGGTCAGTTTCGTTGGGTATCCAAACTCCGGTTATTATGTTGAGCGTTCAGGCTCCGGTCAGTTTCGTTGGGTATCCAGACTCCGGTTATTACATTGAGTGTTTAGGCTCCGGTCAGTTTCGTTTGGTATCCAGACTTCAGTTATTACGTTGAGCATTCAGGCCCCGGTCAGTTTCGTTGGGTATCCAGACTCCGATTTTTACGTTGAGCGTTCAGGCTCCGGTCAGTTTCGTTGGGTATCCAGACTCTGGTTTTTACTTTGAGCGTTCAGGCTCCGGTCAGTTTCGTTGGGTATCCAGACTCCGATTATTACGTTGAGCGTTCAGGCTCCGGTCAGTTTCGTTGGGTATCCAGACTCCGGTTATTACGTTGAGCGTTCAGGCTCCGGTCAGTTTCGTTGGGTATCCAGACTCTGGTTTTTACTTTGAGCGTTCAGGCTCCGGTCAGTTTCGTTGGGTATCCAGACTCCGATTATTACGTTGAGCGTTCAGGCTCCGGTCAGTTTCGTTGGGTATCCAGACTCCGGTTTTTACGTTGAGCGTTCAGGCTCTGGTCAGTTTTTTTGGGTATCCAGACTCCGGTTTTTACGTTGAACGTTCAGGCTCCAGTCAGTTTTGTTGGGTATCCAGACTCCGGTTATTACTTTGAGGGTTCAGGCTCCGGTCATTTTCACTGGGTATCCAGACTCCGGTTATTACATTGAGCGAGCAGGTTCCAGTCAGTTTCGTTGGGTATCCAGACTCCGGTTATAACGTTGAGCGTTCAGGCTCTGGTCAGTTTCGTTGGGTATCTAGACTCCGGTTATTACGTTGAGCGTTCAGGCTCCGTTCAGTTTCGTTGCGTATCCACACTTCGGTTATTACATTGATGGTTCAGGCTCCAGTCAGTTTCGTTGTGTATCCAGATTCTGGTTATTACGTTGAACGTTCAGGCTCCGGTCAGTTTTGTTGGGTATCCAGACTCCGGTTATTACGTTGAACGTTCAGGCTCCGATCAGTTTCGTTGTGTATCTAGATTCCGGTTATTACGTTGAGCGTTCAGGCTCCGGTCATTTTCGTTGAGCATCCAGACTCCAGTTATTACGTTGTGCGTTCAGGCTCTGGTCAGTTTCGTTGAGTATCCGAACTCCGGTTATTACGTTGAGCATTTAGGCTCCGGTCAATTTCGTTTTGTATCCAGACTACGGTTATTACGTTGAGCGTTCAGACTCCGGTCATTTTCGTTGAGCATCCAGACTCCAGTTATTACGTTGTGCGTTCAGGCTCCGGTCAGTTTCGTTGAGTATCCAGACTCCGGTTATTACGTTGAGCGTTCAGGCTCCGGTCAGTTTCGTTGTGTATCCAGACTCCAGTTATTACATTGAGCGTTTAGGCTCCGGTCAGTTTCGTTGGGTATCCAGACTCCGGTTTTTACGTTGAGCGTTCAGGCACCGGTCAGTTTTGTTGGGTATCTAGACTCCGGTTATTACATTGAACGTTCAGGCTCCGGTCAGTTTCGTTGTGTATCCAGACTCCAGTTATTACGTTGAGCGTTCAGGCTCCGGTCAGTTTCGTTGGGTATCCAGACTCCGGTTTTTACGTTGAGCGTTCATGCTCCGGTCAGTTTTAGTGGGTATCCAGACTCCGGTTATTACGTTGAGCGCTCAGGCTCCGGTCAGTTTCGTTGTGTATCCAGACTCCAGTTATTACGTTGAGCGTTCAGGCTTCGGTCAGTTTTGTTGGGTATCCAGACTCCGGTTTTTACGTTGAGCGTTCAGGCTCCGGTCAGTTTTGTTGGGTATCCAGACTCCGGTTATTACGTTGAGCGTTCAGGCTCCGGTCAGTTTCGTTGGGTATCCAAACTCCGGTTATTATGTTGAGCGTTCAGGCTCCGGTCAGTTTCGTTGGGTATCCAGACTCCGGTTATTACATTGAGTGTTTAGGCTCTGGTCAGTTTTGTTTGGTATCCAGACTTCAGTTATTACGTTGAGCATTCAGGCCCCGGTCAGTTTCGTTGGGTATCCAGACTCCGATTTTTACGTTGAGCGTTCAGGCTCTGGTCAGTTTCGTTGGGTATCCAGACTCTGGTTTTTACTTTGAGCGTTCAGGCTCCGGTCAGTTTCGTTGGGTATCCAGACTCCGATTATTACGTTGAGCGTTCAGGCTCCGGTCAGTTTCGTTGGGTATCCAGACTCCGGTTATTACGTTGAGCGTTCAGGCTCCGGTCAGTTTCGTTGGGTATCCAGACTCTGGTTTTTACTTTGAGCGTTCAGGCTCCGGTCAGTTTCGTTGGGTATCCAGACTCCGATTATTACGTTGAGCGTTCAGGCTCCGGTCAGTTTCGTTGGGTATCCAGACTCCGGTTTTTACGTTGAGCGTTCAGGCTCTGGTCAGTTTTTTTGGGTATCCAGACTCCGGTTTTTACGTTGAACGTTCAGGCTCTAGTCAGTTTTGTTGGGTATCCAGACTCCGGTTATTACTTTGAGGGTTCAGGCTCCGGTCATTTTCACTGGGTATCCAGACTCCGGTTGTTACATTGAGCGAGCAGGTTCCAGTCAGTTTCGTTGGGTATCCAGACTCCGGTTATAACGTTGAGCGTTCAGGCTCTGGTCAGTTTCGTTGGGTATCCAGACTCCGGTTTTTACGTTGAGCGTCTAGGCTCCGGTCAGTTTCGTTTGGTATCCAGACTTCAGTTATTACGTTGAGCATTCAGGCCCCGGTCAGTTTCGTTGGGTATCCAGACTCCGATTTTTACGTTGAGCGTTCAGGCTCCGGTCAGTTTCGTTGGGTATCCAGACTCTGGTTTTTACTTTGAGCGTTCAGGCTCCGGTCAGTTTCGTTGGGTATCCAGACTCCGATTATTACGTTGAGCGTTCAGGCTCCGGTCAGTTTCGTTGGGTATCCAGACTCCGGTTATTACGTTGAGCGTTCAGGCTCCGGTCAGTTTCGTTGGGTATCCAGACTCTGGTTTTTACTTTGAGCGTTCAGGCTCCGGTCAGTTTCGTTGGGTATCCAGACTCCGATTATTACGTTGAGCGTTCAGGCTCCGGTCAGTTTCGTTGGGTATCCAGACTCCGGTTTTTACGTTGAGCGTTCAGGCTCTGGTCAGTTTTTTTGAGTATCCAGACTCCGGTTTTTACGTTGAACGTTCAGGCTCTAGTCAGTTTTGTTGGGTATCCAGACTCCGGTTATTACTTTGAGGGTTCAGGCTCCGGTCATTTTCACTGGGTATCCAGACTCCGGTTATTACATTGAGCGAGCAGGTTCCAGTCAGTTTCGTTGGGTATCCAGACTCCGGTTATAACGTTGAGCGTTCAGGCTCTGGTCAGTTTCGTTGGGTATCTAGACTCCGGTTATTACGTTGAGCGTTCAGGCTCCGTTCAGTTTCGTTGCGTATCCACACTTCGGTTATTACATTGATGGTTCAGGCTCCAGTCAGTTTCGTTGTGTATCCAGATTCTGGTTATTACGTTGAACGTTCAGGCTCCGGTCAGTTTTGTTGGGTATCCAGACTCCGGTTATTACGTTGAACGTTCAGGCTCCGGTCAGTTTCGTAGGGTATCCGAACTCCGGTTATTACGTTGAGCGTTCAAGCTCCGATCAGTTTCGTTGTGTATCTAGATTCCGGTTAATACGTTGAGCGTTCAGGCTCCGGTCATTTTCGTTGAGCATCCAGACTCCAGTTATTACGTTGTGCGTTCAGGCTCCGGTCAGTTTCGTTGAGTATCCGAACTCCGGTTATTACGTTGAGCATTTAGGCTCCGGTCAATTTCGTTTTGTGTCCAGACTCCGGTTATTACGTTGAGCGTTCAGACTCCGGTCATTTTCGTTGAGCATCCAGACTCCAGTTATTACGTTGTGCGTTCAGGCTCCGGTCAATTTCGTTGAGTATCCAGACTCCGGTTATTACGTTGAGCGTTCAGGCTCCGGTCAGTTTCGTTGTGTATCCAGACTCCAGTTATTACATTGAGCGTTCAGGCTCCGGTCAGTTTCGTTGGGTATCCAGACTCCGGTTTTTACGTTGAGCGTTCAGGATTTGGTCAGTTTTGTTGAGTATCCAGACTCCGGTTATTACGTTGAGCGTTCAGGCTCCGGTCAGTTTCGTTGTGTATCCAGACTCCAGTTATTACATTGAGCGTTTAGGCTCCGGTCAGTTTCGTTGGGTATCCAGACTCCGGTTTTTACGTTGAGCGTTCAGGCACCGGTCAGTTTTGTTGGGTATCTAGACTCCGGTTATTACATTGAACGTTCAGGCTCCGGTCAGTTTCGTTGTGTATCCAGACTCCAGTTATTACGTTGAGCGTTCAGGCTCCGGTCAGTTTCGTTGGGTATCCAGACTCCGGTTTTTACGTTGAGCGTTCATGCTCCGGTCAGTTTTAGTGGGTATCCAGACTCCGGTTATTACGTTGAGCGCTCAGGCTCCAGTCAGTTTCGTTGTGTATCCAGACTCCAGTTATTACGTTGAGCGTTCAGGCTTCGGTCAGTTTTGTTGGGTATCCAGACTCCGGTTTTTACGTTGAGCGTTCAGGCTCCGGTCAGTTTTGTTGGGTATCCAGACTCCGGTTATTACGTTGAGCGTTCAGGCTCCGGTCAGTTTCGTTGGGTATCCAAACTCCGGTTATTATGTTGAGCGTTCAGGCTCCGGTCAGTTTCGTTGGGTATCCAGACTCCGGTTATTACATTGAGTGTTTAGGCTCCGGTCAGTTTCGTTTGGTATCCAGACTTCAGTTATTACGTTGAGCATTCAGGCCCCGGTCAGTTTCGTTGGGTATCCAGACTCCGATTTTTACGTTGAGCGTTCAGGCTCCGGTCAGTTTCGTTGGTATCCAGACTCTGGTTTTTACTTTGAGCGTTCAGGCTCCGGTCAGTTTCGTTGGGTATCCAGACTCCGATTATTACGTTGAGCGTTCAGGCTCCGGTCAGTTTCGTTGGGTATCCAGACTCCGGTTATTACGTTGAGCGTTCAGGCTCCGGTCAGTTTCGTTGGGTATCCAGACTCTGGTTTTTACTTTGAGCGTTCAGGCTCCGGTCAGTTTCGTTGGGTATCCAGACTCCGATTATTACGTTGAGCGTTCAGGCTCTGGTCAGTTTCGTTGGGTATCCAGACTCCGGTTTTTACGTTGAGCGTTCAGGCTCTGGTCAGTTTTTTTGGGTATCCAGACTCCGGTTTTTACGTTGAACGTTCAGGCTCTAGTCAGTTTTGTTGGGTATCCAGACTCCGGTTATTACTTTGAGGGTTCAGGCTCCGGTCATTTTCACTGGGTATCCAGACTCCGGTTATTACATTGAACGAGCAGGTTCCAGTCAGTTTCGTTGGGTATGCAGACTCCGGTTATAACGTTGAGCGTTCAGGCTCTGGTCAGTTTCGTTGGGTATCTAGACTCAGGTTATTACGTTGAGCGTTCAGGCTCCGTTCAGTTTCGTTGCGTATCCACACTTCGGTTATTACATTGATGGTTCAGGCTCCAGTCAGTTTCGCTGTGTATCCAGATTCTGGTTATTACGTTGAACGTTCAGGCTCCGGTCAGTTTTGTTGGGTATCCAGACTCCGGTTATTACGTTGAACGTTCAGGCTCCGGTCAGTTTCGTAGGGTATCCGAACTCCGGTTATTACGTTGAGCGTTCAAGCTCCGATCAGTTTCGTTGTGTATCTAGATTCCGGTTATTACGTTGAGCGTTCAGGCTCCGGTCATTTTTGTTGAGCATCCAGACTCCAGTTATTATAATGTGCGTTCAGGCTCAGGTCAGTTTCGTTGAGTATCCGAACTCCGGTTATTACGTTGAGCATTTAGGCTCCGGTCAATTTCGTTTTGTATCCAGACTCCGGTTATTACGTTGAGCGTTCAGACTCCGGTCATTTTCGTTTAGCATCCAGACTCCAGTTATTACGTTGTGCGTTCAGGCTCCGGTCAGTTTCGTTGAGTATCCAGACTCCGGTTATTACGTTGAGCGTTCAGGCTCCGGTCAGTTTCGTTGTGTATCCAGACTCCAGTTATTACATTGAGCGTTCAGGCTCCGGTCAGTTTCGTTGGGTATCCAGACTCCGGTTTTTACGTTGAGCGTTCAGGATTTGGTCAGTTTTGTTGAGTATCCAGACTCCGGTTATTACGTTGAGCGTTCAGGCTCCGGTCAGTTTCGTTGTGTATCCAGACTCCAGTTATTACATTGAGCGTTTAGGCTCCGGTCAGTTTCGTTGGGTATCCAGACTCCGGTTTTTACGTTGAGCGTTCAGGCACCGGTCAGTTTTGTTGGGTATCTAGACTCCGGTTATTACATTGAGCGTTCAGGCTCCGGTCAGTTTCGTTGTGTATCCAGACTCCAGTTATTACGTTGAGCGTTCAGGCTCCGGTCAGTTTCGTTGGGTATCCAGACTCCGGTTTTTACGTTGAGCGTTCATGCTCCGGTCAGTTTTAGTGGGTATCCAGACTCCGGTTATTACGTTGAGCGCTCAGGCTCCGGTCAGTTTCGTTGTGTATCCAGACTCCAGTTATTACGTTGAGCGTTCAGGCTCCGGTCAGTTTCATTGGGTATCCAGACTCCGGTTTTTACGTTGAGCATTCAGGCTCCGGTCAGTTTTGTTGAGTATCCAGACTCTGGTTATTACGTTGAGCGTTCAGCCTCCGGTCAGTTTCGTTGTGTATCCAGACTCCAGTTATTACGTTGAGCGTTCAGGCTCCGGTCAGTTTCGTTGGGTATCCAGACTCCGGTTTTTACGTTGAGCGTTCAGGCTCCGGTCAGTTTTGTTGGGTATCCAGACTTCGGTTATTACGTTGAGCGTTCAGGCTCCGGTCAGTTTCGTTGGGTATCCAGACCCCTGTTATTATGTTGAGTGTTCAGGCTCCGGTCAGTTTCGTTGGATATCCAGACTCCGGTTATTACATTGAGTGTTTAGGTTCCGGTAAGTTTCGTTTGGTATCCAGACTTCAGTTATTACGTTGAGCATTCAGGCCCCGGTCAGTTTCGTTGGGTATCCAGACTCCGATTTTTACATTGAGCGTTCAGGCTCCGGGCAGTTTTGTTGGGTATCCAGACTCTGGTTTTTACGTTGAGCGTTCAGGCTCCGGTCAGTTTTGTTGGGTATCCAGACTCCGGTTATTACGTTAAGCGTTCAGGCTCCGGTCAGTTTCGTTGGGTATCCAGACTCCGGTTATTACGTTGAGCGTTCAGGCTCCGGTCAGTTTCGTTGGGTATCCAGACTCTGGTTTTTACTTTGAGCGTTCAGGCTCCGGTCAGTTTCTTTGGGTATCCAGACTCCGGTTATTACATTGAGCGTTCAGGCTCCGGTCAGTTTCGTTGGGTATCCAGACTCCGGTTTTTACGTTGAGCGTTCAGGCTCCGGTCAGTTTTGTTGGGTATCCAGACTTCGGTTATTACGTTGAGCGTTCAGGCTCCGGTCAGTTTCGTTGGGTATCCAGACCCCTGTTATTATGTTGAGTGTTCAGGCTCCGGTCAGTTTCGTTGGATATCCAGACTCCGGTTATTACATTGAGTGTTTAGGCTCCGGTCAGTTTCGTTTGGTATCCAGACTTCAGTTATTACGTTGAGCATTCAGGCCCCGGTCAGTTTCGTTGGGTATCCAGACTCCGATTTTTACGTTGAGCGTTCAGGCTCCGGGCAGTTTTGTTGGGTATCCAGACTCTGGTTTTTACGTTGAGCGTTCAGGCTCCGGTCAGTTTTGTTGGGTATCCAGACTCCGGTTATTACGTTAAGCGTTCAGGCTCCGGTCAGTTTCGTTGGGTATCCAGACTCCGGTTATTACGTTGAGCGTTCAGGCTCCGGTCAGTTTCGTTGGGTATCCAGACTCTGGTTTTTACTTTGAGCGTTCAGGCTCCGGTCAGTTTCTTTGGGTATCCAGACTCCGGTTATTACATTGAGCGTTCAGGCTCCGGTTAGTTTCGTTGGGTATCCAGACTCCGGTTATTACGTTAAACGTTCAGGCTCCGGTCAGTTTCGTTGGGTATCCAGACTCCGATTTTTATGTTGAGCGTTCAGGCTCCGGTCAGTTTTGTTGGGTATCCAGACTCTGGTTTTTACGGTGAGCGTTCGGGCTCCGGTCAGTTTTGCTGGGTATCCAGACTCCGGTTATTACATTGAGCGAGCAGGCTCCGGTCAGTGTCATTGGGCATCTAGACTCCGGTTATTACGTTGAGCGTTCAGGCTCCGGTCAGTTTCGTTGGGTATCCAGACTCCGGTTTTTGCGTTGAGCGTTCAGGATCCGGTCAGTTTTGTTGAGTATCCAGACTCCGGTTATTACATTGAGCGTTCAGGCTCCGGTCAGTTTCGTTGGGTATCCAGACTCCGGTTTTTAAGTTGAGCGTTCAGGATCCGGTCAGTTTTGTTGAGTATCCAGACTCCGGTTATTACGTTGAGCGTTCAGGCTCCGGTCAGTTTCGTTATGTATCCAGACTCCAGTTATTACATTGAGCGTTTAGGCTCAGGTCAGTTTCGTTGGGTATCCAGACTCCGGTTTTTACGTTGAGCGTTCAGGCACCGGTCAGTTTTGTTGGGTATCTAGACTCCGGTTATTACATTGAGCGTTCAGGCTCCGGTCAGTTTCGTTGTGTATCCAGACTCCAGTTTTTACGTTGAGCGTTCAGGCTCCGGTCAGTTTCGTTGGGTATCCAGACTCCGGTTTTTACGTTGAGCGTTCATGCTCCGGTCAGTTTTATTGGGTATCCAGACTCCGGTTATTACGTTGAGCGTTCAGGCTCCGGTCAGTTTCGTTGTGTATCCAGACTCCAGTTATTACGTTGAGCGTTCAGGCTCCGGTCAGTTTCATTGGGTATCCAGACTCCGGTTTTTACGTTGAGCATTCAGGCTCCGGTCAGTTTTGTTGAGTATCCAGACTCCGGTTATTACGTTGAGCGTTCAGCCTCCGGTCAGTTTCGTTGTGTATCCAGACTCCAGTTATTACGTTGAGCGTTTAGGCTCCGGTCAGTTTCATTGGGTATCCAGACTCCGGTTTTTACGTTGAGCGTTCAGGCACCGGTCAGTTTTGTTGGGTATCCAGACTCCGATTATTACATTGAGCGTTCAGGCTCCGGTCAGTTTCGTTGTGTATCCAGACTCCAGTTATTACGTTGAGCGTTCAGGCTCCGGTCAGTTTCGTTGGGTATCCAGACTCCGGTTTTTACGTTGAGCGTTCAGGCTCCGGTCAGTTTTGTTGGGTATCCAGACTCCGGTTATTACGTTGAGCGTTCAGGCTCCGGTCAGTTTCGTTGGGTATCCAGACCCCTGTTATTATGTTGAGTGTTCAGGCTCCGGTCAGTTTCGTTGGATATCCAGACTCCGGTTATTACAATGAGTGTTTAGGCTCCGGTCAGTTTCGTTTGGTATCCAGACTTCAGTTATTACGTTGAGCATTCAGGCCCCGGTCAGTTTCGTTGGGTATCCAGACTCCGATTTTTACGTTGAGCGTTCAGGCTCCGGGCAGTTTTGTTGGGTATCCAGACTCTGGTTTTTACGTTGAGCGTTCAGGCTCCGGTCAGTTTTGTTGGGTATCCAGACTCTGGTTTTTACGTTGAGCGTTCAGGCTCCGGGCAGTTTTGTTGGGTATCCAGACTCTGGTTTTTACGTTGAGCGTTCAGGCTCCGGTCAGTTTTGTTGGGTATCCAGACTCCGGTTATTACGTTAAGCGTTCAGGCTCCGGTCAGTTTCGTTGGGTATCCAGACTCCGGTTATTACGTTGAGCGTTCAGGCTCCGGTTAGTTTCGTTGGGTATCCAGACTCCGGTTATTACGTTGAACGTTCAGGCTCCGGTCAGTTTCGTTGGGTATCCAGACTCCGGTTTTTATGTTGAGCGTTCAGGCTCCGGTCAGTTTTGTTGGGTATCCAGACTCTGGTTTTTACGTTGAGCGTTCGGGCTCCGGTCAGTTTTGCTGGGTATCCAGACTCCGGTTATTACGTTGAGCGAGCAGGCTCCGGTCAGTGTCGTTGGGCATCTAGACTCCGGTTATTACGTTGAGCGTTCAGGCTCCGGTCAGTTTCGTTGGGTATCCAGACTCCGGTTTTTACGTTGAGCGTTCAGGATCCGGTCAGTTTTGTTGAGTATCCAGACTCCGGTTATTACATTGAGCGTTCAGGCTCCGGTCAGTTTCGTTGGGTATCCAGACTCCGGTTTTTAAGTTGAGCGTTCAGGATCCGGTCAGTTTTGTTGAGTATCCAGACTCCGGTTATTACGTTGAGCGTTCAGGCTCCGGTCAGTTTCGTTGTGTATCCAGACTCCAGTTATTACATTGAGCGTTTAGGCTCCGGTCAGTTTCGTTGGGTATCCAGACTCCGGTTTTTACGTTGAGCGTTCAGGCACCGGTCAGTTTTGTTGGGTATCTAGACTCCGGTTATTACATTGAGCGTTCAGGCTCCGGTCAGTTTCGTTGTGTATCCAGACTCCGGTTTTTACGTTGAGCGTTCAGGCTCCGGTCAGTTTCGTTGGGTATCCAGACTCCGGTTTTTACGTTGAGCGTTCATGCTCCGGTCAGTTTTATTGGGTATCCAGACTCCGGTTATTACGTTGAGCGTTCAGGCTCCGGTCAGTTTCGTTGTGTATCCAGACTCCAGTTATTACGTTGAGCGTTCAGGCTCCGGTCAGTTTCATTGGGTATCCAGACTCCGGTTTTTACATTGAGCATTCAGGCTCCGGTCAGTTTTGTTGAGTATCCAGACTCCGGTTATTACGTTGAGCGTTCAGCCTCCGGTCAGTTTCGTTGTGTATCCAGACTCCAGTTATTACGTTGAGCGTTTAGGCTCCGGTCAGTTTCATTGGGTATCCAGACTCCGGTTTTTACGTTGAGCGTTCAGGCACCGGTCAGTTTTGTTGGGTATCCAGACTCCGATTATTACATTGAGCGTTCAGGCGCCGGTCAATTTCGTTGTGTATCCAGACTCCAGTTATTACGTTGAGCGTTCAGGCTCCGGTCAGTTTCGTTGGGTATCCAGACTCCGGTTTTTACGTTGAGCGTTCAGGCTCCGGTCAGTTTTGTTGGGTATCCAGACTCCGGTTATTACGTTGAGCGTTCAGGCTCAGGTCAGTTTCGTTGGGTATCCAGACCCCTGTTATTATGTTGAGCGTTCAGGCTCCGGTCAGTTTCGTTGGATATCCAGACTCCGGTTATTACAATGAGTGTTTAGGCTCCGGTCAGTTTCGTTTGGTATCCAGACTTCAGTTATTACGTTGAGCATTCAGGCCCCGGTCAGTTTCGTTGGGTATCCAGACTCCGATTTTTACGTTGAGCGTTCAGGCTCCGGGCAGTTTTGTTGGGTATCCAGACTCTGGTTTTTACATTGAGCGTTCAGGCTCCGGTCAGTTTTGTTGGGTATCCAGACTCCGGTTATTACGTTAAGCGTTCAGGCTCCGGTCAGTTTCGTTGGGTATCCAGACTCCGGTTATTACGTTGAGCGTTCAGGCTCCGGTCAGTTTCGTTGGGTATCCAGACTCTGGTTTTTACTTTGAACGTTCAGGCTCCGGTCAGTTTCTTTGGGTATCCAGACTCCGGTTATTACGTTGAGCGTTCAGGCTCCGGTCAGTTTCGTTGGGTATCCAGACTCCGGTTTTTACATTGAGCGTTCAGGCTCCGGTCAGTTTTATTGGATATCCAGACTCCGGTTATTACGTTGAGCGTTCAGGCTCCGGTCAATTTCGTTGTGTATCCAGACTCCAGTTATTACATTGAGCGTTCAGGCTCCGGTCAGTTTCGTTGGGTATCCAGACTCCGGTTTTTACGTTGAGCGTTCAGGATCCGGTCCGTTTTGTTGAGTATCCAGACTCCGGTTATTACGTTGAGCGTTCAGGCTCCGGTCAGTTTCGTTGTGTATCCAGACTCCAGTTATTACATTGAGCATTTAGGCTCCGGTTAGTTTCGTTGGGTATCCAGACTCCGGTTTTTACGTTGAGCGTTCAGGCACCGGTCAGTTTTGTTGGGTATCTAGACTCCGGTTATTACATTGAGCGTTCAGGCTCCGGTCAATTTCGTTGGGTATCCAGACTCCGGTTTTTACGTTGAGCGTTCATGCTCCAGTCAGTTTTATTGGGTATCCAGACTCCGGTTATTACGTTGAGCGTTCAGGCTCCGGTCAGTTTCGTTGTGTATCCAGAGTCCAGTTATTACGTTGAGCGTTCAAGCTCCGGTCAGTTTCATTAGGTATCCAGACTCCGGTTTTTACGTTGAGCATTCAGGCTCCGGTCAGTTTTGTTGAGTATCCAGACTCCGGTTATTACGTTGAGCGTTCAGGCTCCGGTCAGTTTCGTTGGGTATCCAGACCCCTGTTATTATGTTGAGTGTTCAGGCTCCGGTCAGTTTCGTTGGATATCCAGACTCCGGTTATTACAATGAGTGTTTAGGCTCCGGTCAGTTTCGTTTGGTATCCAGACTTCAGTTATTACGTTGAGCATTCAGGCCCCGGTCAGTTTCGTTGGGTATCCAGACTCCGATTTTTACGTTGAGCGTTCAGGCTCCGGGCAGTTTTGTTGGGTATCCAGACTCTGGTTTTTACGTTGAGCGTTCAGGCTCCGGTCAGTTTTGTTGGGTATCCAGACTCCGGTTATTACGTTAAGCGTTCAGGCTCCGGTCAGTTTCGTTGGGTATCCAGACTCCGGTTATTACGTTGAGCGTTCAGGCTCCGGTCAGTTTCGTTGGGTATCCAGACTCTGGTTTTTACTTTGAGCGTTCAGGCTCCGGTCAGTTTCTTTGGGTATCCAGACTCCGGTTATTACATTGAGCGTTCAGGCTCCGGTTAGTTTCGTTGGGTATCCAGACTCCGGTTATTACGTTGAACGTTCAGGCTCTGGTCAGTTTCGTTGGGTATCCAGACTCCGGTTTTTATGTTGAGCGTTCAGGCTCCGGTCAGTTTTGTTGGGTATCCAGACTCTGGTTTTTACGTTGAGCGTTCGGGCTCCGGTCAGTTTTGCTGGGTATCCAGACTCCGGTTATTACGTTGAGCGAGCAGGCTCCGGTCAGTGTCGTTGGGCATCTAGACTCCGGTTATTACGTTGAGCGTTCAGGCTCCGGTCAGTTTCGTTGGGTATCCAGACTCCGGTTTTTACGTTGAGCGTTCAGGATCCGGTCAGTTTTGTTGAGTATCCAGACTCCGGTTATTACATTGAGCGTTCAGGCTCCGGTCAGTTTCGTTGGGTATCCAGACTCCGGTTTTTAAGTTGAGCGTTCAGGATCCGGTCAGTTTTGTTGAGTATCCAGACTCCGGTTATTACGTTGAGCGTTCAGGCTCCGGTCAGTTTCGTTGTGTATCCAGACTCCAGTTATTACATTGAGCGTTTAGGCTCCGGTCAGTTTCGTTGGGTATCCAGACTCCGGTTTTTACGTTGAGCGTTCATGCTCCGGTCAGTTTTATTGGGTATCCAGACTCCGGTTATTACGTTGAGCGTTCAGGCTCCGGTCAGTTTCGTTGTGTATCCAGACTCCAGTTATTACGTTGAGCGTTCAGGCTCCGGTCAGTTTCATTGGGTATCCAGACTCCGGTTTTTACGTTGAGCATTCAGGCTCCGGTCAGTTTTGTTGAGTATCCAGACTCCGGTTATTACGTTGAGCGTTCAGCCTCCGGTCAGTTTCGTTGTGTATCCAGACTCCAGTTATTACGTTGAGCGTTTAGGCTCCGGTCAGTTTCATTGGGTATCCAGACTCCGGTTTTTACGTTGAGCGTTCAGGCACCGGTCAGTTTTGTTGGGTATCCAGACTCCGATTATTACATTGAGCGTTCAGGCTCCGGTCAGTTTCGTTGTGTATCCAGACTCCAGTTATTACGTTGAGCGTTCAGGCTCCTGTCAGTTTCGTTGGGTATCCAGACTCCGGTTTTTACGTTGAGCGTTCAGGCTCCGGTCAGTTTTATTGGGTATCCAGACTCCGGTTATTACGTTGAGCGTTCAGGCTCAGGTCAGTTTCGTTGGGTATCCAAACCCCTGTTATTATGTTGAGCGTTCAGGCTCCGGTCAGTTTCGTTGGATATCCAGACTCCGGTTATTACAATGAGTGTTTAGGCTCCGGTCAGTTTCGTTTGGTATCCAGACTTCAGTTATTACGTTGAGCATTCAGGCCCCGGTCAGTTTCGTTGGGTATCCAGACTCCGATTTTTACGTTGAGCGTTCAGGCTCCGGGCAGTTTTGTTGGGTATCCAGACTCTGGTTTTTACGTTGAGCGTTCAGGCTCCGGTCAGTTTTGTTGGGTATCCAGACTCCGGTTATTACGTTAAGCGTTCAGGCTCCGGTCAGTTTCGTTGGGTATCCAGACTCCGGTTATTACGTTGAGCGTTCAGGCTCCGGTCAGTTTCGTTGGGTATCCAGACTCTGGTTTTTACTTTGAGCGTTCAGGCTCCGGTCGGTTTCTTTGGGTATCCAGACTCCGGTTATTACGTTGAGCGTTCAGGCTCCGGTCAGTTTCGTTGGGTATCCAGACTCCGGTTTTTACATTGAGCGTTCAGGCTCCGGTCAGTTTTATTGGGTATCCAGACTCCGGTTATTACGTTGAGCGTTCAGGCTCCGGTCAGTTTTGTTGTGTATCCAGACTCCAGTTATTACATTGAGCGTTCAGGCTCCAATCAGTTTCGTTGGGTATCTAGACTCCGGTTTTTACGTTGAGCGTTCAGGATCCGGTCCGTTTTGTTGAGTATCCAGACTCCGGTTATTACGTTGAGCGTTCAGGCTCCGGTCAGTTTCGTTGTGTATCCAGACTCCAGTTATTACATTGAGCATTTAGGCTCCGGTTAGTTTCGTTGGGTATCCAGACTCCGGTTTTTACGTTGAGCGTTCAGGCACCGGTCAGTTTTGTTGGGTATCTAGACTCCGGTTATTACATTGAGCGTTCAGGCTCCGGTCAGTTTCGTTGTGTATCCAGACTCCAGTTATTACGTTGAGCGTTCAGGCTCCGGTCAATTTCGTTGGGTATCCAGACTCCGGTTTTTACGTTGAGCGTTCATGCTCCGGTCAGTTTTATTGGGTATCCAGACTCCGGTTATTACGTTGAGCGTTCAGGCTCCGGTCAGTTTCGTTGTGTATCCAGAGTCCAGTTATTACGTTGAGCGTTCAGGCTCCGGTCAGTTTCATTAGGTATCCAGACTCCGGTTTTTACGTTGAGCATTCAGGCTCCGGTCAGTTTTGTTGAGTATCCAGACTCCGGTTATTACGTTGAGCGTTCAGCCTCCGGTCAGTTTCGTTGTGTATCCAGACTCCAGTTATTACGTTGAGCGTTTAGGCTCCGGTCAGTTTCGTTGGGTATCCAGACTCCGGTTTTTACGTTGAGCGTTCAGGCACCGGTAAGTTTTGTTGGGTATCCAGACTCCGGTTATTACATTGAGCGTTCAGGCTCCGGTCAGTTTCGTTGTGTATCCAGACTCCAGTTATTACGTTGAGCGTTCAGGCTCCGGTCAGTTTCGTTGGGTATCCAGACTCCGGTTTTTACGTTGAGCGTTCAGGCTCCGGTCAGTTTTGTTGGGTATCCAGACTCCGGTTATCACGTTGAGCGTTCAGGCTCCGGTCAGTTTCGTTGGGTATCCAGACACCTGTTATTATGTTGAGTGTTCAGGCTCCGGTCAGTTTCGTTGGATATCCAGACTCCGGTTATTACATTGAGTGTTTAGGCTCCGGTCAGTTTCGTTTGGTATCCAGACTTCAGTTATTACGTTGAGCATTCAGGCCCCGGTCAGTTTCGTTGGGTACCCAGACTCCGATTTTTACGTTGAGCGTTCAGGCTCCGGTCAGTTTTGTTGGGTATCCAGACTCTGGTTTTTACGTTGAGCGTTCAGGCTCCGGTCAGTTTTGTTGGGTATCCAGACTCCGGTTATTACGTTAAGCGTTCAGGCTCCCGTCAGTTTCGTTGGGTATCCAGACTCCGGTTATTACGTTGAGCGTTCAGGCTCCGGTCAGTTTCGTTGGGTATCCAGACTCTGGTTTTTACTTTGAGCGTTCAGGCTCCGGTCAGTTTCTTTGGGTATCCAGACTCCGGTTATTACGTTGAGCGTTCAGGCTCCGGTCAGTTTCGTTGGGTATCCAGACTCCAGTTATTACATTGAGCGTTCAGGCTCCGGTCAGTTTCGTTGGGTATCCAGACTCCGGTTTTTACGTTGAGCGTTCAGGATCCGGTCCGTTTTGTTGAGTATCCAGACTCCGGTTATTACGTTGAGCGTTCAGGCTCCGGTCAGTTTCGTTGTGTATCCAGACTCCAGTTATTACATTGAGCATTTAGGCTCCGGTTAGTTTCGTTGGGTATCCAGACTCCGGTTTTTACGTTGAGCGTTCAGGCACCGGTCAGTTTTGTTGGGTATCTAGACTCCGGTTATTACATTGAGCGTTCAGGCTCCGGTCAGTTTCGTTGTGTATCCAGACTCCAGTTATTACGTTGAGCGTTCAGGCTCCGGTCAATTTCGTTGGGTATCCAGACTCCGGTTTTTACGTTGAGCGTTCATGCTCCGGTCAGTTTTATTGGGTATCCAGACTCCGGTTATTACGTTGAGCGTTCAGGCTCCGGTCAGTTTCGTTGTGTATCCAGAGTTCAGTTATTACGTTGAGCGTTCAGGCTCCGGTCAGTTTCATTAGGTATCCAGACTCCGGTTTTTACGTTGAGCATTCAGGCTCCGGTCAGTTTTGTTGAGTATCCAGACTCCGGTTATTACGTTGAGCGTTCAGCCTCCGGTCAGCTTCGTTGTGTATCCAGACTCCAGTTATTACGTTGAGCGTTTAGGCTCCGGTCAGTTTCGTTGGGTATCCAGACTCCGGTTTTTACGTTGAGCGTTCAGGCACCGGTAAGTTTTGTTGGGTATCCAGACTCCGGTTATTACATTGAGCGTTCAGGCTCCGGTCAGTTTCGTTGTGTATCCAGACTCCAGTTATTACGTTGAGCATTCAGGCTCCGGTCAGTTTCGTTGGGTATCCAGACTCCGGTTTTTACATTGAGCGTTCAGGCTCCAGTCAGTTTTGTTGGGTATCCAGACTCCGGTTATTACGTTGAGCGTTCAGGCTCCGGTCAGTTTCGTTGGGTATCCAGACCCCTGTTATTATGTTGAGTGTTCAGGCTCCGGTCAGTTTCGTTGGATATCCAGACTCCGGTTATTACATTGAGTGTTTAGGCTCCGGTCAGTTTCGTTTGGTATCCAGACTTCAGTTATTACGTTGAGCATTCAGGCCCCGGTCAGTTTCGTTGGGTACCCAGACTCCGATTTTTACGTTGAGCGTTCAGGCTCCGGGCAGTTTTGTTGGGTATCCAGACTCTGGTTTTTACGTTGAGCGTTCAGGCTCCGGTCAGTTTTGTTGGGTATCCAGACTCCGGTTATTACGTTAAGCGTTCAGGCTCCGGTCAGTTTCGTTGGGTATCCAGACTCCGGTTATTACGTTGAGCGTTCAGGCTCCGGTCAGTTTCGTTGGGTATCCAGACTCTGGTTTTTACTTTGAGCGTTCAGGCTCCGGTCAGTTTCTTTAGGTATCCAGACTCCGGTTATTACGTTGAGCGTTCAGGCTCCGGTCAGTTTCGTTGGGTATCCAGACTCCGGTTTTTACATTGAGCGTTCAGGCTCCGGTCAGTTTTATTGGGTATCCAGACTCCGGTTATTACGTTGAGCGTTCAGGCTCCGGTCAGTTTCGTTGTGTATCCAGACTCCAGTTATTACATTGAGCGTTCAGACTCCGGTCAGTTTCGTTGGGTATCCAGACTCCGGTTTTTACGTTGAGCGTTCAGGATCCGGTCCGTTTTGTTGAGTATCCAGACTCCGGTTATTACGTTGAGCGTTCAGGCTCCGGTCAGTTTCGTTGTGTATCCAGACTCCAGTTATTACATTGAGGATTTAGGCTCCGGTTAGTTTCGTTGGGTATCCAGACTCCGGTTTTTACGTTGAGCGTTCAGGCACCGGTCAGTTTTGTTGGGTATCTAGACTCCGGTTATTACATTGAGCGTTCAGGCTCCGGTCAGTTTCGTTGTGTATCCAGACTCCAGTTATTACGTTGAGCGTTCAGGCTCCGGTCAATTTCGTTGGGTATCCAGACTCCGGTTTTTACGTTGAGCGTTCATGCTCCGGTCAGTTTTATTGGGTATCCAGACTCCGGTTATTACGTTGAGCGTTCAGGCTCCGGTCAGTTTCGTTGTGTATCCAGAGTCTAGTTATTACGTTGAGCGTTCAGGCTCCGGTCAGTTTCATTAGGTATCCAGACTCCGGTTTTTACGTTGAGCATTCAGGCTCCGGTCAGTTTTGTTGAGTATCCAGACTCCGGTTATTACGTTGAGCGTTCAGCCTCCGGTCAGTTTCGTTGTGTATCCAGACTCCAGTTATTACGTTGAGCGTTTAGGCTCCGGTCAGTTTCGTTGGGTATCCAGACTCCGGTTTTTACGTTGAGCGTTCAGGCACCGGTAAGTTTTGTTGGGTATCAAGACTCCGGTTATTACATTGAGCGTTCAAGCTCCGGTCAGTTTCGTTGTGTATCCAGACTCCAGTTATTACATTGAGCGTTCAGGCTCCGGTCAGTTTCGTTGGGTATCCAGACTCCGGTTTTTACGTTGAGCGTTCAGGCTCCGGTCAGTTTTGTTGGGTATCCAGACTCCGGTTATCACGTTGAGCGTTCAGGCTCCGGTCAGTTTCGTTGGGTATCCAGACCCCTGTTATTATGTTGAGTGTTCAGGCTCCGGTCAGTTTCGTTGGATATCCAGACTCCGGTTATTACATTGAGTGTTTAGGCTCCGGTCAGTTTCGTTTGGTATCCAGACTTCAGTTATTACGTTGAGCATTCAGGCCCCGGTCAGTTTCGTTGGGTACCCAGATTCCGATTTTTACGTTGAGCGTTCAGGCTCCGGGCAGTTTTGTTGGGTATCCAGACTCTGGTTTTTACGTTGAGCGTTCAGGCTCCGGTCAGTTTTGTTGGGTATCCAGACTCAGGTTATTACGTTAAGTGTTCAGGCTCCGGTCAATTTCGTTGGGTATCCAGACTCCGGTTATTACGTTGAGCGTTCAGGCTCCGGTCAGTTTCGTTGGGTATCCAGACTCTGGTTTTTACTTTGAGCGTTCAGGCTCCGGTCAGTTTCTTTGGGTATCCAGACTCCGGTTATTACGTTGAGCGTTCAGGCTCCGGTCAGATTCGTTGGGTATCCAGACTCCGGTTATTACGTTGAGCGTTCAGGCTCCGGTCAGTTTCGTTAGGTATCCAGACTCCGGTTTTTATGTTGAGCGTTCAGGCTCCGGTCAGTTTTGTTGGGTATCCAGACTCTGGTTTTTACGTTGAGCGTTCGGGCTCCGGTCAGTTTTGCTGGGTATCCAGACTCCGGTTATTACGTTGAGCGAGCAGGCTCGGGTCAGTGTCGTTGGGTATCTAGACTCCGGTTATTAAGTTGAGCGTTCAGGCTCCGGTCAGTTTCGTTGGGTATCCAGACTCTGGTTATTACGTTGAGCGTTCAGGATCCGGTCAGTTTTGTTGAGTATCCAGACTCCGGTTATTACATTGAGCGTTCAGGCTCCGGTCAGTTTCATTGGGTATCCAGACTCCGGTTTTTACGTTGAGCATTCAGGCTCCGGTCAGTTTTGTTGAGTATCCAGACTCCGGT
This sequence comes from Lathyrus sativus, assembly GCA_963859935.3. Lineage (NCBI taxonomy): Eukaryota > Viridiplantae > Streptophyta > Magnoliopsida > Fabales > Fabaceae > Lathyrus > Lathyrus sativus. The sequence continues at coordinate 111,164 of CAWUDS030000750.1, forward strand.
TATTACGTTGAGCGTTCAGCCTCCGGTCAGTTTCGTTGTGTATCCAGACTCCAGTTATTACGTTGAGCGTTTAGGCTCCGGTCAGTTTCATTGGGTATCCAGACTCCGGTTTTTACGTTGAGCGTTCAGGCACCGGTCAGTTTTGTTGGGTATCCAGACTCCGGTTATTACGTTGAGCGTTCAGGCTCCGGTCAGTTTCGTTGGGTATCCAGACTCCGGTTTTTATGTTGAGCGTTCAGGCTCCGGTCAGTTTTGTTGGGTATCCAGACTCTGGTTTTTACGTTGAGCGTTCGGGCTCCGGTCAGTTTTGCTGGGTATCCAGACTCCGGTTATTACGTTGAGCGAGCAGGCTCCGGTCAGTGTCGTTGGGTATCTAGACTCCGGTTATTAAGTTGAGCGTTCAGGCTCCGGTCAGTTTCGTTGGGTATCCAGACTCCGGTTATTACGTTGAGCGTTCAGGATCCGGTCAGTTTTGTTGAGTATCCAGACTCCGGTTATTACATTGAGCGTTCAGGCTCCGGTCAGTTTCATTGGGTATCCAGACTCCGGTTTTTACGTTGAGCATTCAGGCTCCGGTCAGTTTTGTTGAGTATCCAGACTCCGGTTATTACGTTGAGCGTTCAGCCTCCGGTCAGTTTCGTTGTGTATCCAGACTCCAGTTATTACGTTGAGCGTTTAGGCTCCGGTCAGTTTCATTGGGTATCCAGACTCCGGTTTTTACGTTAAGCGTTCAGGCACCGGTCAGTTTTGTTGGGTATCCAGACTCCGATTATTACATTGAGCGTTCAGGCTCCGGTCAGTTTCGTTGTGTATCCAGACTCCAGTTATTACGTTGAGCGTTCAGGCTCCGGTCAGTTTCGTTGGGTATCCAGACTCCGGTTTTTACGTTGAGCGTTTAGGCTCCGGTCAGTTTTGTTGGGTATCCAGACTCCGGTTATTACGTTGAGCGTTCAGGCTCCGGTCAGTTTCGTTGGGTATCCAGACCCCTGTTATTATGTTGAGCGTTCAGGCTCCGGTCAGTTTCGTTGGATATCCAGACTCCGGTCAGTTTTGTTTGGTATCCAGACTTCAGTTATTACGTTGAGCATTCAGGCCCCGGTCAGTTTCGTTGGGTATCCAGACTCCGATTTTTACGTTGAGCGTTCAGGCTCCGGGCAGTTTTGTTGGGTATCCAGACTCTGGTTTTTACGTTGAGCGTTCAGGCTCCGGTCAGTTTTGTTGGGTATCCAGACTCTGGTTATTACGTTAAGCGTTCAGGCTCCGGTCAGTTTCGTTGGGTATCCAGACTCCGGTTATTACGTTGAGCGTTCAGGCTCGGGTCAGTTTCGTTGGGTATCCAGACTCTGGTTTTTACTTTGAGCGTTCAGGCTCCGGTCAGTTTCTTTGGGTATCCAGACTCCGGTTATTACGTTGAGCGTTCAGGCTCCGGTCAGTTTCGTTGGGTATCCAGACTCCGGTTTTTACATTGAGCGTTCAGGCTCCGGTCAGTTTTATTGGGTATCCAGACTCCGGTTATTACGTTGAGCGTTCAGGCTCCGGTCAGTTTCGTTGTGTATCCAGACTCCAGTTATTACATTGAGCGTTCAGGCTCCGGTCAGTTTCGTTGGGTATCCAGACTCCGGTTTTTACGTTGAGCGTTCAGGATCCGGTCCGTTTTGTTGAGTATCCAGACTCCGGTTATTACGTTGAGCGTTCAGGCTCCGGTCAGTTTCGTTGTGTATCCAGACTCCAGTTATTACATTGAGCATTTAGGCTCCGGTTAGTTTCGTTGGGTATCCAGACTCCGGTTTTTACGTTGAGCGTTCAGGCACCGGTCAGTTTTGTTGGGTATCTAGACTCCGGTTATTACATTGAGCGTTCAGGCTCCGGTCAGTTTCGTTGTGTATCCAGACTCCAGTTATTACGTTGAGCGTTCAGGCTCCGGTCAATTTCGTTGGGTATCCAGACTCCGGTTTTTACGTTGAGCGTTCATGCTCCGGTCAGTTTTATTGGGTATCCAGACTCCGGTTATTACGTTGAGCGTTCAGGCTCCGGTCAGTTTCGTTGTGTATCTAGAGTCCAGTTATTACGTTGAGCGTTCAGGCTCCGGTCAGTTTCATTAGGTATCCAGACTCCGGTTTTTACGTTGAGCATTCAGGCTCCAGTCAGTTTTGTTGAGTATCCAGACTCCGGTTATTACGTTGAGCGTTCAGCCTCCGGTCAGTTTCGTTGTGTATCCAGACTCCAGTTATTACGTTGAGCGTTTAGGCTCCGGGCAGTTTTGTTGGGTATCCAGACTCTGGTTTTTACGTTGAGCGTTCAGGCTCCGGTCAGTTTTGTTGGGTATCCAGACTCCGGTTATTACGTTAAGTGTTCAGGCTCCGGTCAGTTTCGTTGGGTATCCAGACTCCGGTTATTACGTTGAGCGTTCAGGCTCCGGTCAGTTTCGTTGGGTATCCAGACTCTGGTTTTTACTTTGAGCGTTCAGGCTCCGGTCAGTTTCTTTGGGTATCTAGACTCCGGTTATTACGTTGAGCGTTCAGGCTCCGGTCAGTTTCGTTGGGTATCCAGACTCCGGTTATTACGTTGAGCGTTCAGGCTCCGGTCAGTTTCGTTGGGTATCCAGACTCCGGTTTTTATGTTGAGCGTTCAGGCTCCGGTCAGTTTTGTTGGGTATCCAGACTCTGGTTTTTACGTTGAGCGTTCGGGCTCCGGTCAGTTTTGCTGGGTATCCAGACTCCGGTTATTACGTTGAGCGAGCAGGCTCCGGTCAATGTCGTTGGGTATCTAGACTCCGGTTATTACGTTGAGCGTTCAGGCTCCGGTCAGTTTCGTTGGGTATCCAGACTCCGGTTATTACGTTGAGCGTTCAGGATCCGGTCAGTTTTGTTGAGTGTCCAGACTCCGGTTATTACATTGAGCGTTCAGGCTCCGGTCAGTTTCGTTGGGTATCCAGACTCCGGTTTTTACGTTGAGCGTTCAAGATCCGGTCAGTTTTGTTGAGTATCCAGACTCCGGATATTACGTTGAGCGTTCAGGCTCCGGTCAGTTTCGTTGGGTATCCGAACTTCGGTTATTACGTTGAGCGTTCAAGCTCCGATCAGTTTCGTTGTGTATCCAGATTCCGGTTATTACGTTGAGCGTTCAGGCTCCGGTCAGTTTTGTTGGGTATCCAGACTCCGGTTATTACGTTGAACGTTCAGGCTCCGGTTAGTTTCGTTGGGTGTCCAGACTCCGGTTGTTACGTTGAGCGTTCAGGCTCCGGTCAATTTCGTTGTGTATCCAGACTCCGGTTATTACGTTGAGCGTTCAGGCTCCGGTCAGTTTCGTTGGGTATCCAGACTCCGATTTTTACGTTGAGCGTTTAGGCTCCGGTCAGTTTTATTGGGTATCCAGACTCCGGTTATTACGTTGAACGTTCAGGCTCCGGTCAATTTTGTTGTGTATCCAGACTCCAGTTATTACGTTGAGTGTTCAGGCTCCGGTCAGTTTCGTTGGGTATCCAGACTCCGGTTATTACGTTAAGCGTTCAGGCTCCGGTCAGTTTCGTTGGGTATCCAGACTCCGGTTATTACGTTGAGCGTTCAGGCTCCGGTCAGTTTCGTTGGGTATCCAAACTCTGGTTTTTACTTTAAGCGTTCAGGCTCCGGTCAGTTTCGTTGGGTATCTAGACTCCGGTTATTACGTTGAGCGTTCAGGCTCCGGTCAGTTTCGTTGGGTATCCAGACCCCTGTTATTATGTTGAGCGTTCAGGCTCCGGTCAGTTTCGTTGGATATCCAGACTCCGGTTATTACAATGAGTGTTTAGGCTCCGGTCAGTTTCGTTTGGTATCCAGACTTCAGTTATTACGTTGAGCATTCAGGCCCCGGTCAGTTTCGTTGGGTATCCAGACTCCGATTTTTACGTTGAGCGTTCAGGCTCCGGGCAGTTTTGTTGGGTATCCAGACTCTGGTTTTTACGTTGAGCGTTCAGGCTCCGGTCAGTTTTGTTGGGTATCCAGACTCCGGTTATTACGTTAAGCGTTCAGGCTCCGGTCAGTTTCGTTGGGTATCCAGACTCCGGTTATTACGTTGAGCGTTCAGGCTCCGGTCAGTTTCGTTGGGTATCCAGACTCTGGTTTTTACTTTGAGCGTTCAGGCTCCGGTCAGTTTCTTTGGGTATCCAGACTCCGGTTATTACGTTGAGCGTTCAGGCTCCGGTCAGTTTCGTTGGGTATCCAGACTCCGGTTTTTATGTTGAGCGTTCAGGCACCGGTCAGTTTTGTTGGGTATCCAGACTCTGGTTTTTACGTTGAGCGTTCGGGCTCCGGTCAGTTTTGCTGGGTATCCAGACTCCGGTTATTACGTTGAGCGAGCAGGCTCCGGTCAATGTCGTTGGGTATCTAGACTCCGGTTATTACGTTGAGCGTTCAGGCTCCGGTCAGTTTCGTTGGGTATCCAGACTCCGGTTATTACGTTGAGCGTTCAGGATCCGGTCAGTTTTGTTGAGTATCCAGACTCCGGTTATTACATTGAGCGTTCAGGCTCCGGTCAGTTTCGTTGGGTATCCAGACTCCGGTTTTTACGTTGAGCGTTCAAGATCCGGTCAGTTTTGTTGAGTATCCAGACTCCGGATATTACGTTGAGCGTTCAGGCTCCGGTCAGTTTCGTTGGGTATCCGAACTTCGGTTATTACGTTGAGCGTTCAAGCTCCGATCAGTTTCGTTGTGTATCCAGATTCCGGTTATTACGTTGAGCGTTCAGGCTCCGGTCAGTTTTGTTGGGTATCCAGACTCCGGTTATTACGTTGAACGTTCAGGCTCCGGTTAGTTTCGTTGGGTGTCCAGACTCCGGTTGTTACGTTGAGCGTTCAGGCTCCGGTCAATTTCGTTGTGTATCCAGACTCCGGTTATTACGTTGAGCGTTCAGGCTCCGGTCAGTTTCGTTGGGTATCCAGACTCCGATTTTTACGTTGAGCGTTTAGGCTCCGGTCAGTTTTATTGGGTATCCAGACTCCGGTTATTACGTTGAACGTTCAGGCTCCGGTCAGTTTCGTTGTGTATCCAGACTCCAGTTATTACGTTGAGCGTTCAGGCTCCGGTCAGTTTCGTTGGGTATCCAGACACCGGTTATTACGTTAAGCGTTCAGGCTCCGGTCAGTTTCGTTGGGTATCCAGACTCCGGTTATTACGTTGAGCGTTCAGGCTCCGGTCAATTTCGTTGGGTATCCAAACTCTGGTTTTTACTTTAAGCGTTCAGGCTCCGGTCAGTTTCGTTGGGTATCTAGACTCCGGTTATTACGTTGAGCGTTCAGGCTCCGGTCAGTTTCGTTGGGTATCCAGACCCCTGTTATTATGTTGAGCGTTCAGGCTCCGGTCAGTTTCGTTGGATATCCTGACTCCGGTTATTACAATGAGTGTTTAGGCTCCGGTCAGTTTCGTTTGGTATCCAGACTTCAGTTATTACGTTGAGCATTCAGGCCCCGGTCAGTTTCGTTGGGTATCCAGACTCCGATTTTTACGTTGAGCGTTCAGGCTCCGGGCAGTTTTGTTGGGTATCCAGACTCTGGTTTTTACGTTGAGCGTTCAGGCTCCGGTCAGTTTTGTTGGGTATCCAGACTCCGGTTATTACGTTAAGCGTTCAGGCTCCGGTCAGTTTCGTTGGGTATCCAGACTCCGGTTATTACGTTGAGCGTTCAGGCTCCGGTCAGTTTCGTTGGGTATCCAGACTCTGGTTTTTACTTTGAGCGTTCAGGCTCCGGTCAGTTTCTTTGGGTATCCAGACTCCGGTTATTACGTTGAGCGTTCAGGCTCCGGTCAGTTTCGTTGGGTATCCAGACTCCGGTTTTTACATTGAGCGTTCAGGCTCCGGTCAGTTTTATTGGGTATCCAGATTCCGGTTATTACGTTGAGCGTTCAGGCTCCGGTCAGTTTCGTTGTGTATCCAGACTCCAGTTATTACATTGAGCGTTCAGGCTCCGGTCAGTTTCGTTGGGTATCCAGACTCCGGTTTTTACGTTGAGCGTTCAGGATCCGGTCCGTTTTGTTGAGTATCCAGACTCCGGTTATTATGTTGAGCGTTCAGGCTCCGGTCAGTTTCGTTGTGTATCCAGACTCCAGTTATTACATTGAGCATTTAGGCTCCGGTTAGTTTCGTTGGGTATCCAGACTCCGGTTTTTACGTTGAGCGTTCAGGCACCGGTCAGTTTTGTTGGGTATCTAGACTCCGGTTATTACATTGAGCGTTCAGGCTCCGGTCAGTTTCGTTGTGTATCCAGACTCCAGTTATTACGTTGAGCGTTCAGGCTCCGGTCAATTTCGTTGGGTATCCAGACTCCGGTTTTTACGTTGAGCGTTCATGCTCCGGTCAGTTTTATTGGGTATCCAGACTCCGGTTATTACGTTGAGCGTTCAGGCTCCGGTCAGTTTCGTTGTGTATCCAGAGTCCAGTTATTACGTTGAGCGTTCAGGCTCCGGTCAGTTTCATTAGGTATCCAGACTCCGGTTTTTACGTTGAGCATTCAGGCTCCAGTCAGTTTTGTTGAGTATCCAGACTCCGGTTATTACGTTGAGCGTTCAGCCTCCGGTCAGTTTCGTTGTGTATCCAGACTCCAGTTATTACGTTGAGCGTTTAGGCTCCGGGCAGTTTTGTTGGGTATCCAGACTCTGGTTTTTACGTTGAGCGTTCAGGATCCGGTCAGTTTTGTTGGGTATCCAGACTCCGGTTATTACGTTAAGTGTTCAGGCTCCGGTCAGTTTCGTTGGGTATCCAGACTCCGGTTATTACGTTGAGCGTTCAGGCTCCGGTCAGTTTCGTTGGGTATCCAGACTCTGGTTTTTACTTTGAGCGTTCAGGCTCCGGTCAGTTTCTTTGGGTATCCAGACTCCGGTTATTACGTTGAGCGTTCAGGCTCCGGTCAGTTTCGTTGGGTATCCAGACTCCGGTTATTACGTTGAGCGTTCAGGCTCCGGTCAGTTTCGTTGGGTATCCAGACTCCGGTTTTTATGTTGAGCGTTCAGGCTCCGGTCAGTTTTGTTGGGTATCCAGACTCTGGTTTTTACGTTGAGCGTTCGGGCTCCGGTCAGTTTTGCTGGGTATCCAGACTCCGGTTATTACGTTGAGCGAGCAGGCTCCGGTCAATGTCGTTGGGTATCTAGACTCCGGTTATTACGTTGAGCGTTCATGCTCCGGTCAGTTTCGTTGGGTATCCAGACTCCGGTTATTACGTTGAGCGTTCAGGATCCGGTCAGTTTTGTTGAGTATCCAGACTCCGGTTATTACATTGAGCGTTCAGGCTCCGGTCAGTTTCGTTGGGTATCCAGACTCCGGTTTTTACGTTGAGCGTTCAAGATCCGGTCAGTTTTGTTGAGTATCCAGACTCCGGATATTACGTTGAGCGTTCAGGCTCCGGTCAGTTTCGTTGGGTATCCGAACTTCGGTTATTACGTTGAGCGTTCAAGCTCCGATCAGTTTCGTTGTGTATCCAGATTCCGGTTATTACGTTGAGCGTTCAGGCTCCGGTCAGTTTTGTTGGGTATCCAGACTCCGGTTATTACGTTGAACGTTCAGGCTCCGGTTAGTTTCGTTGGGTGTCCAGACTCCGGTTGTTACGTTGAGCGTTCAGGCTCCGGTCAATTTCGTTGTGTATCCAGACTCCGGTTATTATGTTGAGCGTTCAGGCTCCGGTCAATTTCGTTGGGTATCCAGACTCCGATTTTTACGTTGAGCGTTTAGGCTCCGGTCAGTTTTATTGGGTATCCAGACTCCGGTTATTACGTTGAACGTTCAGGCTCCGGTCAGTTTCGTTGTGTATCCAGACTCCAGTTATTACGTTGAGCGTTCAGGCTCCGGTCAGTTTCGTTGGGTATCCAGACTCCGGTTATTACGTTAAGCGTTCAGGCTCCGGTCAGTTTCGTTGGGTATCCAGACTCCGGTTATTACGTTGAGCGTTCAGGCTCCGGTCAGTTTCGTTGGGTATCCAAACTCTGGTTTTTACTTTAAGCGTTCAGGCTCCGGTCAGTTTCGTTGGGTATCTAGACTCCGGTTATTACGTTGAGCGTTCAGGCTCCGGTCAGTTTCGTTGGGTATCCAGACCCCTGTTATTATGTTGAGCGTTCAGGCTCCGGTCAGTTTCGTTGGATATCCAGACTCCGGTTATTACAATGAGTGTTTAGGCTCCGGTCAGTTTCGTTTGGTATTCAGACTTCAGTTATTACGTTGAGCATTCAGGCCCCGGTCAGTTTCGTTGGGTATCCAGACTCCGATTTTTACGTTGAGCGTTTAGGCTCCGGGCAGTTTTGTTGGGTATCCAGACTCTGGTTTTTACGTTGAGCGTTCAGGCTCCGGTCAGTTTTGTTGGGTATCCAGACTCCGGTTATTACGTTAAGTGTTCAGGCTCCGGTCAGTTTCGTTGGGTATCCAGACTCCGGTTATTACGTTGAGCGTTCAGGCTCCGGTCAATTTCGTTGGGTATCCAGACTCTGGTTTTTACTTTAAGCGTTCAGGCTCCGGTCAGTTTCTTTGGGTATCCAGACTCCGGTTATTACGTTGAGCGTTCAGGCTCCGGTCAGTTTCGTTGGGTATCCAGACTCCGGTTATTACGTTGAGCGTTCAGGCTCCGGTCAGTTTCGTTGGGTATCCAGACTCCGGTTTTTACATTGAGCGTTCAGGCTCCGGTCAGTTTTATTGGGTATCCAGACTCCGGTTATTACGTTGAGCGTTCGGGCTCCGGTCAGTTTCGTTGGGTATCCAGACTCCGGTTTTTACGTTGAGCGTTCAAGATCCGGTCAGTTTTGTTGAGTATCCAGACTCCGGATATTACGTTGAGCGTTCAGGCTCCGGTCAGTTTCGTTGGGTATCCGAACTTCGGTTATTACGTTGAGCGTTCAAGCTCCGATCAGTTTCGTTGTGTATCCAGATTCCGGTTATTACGTTGAGCGTTCAGGCTCCGGTCAGTTTTGTTGGGTATCCAGACTCCGGTTATTACGTTGAACGTTCAGGCTCCGGTTAGTTTCGTTGGGTGTCCAGACTCCGGTTGTTATGTTGAGCGTTCAGGCTCCGGTCAATTTCGTTGTGTATCCAGACTCCGGTTATTACGTTGAGCGTTCAGGCTCCGGTCAGTTTCGTTGGGTATCCAGACTCCGATTTTTACGTTGAGCGTTTAGGCTCCGGTCAGTTTTATTGGGTATCCAGACTCCGGTTATTACGTTGAACGTTCAGGCTCCGGTCAGTTTCGTTGTGTATCCAGACTCCAGTTATTACGTTGAGCGTTCAGGCTCCGGTCAGTTTCGTTGGGTATCCAGACTCCGGTTATTACGTTAAGCGTTCAGGCTCCGGTCAGTTTCGTTGGGTATCCAGACTCCGGTTATTACGTTGAGCGTTCAGGCTCCGGTCAGTTTCGTTAGGTATCCAAACTCTGGTTTTTACTTTAAGCGTTCAGGCTCCGGTCAGTTTCGTTGGGTATCTAGACTCCGGTTATTACGTTGAGCGTTCAGGCTCCGGTCAGTTTCGTTCGATATCCAGACTCCGATTATTACGTTGAGCATTCAGGCCCCGGTCAGTTTCGTTGGGTATCCAGACTCCGATTTTTACGTAGAGCGTTCAGGCTCCGGGCAGTTTTGTTGGGTATCCAGACTCTGGTTTTTACATTGAGCGTTCAGGCTCCGGTTAGTTTCGTTGGGTATCCAGACTCTGGTTTTTACTTTGAGCGTTCAGGCTCCGGTCAGTTTCGTTGGGTATCCAGACTCCGGTAATTACGTTGAGCGTTCAGGCTCCGATCAGTTTCGTTCGGTATCCAGACTCCGGTTATTACGTTGAGCGTTCAGGCTCCGCTCAGTTTCGTTGGGTATCCAGACTCCGGTTATTACGTTGAGCGTTCAGGCTCCGGTCAGTTTCGTTGTGTATCCAGACTCCAGTTATTACGTTGAGCGTTCAGGCTCCGGTCAGTTTCGTTGGGTATCCAGACTCCGGTTTTTACGTTGAGCGTTCAGGCTCCGGTCAGTTTTGTTGAGTATCCAAACTCCGGTTATTACGTTGAGCGTTCAGCCTCTGGTCAGTTTCGTTGTGTATCCAGACTCCAGTTATTACGTTGAGCGTTTAGGCTCCGGTCAGTTTCGTTGGGTATCCAGACTCCGGTTTTTACGTTGAGTGTTCAGGCTCCGGTCAGTTTTGTTGGGTATCCAGACTCCGGTTATTACATTGAGCGTTCAGGCTCCGGTCAGTTTCGTTGTGTATCCAGACTCCAGTTATTACGTTGAGCGTTAAGGCTCCAGTCAGTTTCGTTGGGTATCCAGACTCCGGTTTTTACGTTGAGCGTTCAGGCTCCGGTCAGTTTCGTTGGGTATCTAGACTCTGGTTTTTACTTTAAGCGTTCAGGCTCCGGTCAGTTTCGTTGGGTATCTAGACTCCGGTTATTACGTTGAGCGTTCAGGCTCCGGTCAGTTTCGTTCGATATCCAGACTCCGGTTATTACGTTGAGCGTTCAGGCTCCAGTCAGTTTTATTGGGTATCCAGACTCCGGTTATTACGTTGAGCGTTTAGGCTCCGGTCAGTTTCGTTGGGTATCCAGACTCCGATTTTTACGTTGAGCGTTCAGGCTCCGGTCAGTTTCGTTGGGTATCCAGACTCCGGTTATTACGTTGAGCGTTCAGGCTCCGGTCAGTTTCGTTCGATATCCAGACTCCGGTTATTACGTTGAGCGTTCAGGCTCCGGTTAGTTTCGTTGGGTATCGAGACTCCGGTTTTTACGTTGAGCGTTCAGGCTCCAGTCAGTATTATTGGGTATCCAGACTCCGATTATTACGTTGAGCGTTCAGGCTCCGGTCAGTTTCGTTGTGTATCCAGACTCCAGTTATTACGTTGAGCGTTCAGGCTCCGGTCAGTTTCGTTGGGTATCCAGACTCCGGTTTTTACGTGAGCGTTCAGGCTCCGGTCAGTTTTGTTGGGTATCCAGACTCCGGTTATTACGTTGAGTGTTCAGGCTCCGGTCAGTTTCGTTGGGTATCCAGACTCCGGTTATTATGTTGAGCGTTCAGGCTCCAGTCAGTTTAGTTGGGTATCCAGACTCCGGTTATTACATTGAGTGTTTAGGCTCCGGTCAGTTTCGTTTGGTATCCAGACTTCAGTTATTACGTTGAGCATTTAGGCCCCGGTCAGTTTCGTTGGGTATCCAGACTCCGATTTTTACGTTGAGCGTTCAGGCTCCGGTCAGTTTTGTTGGGTATCCAGACTCTGGTTTTTACGTTGAGCGTTCAGGCTCCGGTCAGTTTTGTTGGGTATCCAGACTCCGGTTATTACGTTAAGCGTTCAGGCTCCGGTCAGTTTCGTTGGGTATCCAGATTCCGGTTATTACGTTGAGCGTTCAGGCTCCGGTTAGTTTCGTTGGGTATCCAGACTCTGGTTTTTACTTTGAGCGTTCAGGCTCCGGTCAGTTTAGTTGGGTATCCAGACTCCGGTTATTACGTTGAGCGTTCAGGCTCCGATCAGTTTCGTTCTGTATCCAGACTCCGGTTATTACGTTGAGCGTTCAGGCTCCGATCAGTTTCGTTGGGTATCCAGACTCTGGTTATTACGTTGAGCGTTCAGGCTCCGGTCAGTTTCGTTGGGTATCCAGACTCCGGTTTTTACGTTGAGCGTTCAGGCACCGGTCAGTTTTTTTGGGTATCCAGACTCCAGTTATTACATTGAGCGTTCAGACTCCGGTCAGTTTCGTTGTGTATCCAGACTCCAGTTATTACGTTGAGCGTTCAGGCTCCGGTTAGTTTCGTTGGGTATCCAGACTCCGGTTTTTACGTTGAGCGTTCAGGCTCCGGTCAGTTTTGTTGGGTATCCAGACTCCTGTTATTACGTTAAGCGTTCAGGCTCCGGTCAGTTTCGTTGGGTATCCAGACTCCGGTTATTACGTTGAGCGTTCAGGCTCCGGTCAGTTTCGTTGGGTATCCAGACTCCGGTTATTACTTTAAGCGTTCAGGCTCCGGTCAGTTTCGTTGGGTATCCAGACTCCGGTTATTACGTTGAGCGTTCAGGCTCCGGTCAGTTTCGTTCGATATCCAGACTCCGGTTATTACGTTGAGCGTTCAGGCTCCGGTCAGTTTCGTTGGGTATCCAGACTCCGGTTTTTACGTTGAGCGTTCAGGCTCCAGTCAGTTTTATTGGGTATCCAGACTCCGGTTATTATGTTGAGCGTTCAGGCTCCGGTCAGTTTCGTTGTGTATCCAGACTCCAGTTATTACGTTGAGCGTTCAGGCTCCGGTCAGTTTCGTTGGGTATCCAGACTCTGGTTATTACGTTGAGCGTTCAGGCTCCGGTCAGTTTCGTTGGGTATCCAGACTCCGGTTATTATGTTGAGCGTTCAGGCTCCGGTCAGTTTCGTTGGGTATCCAGACTCCGGTTATTACATTGAGTGTTTAGGCTCCGGTCAGTTTCGTTTGGTATCCAGACTTCAGTTATTACGTTGAGCATTCCGGCCCCGGTCAGTTTCGTTGGGTATCCAGACTCCAATTTTTACGTTGAGCGTTCAGGCTCCGGTCAGTTTTGTTGGGTATCCAGACTCTGGTTTTTACGTTGAGCGTTCAGGCTCCGGTCAGTTTTGTTGGGTATCCAGACTCTGGTTATTACGTTGAGCGTTCAGGCTCCGGTCAGTTTCGTTCGATATCCAGACTCCGGTTATTACGTTGAGCGTTCAGGCTCCGGTCAGTTTCGTTGGGTATCCAGACTCCGGTTTTTATGTTGAGCGTTCAGGCTCCGGTCAGTTTTGTTGGGTATCCAGACTCTGGTTTTTACGTTGAGCGTTCGGGCTCCGGTCAGTTTTGCTGGGTATCCAGACTCCGGTTATTACGTTGAGCGAGCAGGCTCCGGTCAGTGTCGTTGGGTATCTAGACTCCGGTTATTACGTTGAGCGTTCAGGCTCCGGTCAGTTTCGTTGGGTATCCAGACTCCGGTTATTACGTTGAGCGTTCAGGATCCGGTCAGTTTTGTTGAGTATCCAGACTCCGGTTATTACATTGAGCGTTCAGGCTCCGGTCAGTTTCGTTGGGTATCCAGACTCCGGTTTTTACGTTGAGCGTTCAAGATCCGGTCAGTTTTGTTGAGTATCCAGACTCCGGATATTACGTTGAGCGTTCAGGCTCCGGTCAGTTTCGTTGGGTATCCGAACTTCGGTTATTACGTTGAGCGTTCAAGCTCCGATCAGTTTCGTTGTGTATCCAGATTCCGGTTATTACGTTGAGCGTTCAGGCTCCGGTCAGTTTTGTTGGGTATCCAGACTCCGGTTATTACGTTGAACGTTCAGGCTCCGGTTAGTTTCGTTGGGTGTCCAGACTCCGGTTGTTACGTTGAGCGTTCAGGCTCCGGTCAATTTCGTTGTGTATCCAGACTCCGGTTATTACGTTGAGCGTTCAGGCTCCGGTCAGTTTCGTTGGGTATCCAAACTCTGATTTTTACGTTGAGCGTTCAGGCTCCGGTCAGTTTCGTTGGGTATCCAGACTCCGGTTTTTACGTTGAGCGTTCAGGCTCCGGTCAGTTTTGTTGAGTATCCAAACTCCGGTTATTACGTTGAGCATTCATCCTCCGGTCAGTTTCGTTGTGTATCCAGACTCCAGTTATTACGTTGAGCGTTTAGGCTCCGGTCAGTTTCGTTGGGTATCCAGACTCCGGTTTTTACGTTGAGTGTTCAGGCTCCGGTCAGTTTTGTTGGGTATCCAGACTCCGGTTATTACATTGAGCGTTCAGGCTCCGGTCAGTTTCGTTGTGTATCCAGACTCCAGTTATTACGTTGAGCGTTCAGGCTCCAGTCAGTTTCGTTGGGTATCCAGACTCCGGTTTTTACGTTGAGCATTCAGGCTCCGGTCAGTTTCGTTGGGTATCTAGACTCTGGTTTTTACTTTAAGCGTTCAGGCTCCGGTCAGTTTCGTTGGGTATCTAGACTCCGGTTATTACGTTGAGCGTTCAGGCTCCGGTCAGTTTCGTTTGATATCCAGACTCCGGTTATTACGTTGAGCGTTCAGGCTCCAGTCAGTTTTATTGGGTATCCAGACTCCGGTTATTACGTTGAGCGTTTAGGCTCCGGTCAGTTTCGTTGGGTATCCAGACTCCGATTTTTACGTTGAGCGTTCAGGCTCCGGTCAGTTTCGTTGGGTATCCAGACTCCGGTTATTACGTTGAGCGTTCAGGCTCCGGTCAGTTTCGTTCGATATCCAGACTCCGGTTATTACGTTGAGCGTTCAGGCTCCGGTTAGTTTCGTTGGGTATCGAGACTCCGGTTTTTACGTTGAGCGTTCAGGCTCCAGTCAGTATTATTGGGTATCCAGACTCCGATTATTACGTTGAGCGTTCAGGCTCCGGTCAGTTTCGTTGTGTATCCAGACTCCAGTTATTACGTTGAGCGTTCAGGCTCCGGTCAGTTTCGTTGGGTATCCAGACTCCGGTTTTTACGTGAGCGTTCAGGCTCCGGTCAGTTTTGTTGGGTATCCAGACTCCGGTTATTACGTTGAGTGTTCAGGCTCCGGTCAGTTTCGTTGGGTATCCAGACTCCGGTTATTATGTTGAGCGTTCAGGCTCCAGTCAGTTTAGTTGGGTATCCAGACTCCGGTTATTACATTGAGTGTTTAGGCTCCGGTCAGTTTCGTTTGGTATCCAGACTTCAGTTATTACGTTGAGCATTTAGGCCCCGGTCAGTTTCGTTGGGTATCCAGACTCCGATTTTTACGTTGAGCGTTCAGGCTCCGGTCAGTTTTGTTGGGTATCCAGACTCTGGTTTTTACGTTGAGCGTTCGGGCTCCGGTCAGTTTTGCTGGGTATCCAGACTCCGGTTATTACGTTGAGCGAGCAGGCTCCGGTCAGTGTCGTTGGGTATCTAGACTCCGGTTATTACGTTGAGCGTTCAGGCTCCGGTCAGTTTCGTTGGGTATCCAGACTCCGGTTATTACGTTGAGCGTTCAGGATCCGGTCAGTTTTGTTGAGTATCCAGACTCCGGTTATTACATTGAGCGTTCAGGCTCCGGTCAGTTTCGTTGGGTATCCAGACTCCGGTTTTTACGTTGAGCGTTCAAGATCCGGTCAGTTTTGTTGAGTATCCAGACTCCGGATATTACGTTGAGCGTTCAGGCTCCGGTCAGTTTCGTTGGGTATCCGAACTTCGGTTATTACGTTGAGCGTTCAAGCTCCGATCAGTTTCGTTGTGTATCCAGATTCCGGTTATTACGTTGAGCGTTCAGGCTCCGGTCAGTTTTGTTGGGTATCCAGACTCCGGTTATTACGTTGAACGTTCAGGCTCCGGTTAGTTTCGTTGGGTGTCCAGACTCCGGTTGTTACGTTGAGCGTTCAGGCTCCGGTCAATTTCGTTGTGTATCCAGACTCCGGTTATTACGTTGAGCGTTCAGGCTCCGGTCAGTTTCGTTGGGTATCCAGACTCCGATTTTTACGTTGAGCGTTCAGGCTCCGGTCAGTTTTATTGGGTATCCAGACTCCGGTTATTACGTTGAACGTTCAGGCTCCGGTCAGTTTCGTTGTGTATCCAGACTCCAGTTATTACGTTGAGCGTTCAGGCTCCGGTCAGTTTCGTTGGGTATCCAGACTCCGGTTATTACGTTAAGCGTTCAGGCTCCGGTCAGTTTCGTTGGGTATCCAGACTCCGGTTATAACGTTGAGCGTTCAGGCTCCGGTCAGTTTCGTTGGGTATCCAAACTCTGGTTTTTACTTTAAGCGTTCAGGCTCCGGTCAGTTTCGTTGGGTATCTAGACTCCGGTTATTACGTTGAGCGTTCAGGCTCCGGTCAGTTTCGTTCGATATCCAGACTCCGGTTATTACGTTGAGCATTCAGGCCCCGGTCAGTTTCGTTGGGTATCCAGACTCCGATTTTTACGTTGAGCGTTCAGGCTCCGGGCAGTTTTGTTGGGTATCCAGACTCTGGTTTTTACGTTGAGCGTTCAGGCTCTGGTTAGTTTCGTTGGGTATCCAGACTCTGGTTTTTACTTTGAGCGTTCAGGCTCCGGTCATTTTCGTTGGGTATCCAGACTCCGGTTATTACGTTGAGCGTTCAGGCTCCGATCAGTTTCGTTCGGTATCCAGACTCCGGTTATTACGTTGAGCGTTCAGGCTCCGGTCAGTTTCGTTGGGTATCCAGACTCCGGTTATTACGTTGAGCGTTCAGGCTCCGGTCAGTTTCGTTGTGTATCCAGACTCCAGTTATTACGTTGAGCGTTCAGGCTCCGGTCAGTTTCGTTGGGTATCCAGACTCCGGTTTTTACGTTGAGCGTTCAGGCTCCGGTCAGTTTTGTTGAGTATCCAAACTCCGGTTATTACGTTGAGCATTCATCCTCCGGTCAGTTTCGTTGTGTATCCAGACTCCAGTTATTACGTTGAGCGTTTAGGCTCCGGTCAGTTTCGTTGGGTATCCAGACTCCGGTTTTTACGTTGAGTGTTCAGGCTCCGGTCAGTTTTGTTGGGTATCCAGACTCCGGTTATTACATTGAGCGTTCAGGCTCCGGTCAGTTTCGTTGTGTATCCAGACTCCAGTTATTACGTTGAGCGTTCAGGCTCCAGTCAGTTTCGTTGGGTATCCAGACTCCGGTTTTTACGTTGAGCGTTCAGGCTCCGGTCAGTTTCGTTGGGTATCTAGACTCTGGTTTTTACTTTAAGCGTTCAGGCTCCGGTCAGTTTCGTTGGGTATCTAGACTCCGGTTATTACGTTGAGCGTTCAGGCTCCGGTCAGTTTCGTTTGATATCCAGACTCCGGTTATTACGTTGAGCGTTCAGGCTCCAGTCAGTTTTATTGGGTATCCAGACTCCGGTTATTACGTTGAGCGTTCAGGCTCCGGTCAGTTTCGTTGGGTATCCAAACTCTGGTTTTTACTTTAAGCGTTCAGGCTCCGGTCAGTTTCGTTGGGTATCTAGACTCCGGTTATTACGTTGAGCGTTCAGGCTCCGGTCAGTTTCGTTCGATATCCAGACTCCGGTTATTACGTTGAGCATTCAGGCCCCGGTCAGTTTCGTTGGGTATCCAGACTCCGATTTTTACGTTGAGCGTTCAGGCTCCGGGCAGTTTTGTTGGGTATCCAGACTCTGGTTTTTACGTTGAGCGTTCAGGCTCTGGTTAGTTTCGTTGGGTATCCAGACTCTGGTTTTTACTTTGAGCGTTCAGGCTCCGGTCATTTTCGTTGGGTATCCAGACTCCGGTTATTACGTTGAGCGTTCAGGCTCCGATCAGTTTCGTTCGGTATCCAGACTCCGGTTATTACGTTGAGCGTTCAGGCTCCGGTCAGTTTCGTTGGGTATCCAGACTCCGGTTATTACGTTGAGCGTTCAGGCTCCGGTCAGTTTCGTTGTGTATCCAGACTCCAGTTATTACGTTGAGCGTTCAGGCTCCGGTCAGTTTCGTTGGGTATCCAGACTCCGGTTTTTACGTTGAGCGTTCAGGCTCCGGTCAGTTTTGTTGAGTATCCAAACTCCGGTTATTACGTTGAGCATTCATCCTCCGGTCAGTTTCGTTGTGTATCCAGACTCCAGTTATTACGTTGAGCGTTTAGGCTCCGGTCAGTTTCGTTGGGTATCCAGACTCCGGTTTTTACGTTGAGTGTTCAGGCTCCGGTCAGTTTTGTTGGGTATCCAGACTCCGGTTATTACATTGAGCGTTCAGGCTCCGGTCAGTTTCGTTGTGTATCCAGACTCCAGTTATTACGTTGAGCGTTCAGGCTCCAGTCAGTTTCGTTGGGTATCCAGACTCCGGTTTTTACGTTGAGCGTTCAGGCTCCGGTCAGTTTCGTTGGGTATCTAGACTCTGGTTTTTACTTTAAGCGTTCAGGCTCCGGTCAGTTTCGTTGGGTATCTAGACTCCGGTTATTACGTTGAGCGTTCAGGCTCCGGTCAGTTTCGTTTGATATCCAGACTCCGGTTATTACGTTGAGCGTTCAGGCTCCAGTCAGTTTTATTGGGTATCCAGACTCCGGTTATTACGTTGAGCGTTTAGGCTCCGGTCAGTTTCGTTGGGTATCCAGACTCCGATTTTTACGTTGAGCGTTCAGGCTCCGGTCAGTTTCGTTGGGTATCCAGACTCCGGTTATTACGTTGAGCGTTCAGGCTCCGGTCAGTTTCGTTCGATATCCAGACTCTGGTTATTACGTTGAGCGTTCAGGCTCCGGTTAGTTTCGTTGGGTATCGAGACTCCGGTTTTTACGTTGAGCGTTCAGGCTCCAGTCAGTATTATTGGGTATCCAGACTCCGATTATTACGTTGAGCGTTCAGGCTCCGGTCAGTTTCGTTGTGTATCCAGACTCCAGTTATTACGTTGAGCGTTCAGGCTCCGGTCAGTTTCGTTGGGTATCCAGACTCCGGTTTTTACGTGAGCGTTCAGGCTCCGGTCAGTTTTGTTGGGTATCCAGACTCCGGTTATTACGTTGAGTGTTCAGGCTCCGGTCAGTTTCGTTGGGTATCCAGACTCCGGTTATTATGTTGAGCGTTCAGGCTCCAGTCAGTTTAGTTGGGTATCCAGACTCCGGTTATTACATTGAGTGTTTAGGCTCCGGTCAGTTTCGTTTGGTATCCAGACTTCAGTTATTACGTTGAGCATTTAGGCCCCGGTCAGTTTCGTTGGGTATCCAGACTCCGATTTTTACGTTGAGCGTTCAGGCTCCGGTCAGTTTTGTTGGGTATCCAGACTCTGGTTTTTACGTTGAGCGTTCAGGCTCCGGTCAGTTTTGTTGGGTATCCAGACTCCGGTTATTACGTTAAGCGTTCAGGCTCCGGTCAGTTTCGTTGGGTATCCAGATTCCGGTTATTACGTTGAGCGTTCAGGCTCCGGTTAGTTTCGTTGGGTATCCAGACTCTGGTTTTTACTTTGAGCGTTCAGGCTCCGGTCAGTTTAGTTGGGTATCCAGACTCCGGTTATTACGTTGAGCGTTCAGGCTCCGATCAGTTTCGTTCGGTATCCAGACTCTGGTTATTACGTTGAGCGTTCAGGCTCCGATCAGTTTCGTTGGGTATCCAGACTCCGGTTATTACGTTGAGCGTTCAGGCTTCGGTCAGTTTCGTTGGGTATCCAGACTCCGGTTTTTACGTTGAGCGTTCAGGCACCGGCCAGTTTTTTTGGGTATCCAGACTCCGGTTATTACATTGAGCGTTCAGACTCCGGTCAGTTTCGTTGTGTATCCAGACTCCAGTTATTACGTTGAGCGTTCAGGCTCCGGTTAGTTTCGTTGGGTATCCAGACTCCGGTTTTTACGTTGAGCGTTCAGGCTCCGGTCAGTTTTGTTGGGTATCCAGACTCCGGTTATTACGTTAAGCGTTCAGGCTCCGGTCAGTTTCGTTGGGTATCCAGACTCCGGTTATTACGTTGAGCGTTCAGGCTCCGGTCAGTTTCGTTGGGTATCCAGACTCCGGTTATTAGTTTAAGCGTTCAGGCTCCGGTCAGTTTCGTTGGGTATCCAGACTCCGGTTATTACGTTGAGCGTTCAGGCTCCGGTCAGTTTCGTTCGATATCCAGACTCCGGTTATTACGTTGAGCGTTCAGGCTCCGGTCAGTTTCGTTGGGTATCCAGACTCCGGTTTTTACGTTGAGCGTTCAGGCTCCAGTCAGTTTTATTGGGTATCCAGACTCCGGTTATTATGTTGAGCGTTCAGGCTCCGGTCAGTTTCGTTGTGTATCCAGACTCCAGTTATTACGTTGAGCGTTCAGGCTCCGGTCAGTTTCGTTGGGTATCCAGACTCCGGTTATTACGTTGAGCGTTCAGGCTCCGGTCAGTTTCGTTAGGTATCCAGACTCCGGTTATTATGTTGAGCGTTCAGGCTCCGGTCAGTTTCGTTGGGTATCCAGACTCCGGTTATTACATTGAGTGTTTAGGCTCCGGTCAGTTTCGTTTGGTATCCAGACTTCAGTTATTACGTTGAGCATTCAGGCCCCGGTCAGTTTCGTTGGGTATCCAGACTCCAATTTTTACGTTGAGCGTTCAGGCTCCGGTCAGTTTTGTTGGGTATCCAGACTCTGGTTTTTACGTTGAGCGTTCAGGCTCCGGTCAGTTTTGTTGGGTATCCAGACTCTGGTTATTACGTTGAGCGTTCAGGCTCCGGTCAGTTTCGTTCGATATCCAGACTCCGGTTATTACGTTGAGCGTTCAGGCTCCGGTCAGTTTCGTTGGGTATCCAGACTCCGGTTTTTACGTTGAGCGTTCAGGCTCCAGTAAGTTTTATTGGGTATCCAGACTCCGGTTATTACGTTGAGCGTTCAGGCTCCGGTCAGTTTCGTTGTGTATCCAGACTCCAGTTATTACGTTGAGCGTTCAGGCTCCGGTCAGTTTCGTTGGGTATCCAGACTCCGGGTTTTACGTGAGCGTTCAGGCTCCGGTCAGTTTTGTTTGGTATCCAGACTCCGGTTATTACGTTGAGCGTTCAGGCTCCGGTCAGTTTCGTTGGGTATCCAGACTCTGGTTATTATGTTGAGCGTTCAGGCTCCGGTCAGTTTCGTTGGGTATCCAGACTCCGGTTATTACATTGAGTGTTTAGGCTCCGGTCAGTTTCGTTTGGTATCCAGACTTCAGTTATTACGTTGAGCATTCAGGCCCCGGTCAGTTTCGTTGGGTATCCAGACTCCGATTTTTACATTGAGCGTTCAGGCTCCGGTCAGTTTTGTTGGGTATCCAGACTCTGGTTTTTACGTTGAGCGTTCAGGCTCCGGTCAGTTTTGTTGGGTATCCAGACTCCGGTTATTACGTTAAGCGTTCAGGCTCCGGTCAGTTTCGTTGGGTATCCAGATTCCGGTTATTACGTTGAGCGTTCAGGCTCCGGTTAGTTTCGTTGGGTATCCAGACTCTGGTTTTTACTTTGAGCGTTCAGGCTCCGGTCAGTTTCGTTGGGTATCCAGACTCCGGTTATTACGTTGAGCGTTCAGGCTCCGATCAGTTTCGTTCGGTATCCAGACTCCGGTTATTACGTTGAGCGTTC
This sequence comes from Lathyrus sativus, assembly GCA_963859935.3. Taxonomy (NCBI): domain Eukaryota; kingdom Viridiplantae; phylum Streptophyta; class Magnoliopsida; order Fabales; family Fabaceae; genus Lathyrus; species Lathyrus sativus. The sequence goes on from CAWUDS030000750.1 coordinate 132,050, forward strand.
AGGCTCCGGTCAGTTTCGTTGGGTATCCAGACTCCGGTTATTACGTTGAGCGTTCAGGCTCCGGTCAGTTTCGTTATGTATCCAGACTCCAGTTATTACGTTGAGCGTTCAGGCTCCGGTCAGTTTCGTTGGGTATCCAGACTCCGGTTTTTACGTTGAGCGTTCAGGCTCCGGTCAGTTTTGTTGAGTATCCAGACTCCGGTTATTACGTTGAGCGTTCAGCCTCCGGTCAGTTTCGTTGTGTATCCAGACTCCAGTTATTACGTTGAGCGTTTAGGCTCCGGTCAGTTTCGTTGGATATCCAGACTCCGGTTTTTACGATGAGCGTTCAGGCACTGGTCAGTTTTGTTGGGTATCCAGACTCCGGTTATTACATTGAGCGTTCAGGCTCCGGTCAGTTTCGTTGTGTATCCAGACTCCAGTTATTACGTTGAACGTTCAGGCTCCAGTCAGTTTCGTTGGGTATCCAGACTCCGGTTTTTACGTTGAGCGTTCAGGCTCCGGTCAAATTTGTTGGGTATCCAGACTCCGGTTATTACGTTGAGCGTTCAGGCTCCGGTCAGTTTCGTTGGGTATCCAGACCCCTGTTATTATGTTGAGCGTTCAGGCTCCGGTCAGTTTTGTTGGATATCCAGACTCCGGTTATTACATTGAGTGTTTAGGCTCCGGTCAGTTTCGTTTGGTATCCAGACTTCAGTTATTACGTTGAGCATTCAGGCCCCGGTCAGTTTCGTTGGGTATCCAGACTCCGATTTTTACGTTGAGCTTTCAAGCTCCGGGCAGTTTTGTTGGGTATCTAGACTCTGGTTTTTACGTTGAGCGTTCAGGCTCCAGTCAGTTTTGTTGGGTATCCAGACTCCGGTTATTACGTTAAGCGTTCAGGCTCCGGTCAGTTTCGTTGGGTATCCAGACTCCGGTTATTACGTTGAGCGTTCAGGCTCCGGTCAGTTTCGTTGGGTATCCAGACTCTGGTTTTTACTTTGAGCGTTCAGGCTCCGGTCAGTTTCTTTGGGTATCCAGACTCCGGTTATTACGTTGAGCGTTCAGGCTCCGGTCAGTTTCGTTGGGTATCCAGACTCCGGTTATTACGTTGAGCGTTCAGGCTCCGGTCAGTTTCGTTGGGTATCCAGACTCCGGTTTTTATGTTGAGCGTTCAGGCTCCGGTCAGTTTTGTTGGGTATCCAGACTCTGGTTTTTACGTTGAGCGTTCGGGCTCCGGTCAGTTTTGCTGGGTATCCAGACTCCGGTTATTACGTTGAGCGAGCAGGCTCCGGTCAGTTTCGTTGGGTATCTAGACTCCGGTTATTACGTTGAGCGTTCAGGCTCCGGTCAGTTTTGTTGGGTATCCAGACTCTGGTTTTTACGTTGAGTGTTCAGGCTCCGGTCAGTTTTGTTGGGTATCCAGACTCTGGTTATTACGTTGAGCGTTCAGGCTCCGGTCAGTTTCGTTCGATATCCAGACTCCGGTTATTACGTTGAGCGTTCAGGCTCCGGTCAGTTTCGTTGGGTATCCAGTTTCCGGTTTTTACGTTGAGCGTTCAGGCTCCAGTAAGTTTTATTGGGTATCCAGACTCCGGTTATTACGTTGAGCGTTCAGGCTCCGGTCAGTTTCGTTGTGTATCCAGACTCCAGTTATTACGTTGAGCGTTCAGGCTCCGGTCAGTTTCGTTGGGTATCCAGACTCCGGGTTTTACGTGAGCGTTCAGGCTCCGGTCAGTTTTGTTTGGTATCCAGACTCCGGTTATTACGTTGAGCGTTCAGGCTCCGGTCAGTTTCGTTGGGTATCCAGACTCTGGTTATTATGTTGAGCGTTCAGGCTCCGGTCAGTTTCGTTGGGTATCCAGACTCCGGTTATTACATTGAGTGTTTAGGCTCCGGTCAGTTTCGTTTGGTATCCAGACTTCAGTTATTACGTTGAGCATTCAGGCCCCGGTCAGTTTCGTTGGGTATCCAGACTCCGATTTTTACATTGAGCGTTCAGGCTCCGGTCAGTTTTGTTGGGTATCCAGACTCTGGTTTTTACGTTGAGCGTTCAGGCTCCGGTCAGTTTTGTTGGGTATCCAGACTCCGGTTATTACGTTAAGCGTTCAGGCTCCGGTCAGTTTCGTTGGGTATCCAGATTCCGGTTATTACGTTGAGCGTTCAGGCTCCGGTTAGTTTCGTTGGGTATCCAGACTCTGGTTTTTACTTTGAGCGTTCAGGCTCCGGTCAGTTTCGTTGGGTATCCAGACTCCGGTTATTACGTTGAGCGTTCAGGCTCCGATCAGTTTCGTTCGGTATCCAGACTCCGGTTATTACGTTGAGCGTTCAGGCTCCGGTCAGTTTCGTTGGGTATCCAGACTCCGGTTATTACGTTGAGCGTTCAGGCTCCGGTCAGTTTCGTTATGTATCCAGACTCCAGTTATTACGTTGAGCGTTCAGGCTCCGGTCAGTTTCGTTGGGTATCCAGACTCCGGTTTTTACGTTGAGCGTTCAGGCTCCGGTCAGTTTTGTTGAGTATCCAGACTCCGGTTATTACGTTGAGCGTTCAGCCTCCGGTCAGTTTCGTTGTGTATCCAGACTCCAGTTATTACGTTGAGCGTTTAGGCTCCGGTCAGTTTCGTTGGATATCCAGACTCCGGTTTTTACGTTGAGCGTTCAGGCACTGGTCAGTTTTGTTGGGTATCCAGACTCCGGTTATTACATTGAGCGTTCAGGCTCCGGTCAGTTTCGTTGTGTATCCAGACTCCAGTTATTACGTTGAACGTTCAGGCTCCAGTCAGTTTCGTTGGGTATCCAGACTCCGGTTTTTACGTTGAGCGTTCAGGCTCCGGTCAAATTTGTTGGGTATCCAGACTCTGGTTATTACGTTGAGCGTTCAGGCTCTGGTCAGTTTCGTTGGGTATCCAGACCCCTGTTATTATGTTGAGCGTTCAGGCTCCGGTCAGTTTTGTTGGATATCCAGACTCCGGTTATTACATTGAGTGTTTAGGCTCCGGTCAGTTTCGTTTGGTATCCAGACTTCAGTTATTACGTTGAGCATTCAGGCCCCGGTCAGTTTCGTTGGGTATCCAGACTCCGATTTTTACGTTGAGCTTTCAAGCTCCGGGCAGTTTTGTTGGGTATCTAGACTCTGGTTTTTACGTTGAGCGTTCAGGCTCCAGTCAGTTTTGTTGGGTATCCAGACTCCGGTTATTACGTTAAGCGTTCAGGCTCCGGTCAGTTTCGTTGGGTATCCAGACTCCGGTTATTACGTTGAGCGTTCAGGCTCCGGTCAGTTTCGTTGGGTATCCAGACTCTGGTTTTTACTTTGAGCGTTCAGGCTCCGGTCAGTTTCTTTGGGTATCCAGACTCCGGTTATTACGTTGAGCGTTCAGGCTCCGGTCAGTTTCGTTGGGTATCCAGACTCCGGTTATTACGTTGAGCGTTCAGGCTCCGGTCAGTTTCGTTGGGTATCCAGACTCCGGTTTTTATGTTGAGCGTTCAGGCTCCGGTCAGTTTTGTTGGGTATCCAGACTCTGGTTTTTACGTTGAGCGTTCGGGCTCCGGTCAGTTTCGTTGGGTATCTAGACTCCGGTTATTACGTTGAGTGTTCAGTCTCCGTTCAGTTTCGTTGTGTATCCAGACTTCGGTTATTACTTTTAGCGGTCTGGCTCCGGTCAGTTTCGTTGCGTATCCAGACTTCGGTTATTACATTGATGGTTCAGGCTCAAGTCAGTTTCATTGTGTATCCAGATTCCGGTTATTACGTTGAACGTTCAGGCTCCGGTCAGTTTCGTTGGGTATCCGAACTTCGGTTATTACGTGGAGCGTTCAAGCTCCGATCAGTTTCGTTGTGTATCCAGATTCCGGTTATTACGTTGAGCGTTCAGGCTCCGGTCAGTTTTGTTGGGTATCCAGACTCCGGTTATTACATTGAACGTTCAGGCTCCGGTTAGTTTCGTTGGGTGTCCAGATTCCGGTTGTTACGTTGAGCGTTCAGGCTCCGGTCAATTTCGTTGTGTATCCAGACTCCGGTTATTACGTTGAGCGTTCAGGCTCCGGTCAGTTTCGTTGGGTATCCAGGCTCCGGTATTTAAGTTGAGCGATCAGGCTCCGGTCAGTTTTATTTGGGTATCCAAACTCCGGTTATTACGTTGAACGTTCAGGCTCCGGTCAGTTTCATTGTGTATCCAGACTCCAGTTATTACCTTGAGCGTTCAGGCTTCGGTCAGTTTCGTTGGGTATCCAGACTCCGGTTTTTACGTTGAGCGTTCAGGCTCCGGTCAGTTTTGTTGGGTATCCAGACTCCGGTTATTACATTGAACGTTCAGGCTCCGGTTAGTTTCGTTGGGTGTCCAGATTCCGGTTGTTACGTTGAGCGTTCAGGCTCCGGTCAATTTCGTTGTGTATCCAGACTCCGGTTATTACGTTGAGCGTTCAGGCTCCGGTCAGTTTCGTTGGGTATCCAGGCTCCGGTTTTTAACTTGAGCGTTCAGGCTCCGGTCAGTTTTATTTAAGTATCCAGACTCCGGTTATTACGTTAAACGTTCAGGCTCCGGTTATTACGTTGAGCGTTCAGGCTCCGGTCAGTTTCGTTGGGTATCCAGACTCCGGTTATTACGTTGAGCATTCAGGCTCCGGTCAGTTTCGTTGGGTATCCAGACTCCGGTTTTTATGTTGAGCGTTCAGGCTCCGGTCAGTTTTGTTGGGTATCCAGACTCTGGTTTTTACGTTGAGCGTTCAGGCACCGGTCAGTTTTGCTGGGTATCCAGACTCCGGTTATTACAGTGAGTGTTCAGGCTCCGGTCAGTTTCGTTGTGTGTCCAGACTCCAGTTATTACGTTGAGCGTTCAGGCTCCGGTTAGTTTCGTTGGGTATCCAGACTCCGGTTTTTACGTTGAGCGTTCAGGCTCCGGTCAGTTTCGTTGGGTATCCAGACTCCGGTTATTACGTTAAGCGTTCAGGCTCCGGTCAGTTTCGTTGGGTATCCAGACTCCGGTTATTACGTTGAGCGTTCAGGCTCCGGTCAGTTTCGTTGGGTATCCAGACTCTGGTTTTTACTTTAAGCGTTCAGGCTCCGGTCAGTTTCGTTGGGTATCCAGACTCCGGTTATTACGTTGAGCGTTCAGGCTCCGGTCAGTTTCGTTCGATATCCAGACTCCGGTTATTACGTTGAGCGTTCAAGCTCCGGTCAGTTTCGTTGGGTATCCAGACTCCGGTTTTTACGTTGAGCGTTCAGGCTCCAGTCAGTTTTATTGGGTATCCAGACTCCGGTTATTACGTTGAGCGTTCAGGCTCCGATCAGTTTCGTTGTGTATCCAGACTCCAGTTATTACGTTGAGCGTTCAGGCTCCGGTCAGTTTCGTTGGGTATCCAGACTCCGGTTATTACGTTGAGCGTTCAGGCTCCGGTCAGTTTCGTTGGGTATCCAGACTCCGGTTATTACATTGAGTGTTTAGGCTCCGGTCAGTTTCGTTTGGTATCCAGACTTCAGTTATTACGTTGAGCATTCAGGCCCAGGTCAGTTTCGTTGGGTATCCAGACTCCAATTTTTACGTTGAGCGTTCAGGCTCCGGTCAGTTTTATGTTGAGTGTTCAGGCTCCGGTTATTACGTTGAGCGTTCAGGCTCCGGTCAGTTTCGTTGGGTATCCAGACACCGGTTATTACGTTGAGCGTTCAGGCTCCGGTCAATTTCGTTGGGTATCCAGACTCCGGTTTTTATGTTGAGCGTTCAGGCTCCGGTCAGTTTTGTTGGGTATCCAGACTCTGGTTTTTACGTTGAGCGTTCGGGCTCCGGTTAGTTTTGCTGGGTATCCAGACTCCGGTTATTACGTTGAGCGAGCAGGCTCCGGTCAGTTTCGTTGGGTATCTAGACTCCGGTTATTACGTTGAGTGTTCAGTCTCCGTTCAGTTTCGTTGTGTATCCAGACTTCGGTTATTACTTTTAGCGGTCTGGCTCCGGTCAGTTTCGTTGCGTATCCAGACTTCGGTTATTACATTGATGGTTCAGGCTCAAGTCAGTTTCATAGTGTATCCAGATTCCGGTTATTACGTTGAACGTTCAGGCTCCGGTCAGTTTTGTTGGGTATCCAGACTCCGGTTATTATGTTGAGCCTTCAGGCTTCGGTCAGTTTCGTTGGGTATCTGAACTTCGGTTATTACGTGCAGCGTTCAAGCTCCGATCAGTTTCGTTGTGTATCCAGATTCCGGTTATTACGTTGAGCGTTCAGGCTCCGGTCAGTTTTGTTGGTATCCAGACTCCGGTTATTATGTTGAGCGTTCAGGCTCCGGTCAGTTTCATTGGGTATCCAGACTCCGGTTATTACATTGAGTGTTTAGGCTCCGGTCAGTTTCGTTTGGTATCCAGACTTCAGTTATTACGTTGAGCATTCAGGCCCCGGTCAGTTTCGTTGGGTATCCAGACTCCGATTTTTATGTTGAGCGTTCAGGCTCCGGTCAGTTTTGTTGGGTATCCAGACTCTGGTTTTTACGTTGAACGTTCAGGCTCCGGTCAGTTTTGTTGGGTATCCAGACTCCGGTTATTACGTTAAGCGTTCAGGCTCCGGTCAGTTTCGTTGGGTATCCAGACTCTGGTTATTACGTTGAACGTTCAGGCTCCGGTTAGTTTCGTTGGGTGTCCAGATTCCGGTTGTTACGTTGAGCGTTCAGGCTCCGGTCAATTTCGTTGTGTATCCAGACTCCGGTTATTACGTTGAGCGTTCAGGCTCCGGTCAGTTTCGTTGGGTATCCAGGCTCCGGTTTTTAAGTTGAGCGTTCAGGCTCCGGTCAGTTTTATTTGGGTATCCAGACTCCGGTTATTACGTTGAACGTTCAGGCTCCGGTCAGTTTCGTTGTATATCCAGACTCTAGTTATTACGTTGAGCGTTCAGGCTCCGGTCAGTTTCGTTGGGTATCCAGACTCCGGTTTTTACGTTGAGCGTTCAGGCTCCGGTCAGTTTTGTTGGGTATCCAGACTCCGGTTATTACGTTGAGCGTTCAGGCTCCGGTCAGTTTCGTTGGGTATCCAGACTCCGGTTATTATGTTGAGCGTTCAGGCTCCGGTCAGTTTCATTGGGTATCCAGACTCCGGTTATTACATTGAGTGTTTAGGCTCCGGTCAGTTTCGTTTGGTATCCAGACTTCAGTTTTTACGTTGAGCATTCAGGCCCCGGTCAGTTTCGTTGGGTATCCAGACTCCGATTTTTACGTTGAGCGTTCAGGCTCCGGTCAGTTTTTTTGGGTATCCAGACTCTGGTTTTTACGTTGAGCGTTCAGGCTCCGGTCAGTTTTGTTGGGTATCCAGACTCCGGTTATTACTTTAAGCGTTCAGGGTCCGGTCAGTTTCGTTGGGTATCCAGACTCTGGTTATTACGTTGAGCGTTCAGGCTCCGGTCAGTTTCGTTGGGTATCCAGAATCTGGTTTTTACTTTAAGCGTTCAGGCTCCGGTCAGTGTCGTTGGGTATCTAGACTCCAGTTATTACGTTGAGCGTTCAGGCTCCGGTCAGTTTCGTTCGATATCCAGACTCCGGTTATTACGTTGAGCGTTCAGGCTCCGGTAAGTTTCGTTGGGTATCCAGACTCCGGTTATTACGTTGAGCGTTCAGGCTCCGGTCAGTTTTATTGGGTATCCAGACTCCGGTTATTACGTTGAGCGTTCAGGCTCCGGTCAGTTTCGTTGTGTATCCAGACTCCAGTTATTACGTTGAGCGTTCAGGCTCCGGTCAGTTTCGTTGGGTATCCAGACTCCGGTTTTTACGTGAGCGTTCAGGCTCTGGTCAGTTTTGTTGGGTATCCAGACTCCGGTTATTATGTTGAGTGTTCAGGCTCCGGTCAGTTTCGTTGGGTATGCAGACTCCGGTTATTATGTTGAGCGTTCAGGCTCCGGTCAGTTTAGTTGGGTATCCAGACTCCGGTTATTACATTGAGTGTTTAGGCTCCGGTCAGTTTCGTTTGGTATCCAGACTTCAGTTATTACGTTGAGCATTCAGGCCCCGGTCAGTTTCGTTGGGTATCCAGATTCCGATTTTTACGTTGAGCGTTCAGGCTCCGGTCAGTTTTGTTGGGTATCCAGACTCTGGTTTTTACGTTGAGCGTTCAGGCTCCGGTCAGTTTTGTTGGGTATCCAGACTCCGGTTATTACGTTAAGCGTTCAGGCTCCGGTCAGTTTCGTTGGGTATCCAGATTCCGGTTATTACGTTGAGCGTTCAGGCTCCGGTTAGTTTCGTTGGGTATCCAGACTCTGGTTTTTACTTTGAGCGTTCAGGCTCCGGTCAGTTTCGTTGGGTATCCAGACTCCGGTTATTACGTTGAGCGTTCAGGCTCCGATCAGTTTCGTTCGGTATCCAGACTCCGGTTATTACGTTGAGCGTTCAGGCTCCGATCAGTTTCGTTGGGTATCCAGACTCCGGTTATTACGTTGAGCGTTCAGGCTCCGGTCAGTTTCGTTGGGTATCCAGACTCCGGTTTTTACGTTGAGCGTTCAGGCACCGGTCAGTTTTTTTGGGTATCCAGACTCCGGTTATTATAGTGAGCGTTCAGGCTCCGGTCAGTTTCGTTGTGTGTCCAGACTCCAGTTATTACGTTGAGCGTTCAGGCTCCGGTTAGTTTCGTTGGGTATCCAGACTCCGGTTTTTACTTTGAGCGTTCAGGCTCCGGTCAGTTTTGTTGGGTATCCAGACTCCGGTTATTACGTTAAGCGTTCAGGCTCCGGTCAGTTTCGTTGGGTATCCAGACTCCAGTTATTACGTTGAGCGTTCACGCTCCGGTCAGTTTCGTTGGGTATCCAGACTCTGGTTTTTACTTTAAGCGTTCAGGCTCCGGTCAGTTTCGTTGGGTATCCAGACTCCGGTTATTACGTTGAGCGTTCAGGCTCCGGTCAGTTTCGTTCGATATCCAGACTCCGGTTATTACGTTGAGCGTTCAGGCTCCGGTTAGTTTCGTTGGGTATCCAGACTCCGGTTTTTACGTTGAGCGTTCAGGCTCCAGTCAAATTTATTGGGTATCCAGACTCCGGTTATTACGTTGAGCGTTCAGGCTCCGGTCAGTTTCGTTGTGTATCCAGACTCCAGTTATTACGTTGAGCGTTCAGGCTCCGGTCTGTTTCGTTGGGTATCCAGACTCCGGTTATTACGTTGAGCGTTCAGGCTCCGGTCAGTTTCGTTGGGTATCCAGACTCCGGTTATTACGTTGAGCGTTCAGGCTCCGGTCAGTTTCGTTGGGTATCCAGACTCCGGTTATTACATTGAGTGTTTAGGCTCCGGTCAGTTTCGTTTGGTATCTAGACTTCAGTTATTACGTTGAGCATTCAGGCCCCGGTCAGTTTCGTTGGGTATCCAGACTCCAATTTTTACGTTGAGCGTTCAGGCTTCGGTCAGTTTTGTTGGGTATCCAGACTCTGGTTTTTACGTTGAGCGTTCAGGCTCCGGTCAGTTTTGTTGGGTATCCAGACTCCGGTTATTACATTGAACGTTCAGGCTCCGGTTAGTTTCGTTGGGTGTCCAGATTCCGGTTGTTACGTTGAGCGTTCAGGCTCCGGTCAATTTCGTTGTGTATCTAGACTCCGGTTATTACGTTGAGCGTTCAGGCTCCGGTCAGTTTCGTTGGGTATCCAGACTCCGGTTTTTACGTTGAGCGTTCAGGCTCCGGTCAGTTTTATTTGGGTATCCAGACTCCGGTTATTACATTGAACGTTCAGGCTCCGGTGAATTTCGTTGTGTATCCAGACTCCAGTTATTACGTTGAGCGTTCAGGCTCCGGTCAGTTTCGTTGGGTATCCAGACTCCGGTTTTTACGTTGAGCGTTCAGGCTCCGGTCAGTTTTGTTGGGTATCCAGACTCCGGTTATTACGTTGAGCGTTCAGGCTCCGGTCAGTTTCGTTGGGTATCCAGACTCCGGTTATTATGTTGAGCGTTCAGGCTCCGGTCAGTTTCATTGGGTATCCAGACTCCGGTTATTACATTGAGTGTTTAGGCTCCGGTCAGTTTCGTTTGGTATCCAGACTTCAGTTATTACGTTGAGCATTCAGGCCCCGGTCAGTTTCGTTGGGTATCCAGACTCCGATTTTTACGTTGAGCGTTCAGGCTCCGATCAGTTTTGTTGGGTATCCAGACTCTGGTTTTTACGTTGAGCGTTCAGGCTCCGGTCAGTTTTGTTGGGTATCCAGACTCCGGTTATTACGTTAAGCTTTCAGGCTCCGGTCAGTTTCGTTGGGTATCCAGACTCCGGTTATTACGTTGAGCGTTCAGGCTCCGGCCAGTTTCGTTGGGTATCCAGACTCTGGTTTTTACTTTGAGCGTTTAGGCTCCGGTCAGTTTCTTTGGGTATCCAGACTCCGGTTATTACGTTGAGCGTTCAGGCTCCGGTCAGTTTCGTTGGGTATCCAGACTCCGGTTATTACGTTGAGCGTTCAGGCTCCGGTCAGTTTCGTTGGGTATCCAGACTCCGGTTTTTATGTTGAGCGTTCAGGCTCCGGTCAGTTTAGTTGGGTATCCAGACTCCGGTTATTACATTAAGCGTTCAGGCTCCGGTCAGTTTCGTTGGGTATCCAGATTCCGGTTATTACGTTGAGCGTTCAGGCTCCGGTTAGTTTCGTTGGGTATCCAGACTCTGGTTTTTACTTTGAGCGTTCAGGCTCCGGTCAGTTTCGTTCGGTATCCAGACTCCGGTTATTACGTTGAGCGTTCAGGCTCCGATCAGTTTCGTTCGGTATCCAGACTCCGGTTATTACGTTGAGCGCTCAGGCTCCGGTCAGTTTCGTTGGGTATCCAGACTCCGGTTATTACGTTGAGCGTTCAGGCTCCGGTCAGTTTCGTTGGGTATCCAGACTCCGGTTTTTACTTTAAGCGTTCAGGCTCCGGTCAGTTTCGTTGGGTATCCAGACTCCGGTTATTACGTTGAGCGTTCAAGCTTCAGTCAGTTTCGTTCGATATCCAGACTCCGGTTATTACGTTGAGCGTTCAGGCTCCGGTCAATTTCGTTGGGTATCCAGACTCCGGTTTTTACGTTGAGCGTTCAGGCTCCAGTCAGTTTTATTGGGTATCCAGACTCCGGTTATTACGTTGAGCGTTCAGGCTCCGGTCAGTTTCGTTGTGTATCCAGACTCCAGTTATTACGTTGAGCGTTCAGGCTCCGGTCAGTTTCGTTGGGTATCCAGACTCCGGTTTTTACGTTGAGCGTTCAGGCTCCGGTCAGTTTCGTTGGGTATCCAGACTCCGGTTATTACGTTGAGCGTTCAGGCTCCGGTCAGTTTCGTTGGGTATCCAGACTCCGGTTATTATGTTGACCGTTCAGGCTCCGGTCAGTTTCGTTGGGTATCCATACTCCGGTTATTACATTGAGTGTTTAGGCTCCGGTCAGTTTCGTTTGGTATCCAGACTTCAGTTATTACGTTGAGCATTCAGGCCCCGGTCAGTTTCGTTGGGTATCCAGACTCCAATTTTTACGTTGAGCGTTCAGGCTCCGGTCAGTTTCGTTGGGTATCCAGACTCCGGTTTTTACTTTAAGCGTTCAGGCTCCGGTCAGTTTCGTTGGGTATCCAGACTCCGGTTATTACGTTGAGCGTTCAGGCTCCGGTCAGTTTCGTTCGATATCCAGACTCCGGTTATTACGTTGAGCGTTCAGGCTCCGGTCAGTTTCGTTGGGTATCCAGACTCCGGTTTTTACGTTGAGCGTTCAGGCTCCAGTCAGTTTTATTGGGTATCCAGACTCCGGTTATTACGTTGAGCGTTCAGGCTCCGGTCAGTTTCGTTGTGTATCCAGACTCCAGTTATTACGTTGAGCGTTCAGGCTCCGGTCAGTTTCGTTGGGTATCCAGACTCCGGTTATTACGTTGAGCGTTCAGGCTCCGGTCAGTTTCGTTGGGTATCCAGACTCCGGTTATTACGTTGAGCGTTCAGGCTCCGGTCAGTTTCGTTGGGTATCCAGACTCCGGTTATTACATTGAGTGTTTAGGCTCCGGTCAGTTTCGTTTGGTATCTAGACTTCAGTTATTACGTTGAGCATTCAGGCCCCGGTCAGTTTCGTTGGGTATCCAGACTCCAATTTTTACGTTGAGCGTTCAGGCTTCGGTCAGTTTTGTTGGGTATCCAGACTCTGGTTTTTACGTTGAGCGTTCAGGCTCCGGTCAGTTTTGTTGGGTATCCAGACTCCGGTTATTACATTGAACATTCAGGCTCCGGTTAGTTTCGTTGGGTGTCCAGATTCCGGTTGTTACGTTGAGCGTTCAGGCTCCGGTCAATTTCGTTGTGTATCCAGACTCCGGTTATTACGTTGAGCGTTCAGGCTCCGGTCAGTTTCATTGGGTATCCAGACTCCGGTTTTTACGTTGAGCGTTCAGGCTCCGGTCAGTTTTATTTGGGTATCCAGACTCCGGTTATTACATTGAACGTTCAGGCTCCGGTGAATTTCGTTGTGTATCCAGACTCCAGTTATTACGTTGAGCGTTCAGGCTCCGGTCAGTTTCGTTGGGTATCCAGACTCCGGTTTTTACGTTGAGCGTTCAGGCTCCGGTCAGTTTTGTTGGGTATCCAGACTCCGGTTATTACGTTGAGCGTTCAGGCTCCGGTCAGTTTCGTTGGGTATCCAGACTCCGGTTATTATGTTGAGCGTTCAGGCTCCGGTCAGTTTCATTGGGTATCCAGACTCCGGTTATTACATTGAGTGTTTAGGCTCCGGTCAGTTTCGTTTGGTATCCAGACTTCAGTTATTACGTTGAGCATTCAGGCCCCGGTCAGTTTCGTTGGGTATCCAGACTCCGATTTTTACGTTGAGCGTTCAGGCTCCGATCAGTTTTGTTGGGTATCCAGACTCTGGTTTTTACGTTGAGCGTTCAGGCTCCGGTCAGTTTTGTTGGGTATCCAGACTCCGGTTATTACGTTAAGCTTTCAGGCTCCGGTCAGTTTCGTTGGGTATCCAGACTCCGGTTATTACGTTGAGCGTTCAGGCTCCGGCCAGTTTCGTTGGGTATCCAGACTCTGGTTTTTACTTTGAGCGTTTAGGCTCCGGTCAGTTTCTTTGGGTATCCAGACTCTGGTTATTACGTTGAGCGTTCAGGCTCCGGTCAGTTTCGTTGGGTATCCAGACTCCGGTTATTACGTTGAGCGTTCAGGCTCCGGTCAGTTTCGTTGGGTATCCAGACTCCGGTTTTTATGTTGAGCGTTCAGGCTCCGGTCAGTTTAGTTGGGTATCCAGACTCCGGTTATTACATTAAGCGTTCAGGCTCCGGTCAGTTTCGTTGGGTATCCAGATTCCGGTTATTACGTTGAGCGTTCAGGCTCCGGTTAGTTTCGTTGGGTATCCAGACTCTGGTTTTTACTTTGAGCGTTCAGGCTCCGGTCAGTTTCGTTCGGTATCCAGACTCCGGTTATTACGTTGAGCGTTGAGGCTCCGATCAGTTTCGTTCGGTATCCAGACTCCGGTTATTACGTTGAGCGCTCAGGCTCCGGTCAGTTTCGTTGGGTATCCAGACTCCGGTTATTACGTTGAGCGTTCAGGCTCCGGTCAGTTTCGTTGGGTATCCAGACTCTGGTTTTTACTTTAAGCGTTCAGGCTCCGGTCAGTTTCGTTGGGTATCCAGACTCCGTTTATTACGTTGAGCGTTCAAGCTTCAGTCAGTTTCGTTCGATATCCAGACTCCGGTTATTACGTTGAGCGTTTAGGCTCCGGTCAATTTCGTTGGGTATCCAGACTCCGGTTTTTACGTTGAGCGTTCAGGCTCCAGTCAGTTTTATTGGGTATCCAGACTCCGGTTATTACGTTGAGCGTTCAGGCTCCGGTCAGTTTCGTTGTGTATCCAGACTCCAGTTATTACGTTGAGCGTTCAGGCTCCGGTCAGTTTCGTTGGGTATCCAGACTCCGGTTTTTACGTTGAGCGTTCAGGCTCCGGTCAGTTTCGTTGGGTATCCAGACTCCGGTTATTACGTTGAGCGTTCAGGCTCCGGTCAGTTTCGTTGGGTATCCAGACTCCGGTTATTATGTTGACCGTTCAGGCTCCGGTCAGTTTCGTTGGGTATCCATACTCCGGTTATTACATTGAGTGTTTAGGCTCCGGTCAGTTTCGTTTGGTATCCAGACTTCAGTTATTACATTGAGCATTCAGGCCCCGGTCAGTTTCGTTGGGTATCCAGACTCCAATTTTTACGTTGAGCGTTCAGGCTCCGGTCAGTTTTGTTGGGTATCCAGACTCTGGTTTTTACGTTGAGCGTTCAGGCTCCGGTTAGTTTTGTTGGGTATCCAGACTCCGGTTATTACATTGAACGTTCAGGCTCCGGTCAGTTTCGTTGGGTATCCAGACTCCGGTTATTATGTTGAGCGTTCAGGCTCCGGTCAGTTTCATTGGGTATCCAGACTCCGGTTATTACATTGAGTGTTTAGGCTCCAGTCAGTTTCGTTTGGTATCCAGACTTCAGTTATTACGTTGAGCATTCAGGCCCCGGTCAGTTTCGTTGGGTGTCCAGACTCCGATTTTTACGTTGAGCGTTCAGGCTCCGGTCAGTTTTGTTGGGTATCCAGACTCTGGTTTTTACGTTGAGCGTTCAGGCTCCGGTCAGTTTTGTTGGGTATCCAGACTCCGGTTATTACGTTAAGCGTTCAGGCTCCGGTCAGTTTCGTTGGGTATCCAGACTCCGGTTATTACGTTGAGCGTTCAGGCTCCGGTCAGTTTCGTTGGGTATCCAGACTTTGGTTTTTACTTTAAGCGTTTTGGCTCCGGTCAGTTTCGTTGGGTATCTAGACTCCGGTTATTACGTTGAGCGTTCAGGCTCCGGTCAGTTTCGTTCGATATCCAGACTCCGGTTATTACGTTGAGCGTTCAGGCTCCGGTCAGTTTCGTTGGGTATCCAGACTCCGGTTATTACGTTGAGCGTTCAGGCTCCAGTCAGTTTTATTGGGTATCCAGACTCCGGTTATTACGTTGAGCGTTCAGGCTCCGGTCAGTTTCGTTGTGTATCCAGACTCCAGTTATTACGTTGAGCGTTCAGGCTCCGGTCAGTTTCGTTGGGTATCCAGACTCCGGTTTTTACGTGAGCGTTCAGGCTCCGGTCAGTTTTGTTGGGTATCCAGACTCCGGTTATTATGTTGAGCGTTCAGGCTCCGGTCAGTTTCGTTGGGTATCCAGACTCCGGTTATTATGTTGAGCGTTCAGGCTCCGGTCAGTTTAGTTGGGTATCCAGACTCCGGTTATTACATTGAGTGTTTAGGCTCCGGTCAGTTTCGTTTGGTATCCAGACTTCAGTTATTACGTTGAGCATTCAGGCCCCGGTCAGTTTCGTTGGGTATCCAGACTCCGATTTTTACGTTGAGCGTTCAGGCTCCGGTCAGTTTTGTTGGGTATCCAGACTCTGGTTATTACGTTGAGCGTTCAGGCTCCGGTCAGTTTTATTTGGGTATCCAGACTCCGGTTATTACATTGAACGTTCAGGCTCCGGTCAGTTTTGTTGGGTATCCAGACTCCGGTTATTACGTTGAGCGTTCAGGCTCCGGTCAGTTTCGTTGGGTATCCAGACTCCGGTTTTTACGTTGAGCGTTCAGGCTCCGGTCAGTTTTGTTGGGTATCCAGACTCCGGTTATTACGTTGAGCGTTCAGGCTCCGGTCAGTTTCGTTGGGTATCCAGACTCCGGTTATTATGTTGAGCGTTCAGGCTCCGGTCAGTTTCATTGGGTATCCAGACTCCGGTTATTACATTGAGTGTTTAGGCTCCGGTCAGTTTCGTTTGGTATCCAGACTTCAGTTATTACGTTGAGCATTCAGGCCCCGGTCAGTTTCGTTGGGTATCCAGACTCCGATTTTTACGTTGAGCGTTCAGGCTCCGATCAGTTTTGTTGGGTATCCAGACTCTGGTTTTTACGTTGAGCGTTCAGGCTCCGGTCAGTTTTGTTGGGTATCCAGACTCCGGTTATTACGTTAAGCTTTCAGGCTCCGGTCAGTTTCGTTGGGTATCCAGACTCCGGTTATTACGTTGAGCGTTCAGGCTCCGGCCAGTTTCGTTGGGTATCCAGACTCTGGTTTTTACTTTGAGCGTTTAGGCTCCGGTCAGTTTCTTTGGGTATCCAGACTCCGGTTATTACGTTGAGCGTTCAGGCTCCGGTTAGTTTCGTTGGGTATCCAGACTCCGGTTATTACGTTGAGCGTTCAGGCTCCGGTCAGTTTCGTTGGGTATCCAGACTCCGGTTTTTATGTTGAGCGTTCAGGCTCCGGTCAGTTTAGTTGGGTATCCAGACTCCGGTTATTACATTAAGCGTTCAGGCTCCGGTCAGTTTCGTTGGGTATCCAGATTCCGGTTATTACGTTGAGCGTTCAGGCTCCGGTTAGTTTCGTTGGGTATCCAGACTCTGGTTTTTACTTTGAGCGTTCAGGCTCCGGTCAGTTTCGTTGGGTATCCAGACTCCGGTTATTACGTTGAGCGTTCAGGCTCCGATCAGTTTCGTTCGGTATCCAGACTCCGGTTATTACGTTGAGCGCTCAGGCTCCGGTCAGTTTCGTTGGGTATCCAGACTCCGGTTATTACGTTGAGCGTTCAGGCTCCGGTCAGTTTCGTTGGGTATCCAGACTCTGGTATTTACTTTAAGCGTTCAGGCTCCGGTCAGTTTCGTTGGGTATCCAGACTCCGGTTATTACGTTGAGCGTTCAAGCTTCAGTCAGTTTCGTTCGATATCCAGACTCCGGTTATTACGTTGAGCGTTTAGGCTCCGGTCAATTTCGTTGGGTATCCAGACTCCGGTTTTTACGTTGAGCGTTCAGGCTCCAGTCAGTTTTATTGGGTATCCAGACTCCGGTTATTACGTTGAGCGTTCAGGCTCCGGTCAGTTTCGTTGTGTATCCAGACTCCGGTTTTTACGTTGAGCGTTCAGGCTCCGGTCAGTTTCGTTGGGTATCCAGACTCCGGTTATTACGTTGAGCGTTCAGGCTCCGGTCAGTTTCGTTGGGTATCCAGACTCCGGTTATTATGTTGACCGTTCAGGCTCCGGTCAGTTTCGTTGGGTATCCATACTCCGGTTATTACATTGAGTGTTTAGGCTCCGGTCAGTTTCGTTTGGTATCCAGACTTCAGTTATTACATTGAGCATTCAGGCCCCGGTCAGTTTCGTTGGGTATCCAGACTCCAATTTTTACGTTGAGCGTTCAGGCTCCGGTCAGTTTTGTTGGGTATCCAGAATCTGGTTTTTACGTTGAGCGTTCAGGCTCCGGTCAGTTTTGTTGGGTATCCAGACTCCGGTTAATACATTGAACGTTCAGGCTCCGGTCAGTTTCGTTGGGTATCCAGACTCCGGTTATTATGTTGAGCGTTCAGGCTCCGGTCAGTTTCATTGGGTATCCAGACTCCGGTTATTACATTGAGTGTTTAGGCTCCAGTCAGTTTCGTTTGGTATCCAGACTTCAGTTATTACGTTGAGCATTCAGGCCCCGGTCAGTTTCGTTGGGTGTCCAGACTCCGATTTTTACGTTGAGCGTTCAGGCTCCGGTCAGTTTTGTTGGGTATCCAGACTCTGGTTTTTACGTTGAGCGTTCAGGCTCCGGTCAGTTTTGTTGGGTATCCAGACTCCGGTTATTACGTTAAGCGTTCAGGCTCCGGTCAGTTTCGTTGGGTATCCAGACTCCGGTTATTACGTTGAGCGTTCAGGCTCCGGTCAGTTTCGTTGGGTATCCAGACTTTGGTTTTTACTTTAAGCGTTTTGGCTCCGGTCAGTTTCGTTGGGTATCTAGACTCCGGTTATTACGTTGAGCGTTCAGGCTCCGGTCAGTTTCGTTGGGTATCCAGACTCCGGTTATTACATTGAGTGTTTAGGCTCCTGTCAATTTCGTTTGGTATCCAGACTTCAGTTATTACGTTGAGCATTCAGGCCCCGGTCAGTTTCGTTGGGTATCCAGACTCCGATTTTTACTTTGAGCGTTCAGGCTCCGGTCAGTTTTGTTGGGTATCCAGACTCTGGTTTTTACGTTGAGCGTTCAGGCTCCGGCCAGTTTTGTTGGGTATCCAGACTCCGGTTATTACGTTAAGCGTTCAGGCTCCGGTCAGTTTCGTTGGGTATCCAGACTCCGGTTATTATGTTGAGCGTTCAGGCTCCGGTCAGTTTCGTTGGGTATCCAGACTCCGGTTATTATGTTGAGCGTTCAGGCTCCGGTCAGTTTAGTTGGGTATCCAGACTCCGGTTATTACATTGAGTGTTTAGGCTCCGGTCAGTTTCGTTTGGTATCCAGACTTCAGTTATTACGTTGAGCATTCAGGCCCCGGTCAGTTTCGTTGGGTATCCAGACTCCGATTTTTACGTTGAGCGTTCAGGCTCCGATCAGTTTCGTTCGGTATCCAGACTCTGGTTATTACGTTGAGCGTTAGGGCTTCGGTCAGTTTCGTTGGGTATCCAGACTCCGGTTTTTACATTGAGCATTCAGGCTCCGGTCAGTTTTATTGGGTATCCAGACTCCGGTTATTACGTTGAGCGTTCAGGCTCCGGTCAGTTTCGTTGTGTATCCAGACTCCAGTTATTATGTTAAGCGTTCAGGCTCCGGTCAGTTTTGTTGGGTATCCAGACTCCGGTTTTTACGTTGAGCGTTCAGGCTCCGGTCAGTTTTGTTGGGTATCCAGACTCCGGTTATTAAGTTGAGCGTTCAGGCTCCGGTCAGTTTCTTTGGGTATCCAGACTCCGGTTATTATGTTGAGCGTTCAGGCTCCGGTCAGTTTCTTTGGGTATCCAGACTCCGGTTATTACATTGAGCGTTCAGGCTCCGGTCAGTTTCGTTGTGTATCCAGTCTCTAGTTATTACGTTGAGCGTTCAGGCTCTGGTCAGTTTCGTTGGGTATCCAGACTCCGGTTTTTACGTTGAGCGTTCAGGCTCCGGTCAGTTTTGTTGGGTATCCAGACTCCAGTTATTACGTTGAGCGTTCAGGCTCCGCTCAGTTTCGTTGGGTATCCAGACTCCGGTTATTATGTTGAGCATTCAGGCTCCGGTCAGTTTCGTTGGGTATCCAGACTCCGATTATTACAATGAGTGTTTAGGCTCCGGTCAGTTTCGTTTGGTATCCAGACTTCAGTTATTACGTTGAGCATTCAGGCCCCGGTCAGTTGTTTGGGTATCCAGACTCCGATTTTTACGTTGAGCGTTCAGGCTCCGGTCAGTTTTGTTGGGTATCCAGACTCTGGTTTTTACGTTGAGCGTTCAGGCTCCGGTCAGTTTTGTTTGGTATCCAGACTCCGGTTATTACGTTAGGCGTTCAGGCTCCGGTCAGTTTCGTTGGGTATCCAGATTCCGGTTATTACGTTGAGCGTTCAGGCTCCGGTTAGTTTCGTTGGGTATCCAGACTCTGGTTTTTACTTTGAGCGTTCAGGCTCCGGTCAGTTTCGTTGGGTATCCAGACTCCGGTTATTACGTTGAGCGTTCAGGCTCCAATCAGTTTCGTTCGGTATCCAGACTCAGGTTATTACGTTGAGCGTTCAGGCTCCGGTCAGTTTCGTTGGGTATCCAGACTCCGGTTTTTACGTTGAGCGTTCAGGCTCCGGTCAGTTTTATTGGGTATCCAGACTCCGGTTATTACGTTGAGCGTTCAGGCTCCGGTCAGTTTCGTTGTGTATCCTGACTCCAGTTATTACGTTGAGCGTTCAGGCTCCGGTCAGTTTTGTTGGGTATCCAGACTCCGGTTTTTACGTTGAGCGTTCAGGCTCCGGTCAGTTTTGTTGGGTATCCAGACTCCGGTTATTAAGTTGAGCGTTCAGGCTCCGGTCAGTTTCTTTGGGTATCCAGACTCCGGTTATTATGTTGAGCATTCAGGCTCCGGTCAGTTTCGTTGGGTATCCAAACTCCGGTTATTACATTGAGCGTTCAGGCTCCGGTCAGTTTCGTTGTGTATCCAGTCTCTAGTTATTACATTGAGCGTTCAGGCTCTGGTCAGTTTCGTTGGGTATCCAGACTCCGGTTTTTACATTGAGCGTTCAGGCTCCGGTCAGTTTTGTTGGGTATCCAGACTCCAGTTATTACGTTGAGCGTTCAGGCTCCGGTCAGTTTCGTTGGGTATCCAGACTCCGGTTATTATGTTGAGCATTCAGGCTCCGATCAGTTTCGTTGGGTATCCAGACTCCGATTATTACAATGAGTGTTTAGGCTCCGGTCAGTTTCGTTTGGTATCCAGACTTCAGTTATTACGTTGAGCATTCAGGCCCCGGTCAGTTGTTTGGGTATCCAGACTCCGATTTTTACGTTGAGCGTTCAGGCTCCGGTCAGTTTTGTTGGGTATCCAGACTCTGGTTTTTACGTTGAGCGTTCAGGCTCCGGTCAGTTTTGTTGGGTATCCAGACTCCGGTTATTACGTTAAGCGTTCAGGCTCCGGTCAGTTTCGTTGGGTATCCAGACTCCGGTTTTTACGTTGAGCGTTCAGGCTCCGGTCAGTTTTGTTGGGTATCCAGACTCCGGTTTCTACGTTGAGCGTTCAGGCTCCGGTCAGTTTTGCTGGGTATCCAGACTCCGGTTATTACGTTGAGCGAGCAGGCTCCGGTTAGTTTCGTTGGGTATCCAGACTCCGGTTATTACGTTGAGCGTTCAAGCTTTGGTCAATTTCGTTGGGTATCTAGACTCCGGTTATTACGTTGAGCGTTCAGGCTCCGTTCAGTTTCGTTGCGTATCCAGACTTCCGTTATTACATTGATGGTTCAGGCTCCAGTCAGTTTCGTTGTGTATCCAGATTCCGGTTATTACGTTGAACGTTCAGGCTGCGGTCAGTTTTGTTGGGTATCCAGACTCCGGTTATTATGTTGAGCGTTCAGGCTCCGGTCAGTTTCGTTGGGTATCCGAACTTCGGTTATCACGTTGAGCGTTCAAGCTTCGATCAGTTTCGTTGTGTATCCAGATTCCGGTTATTACGTTGAGCGTTCAGGCTCCGGTCAGTTTGTTGGGTATCCAGACTCCGGTTATCACGTTGAGCGTTCAGGCTCCGGTCAGTTTCGTTGGGTATCCAGATTCCGGTTTTTACGTTGAACGTTCAGGCCCCGGTCAGTTTTATTGGGTATCCAGACTCCGGTTATTACGTTGAGCGTTCAGGCTCCGGTCAGTTTCGTTGTGTATCCAGACTCCAGTTATTACGTTGAGCGTTCAGGCTCCGGTCAGTTTCGTTGGGTATCCAGACTCCGGTTTTTACGTTGAGCGTTCAGGCTCCGGTCAGTTTTGTTGGGTATCCAGACTCCGGTTATTACGTTGAGCGTTCAGGCTCCGGTCAGTTTCGTTGAGTATCCAGACTCTGGTTATTATGTTGAGCGTTCAGGCTCCGGTCAGTTTCGTTGGGTATCCAGACTCCGGTTATTACATTGAGTGTTTAGGCTCCTGTCAGTTTCGTTTGGTATCCAGACTTCAGTTATTACGTTGAGCATTCAGGCCCCGGTCAGTTTCGTTGGGTATCCAGACTCTGATTTTTACGTTGAGCGTTCAGGCTCCGGTCAGTTTTGTTGGGTATCCAGACTCTGGTTTTTACGTTGAGCGTTCAGGCTCCGGTCAGTTTTGTTGGGTATCCAGACTCCGGTTATTACGTTAAGCGTTCAGGCTCCGGTCAGTTTCGTTGGGTATCCATACTCCGGTTATTACGTTGAGCGTTCAGGCTCCGGTCAGTTTCGTTGGGTATCCAGACTCTGGTTTTTACTTTAAACGTTCAGGCTCCGGTCAGTTTCGTTGGGTATCCAGACTCCGGTTATTACGTTGAGCGTTCAGGCTCCGGTCAGTTTCGTTCGATATCCAGACTATGGTTATTACGTTGAGCGTTCAGGCTCCGGTCAGTTTCGTTGGGTATCCAGACTCCGGTTTTTACGTTGAGCGTTCAGGCTCCGGTTAGTTTTATTGGATAACTAGACTCCGGTTATTACGTTGAGCGTTCAGGCTCCGGTCAGTTTCGTTGTGTATCCAGACTCCAGTTATTACGTTGAGCGTTCAGGCTCCGGTCAGTTTCGTTGGGTATCCAGACTCCGGTTTTTACGTGAGCGTTCAGGCTCCGGTCAGTTTTGTTGGGTATCCAGACTCCGGTTATTACGTTGAGCGTTCAGGCTCCGGTCAGTTTCGTTGGGTATCCAGACTCCGGTTATTATGTTGAGCGTTCAGGCTCCGGTCAGTTTCGTTGGGTATCCAGACTCCGGTTATTACATTGAGTGTTTAGGCTCCGGTCAGTTTCGTTTGGTATCCAGACTTCAGTTATTAAGTTGAGCATTCAGGCCCCGGTTAGTTTCGTTGGGTATCCAGACTCCGATTTTTACGTTGAGCATTCAGGCTCCGGTCAGTTTTGTTGGGTATCCAGACTCTGGTTTTTACGTTGAGCGTTCAAGCTCCGGTCAGTTTTGTTGGGTATCCAGACTCCGGTTATTACGTTAAGCGTTCAGGCTCCGGTCAGTTTTGTTGGGTATCCTGATTCCGGTTATTACTTTGAGCGTTCAGGCTCCGGTTAGTTTCGTTGGGTATCCAGACTCTGGTTTTTACTTTGAGCGTTCAGGCTCCGGTCAGTTTCGTTGGGTATCCAGACTCCGGTTATTACGTTGAGCGTTCAGGCTCCGATCAGTTTCGTTCGGTATCCAGACTCCGGTTATTACGTTGAGCGTTCAGGCTCCGGTCAGTTTTGTTGGGTATCCAGACTCTGGTTTTTACGTTGAGCGTTCAGGCTCCGGTCAGTTTTGTTGGGTATCCAGACTCCGGTTATTACGTTGAGCGTTCAGGCTCCGGTCAGTTTCGTTGGGTATCCAGACTCCGGTTTTTACGTTGAGCGTTCAGGCTCCGGTCAGTTTTGTTGGGTATCCAGACTCCGGTTTCTACGTTGAGCGTTCAGGCTCCGGTCAGTTTTGCTGGGTATCCAGACTCCGGTTATTACGTTGAGCGAGCAGGCTCCGGTTAGTTTCGTTGGGTATCCAGACTCCGGTTATTACGTTGAGCGTTCAAGCTTTGGTCAATTTCGTTGGGTATCTAGACTCCGGTTATTACGTTGAGCGTTCAGGCTCCGTTCAGTTTCGTTGCGTATCCAGACTTCCGTTATTACATTGATGGTTCAGGCTCCAGTCAGTTTCGTTGTGTATCCAGATTCCGGTTATTACGTTGAACGTTCAGGCTGCGGTCAGTTTTGTTGGGTATCCAGACTCCGGTTATTATGTTGAGCGTTCAGGCTCCGGTCAGTTTCGTTGGGTATCCGAACTTCGGTTATCACGTTGAGCGTTCAAGCTTCGATCAGTTTCGTTGTGTATCCAGATTCCGGTTATTACGTTGAGCGTTCAGGCTCCGGTCAGTTTGTTGGGTATCCAGACTCCGGTTATCACGTTGAGCGTTCAGGCTCCGGTCAGTTTCGTTGGGTATCCAGATTCCGGTTTTTACGTTGAACGTTCAGGCCCCGGTCAGTTTTATTGGGTATCCAGACTCCGGTTATTACGTTGAGCGTTCAGGCTCCGGTCAGTTTCGTTGTGTATCCAGACTCCAGTTATTACGTTGAGCGTTCAGGCTCCGGTCAGTTTCGTTGGGTATCCAGACTCCGGTTTTTACGTTGAGCGTTCAGGCTCCGGTCAGTTTTGTTGGGTATCCAGACTCCGGTTATTACGTTGAGCGTTCAGGCTCCGGTCAGTTTCGTTGAGTATCCAGACTCTGGTTATTATGTTGAGCGTTCAGGCTCCGGTCAGTTTCGTTGGGTATCCAGACTCCGGTTATTACATTGAGTGTTTAGGCTCCTGTCAGTTTCGTTTGGTATCCAGACTTCAGTTATTACGTTGAGCATTCAGGCCCCGGTCAGTTTCGTTGGGTATCCAGACTCTGATTTTTACGTTGAGCGTTCAGGCTCCGGTCAGTTTTGTTGGGTATCCAGACTCTGGTTTTTACGTTGAGCGTTCAGGCTCCGGTCAGTTTTGTTGGGTATCCAGACTCCGGTTATTACGTTAAGCGTTCAGGCTCCGGTCAGTTTCGTTGGGTATCCATACTCCGGTTATTACGTTGAGCGTTCAGGCTCCGGTCAGTTTCGTTGGGTATCCAGACTCTGGTTTTTACTTTAAACGTTCAGGCTCCGGTCAGTTTCGTTGGGTATCCAGACTCCGGTTATTACGTTGAGCGTTCAGGCTCCGGTCAGTTTCGTTCGATATCCAGACTATGGTTATTACGTTGAGCGTTCAGGCTCCGGTCAGTTTCGTTGGGTATCCAGACTCCGGTTTTTACGTTGAGCGTTCAGGCTCCGGTCAGTTTTATTGGATAACTAGACTCCGGTTATTACGTTGAGCGTTCAGGCTCCGGTCAGTTTCGTTGTGTATCCAGACTCCAGTTATTACGTTGAGCGTTCAGGCTCCGGTCAGTTTCGTTGGGTATCCAGACTCCGGTTTTTACGTGAGCGTTCAGGCTCCGGTCAGTTTTGTTGGGTATCCAGACTCCGGTTATTACGTTGAGCGTTCAGGCTCCGGTCAGTTTCGTTGGGTATCCAGACTCCGGTTATTATGTTGAGCGTTCAGGCTCCGGTCAGTTTCGTTGGGTATCCAGACTCCGGTTATTACATTGAGTGTTTAGGCTCCGGTCAGTTTCGTTTGGTATCCAGACTTCAGTTATTAAGTTGAGCATTCAGGCCCCGGTCAGTTTCGTTGGGTATCCAGACTCCGATTTTTACGTTGAGCATTCAGGCTCCGGTCAGTTTTGTTGGGTATCCAGACTCTGGTTTTTACGTTGAGCGTTCAAGCTCCGGTCAGTTTTGTTGGGTATCCAGACTCCGGTTATTACGTTAAGCGTTCAGGCTCCGGTCAGTTTTGTTGGGTATCCTGATTCCGGTTATTACTTTGAGCGTTCAGGCTCCGGTTAGTTTCGTTGGGTATCCAGACTCTGGTTTTTACTTTGAGCGTTCAGGCTCCGGTCAGTTTCGTTGGGTATCCAGACTCCGGTTATTACGTTGAGCGTTCAGGCTCCGATCAGTTTCGTTCGGTATCCAGACTCCGGTTATTACGTTGAGCGTTCAGGCTCCGGTCAGTTTCGTTGGGTATCCAGACTCTGGTTTTTACGTTGAGCGTTCAGGCTCCGGTCAGTTTTATTGGGTATCCAGACTCCGGTTATTACGTTGAGCATTCAGGCTCCGGTCAGTTTCGTTGTGTATCCAGACTCCAGTTATTACGTTGAGCGTTCAGGCTCCGGTCAGTTTTGTTGGGTATCCAGACTCCTGTTTTTACGTTGAGCGTTCAGGCTCCGGTCAGTTTTTTTGGGTATCCAGACTCCGGTTATTAAGTAGAGCGTTCAGGCTCCGGTCAGTTTCTTTGGGTATCCAGACTCCGGTTATTATGTTGAGCGTTCAGGCTCCGGTCAGTTTCGTTGGGTATCCAGACTCCGGTTATTACATTGAGCATTCAGGCTCCGGTCAGTTTCGTTGGGTATCCAGTCTCTAGTTATTACGTTGAGCGTTCAGGCTCTGGTCAGTTTCGTTGGGTATCCAGACTCCGGTTTTTAAGTTGAGCGTTGAGGCTCCGGTCAGTTTTGTTGGGTATCCAGACTCCAGTTATTACGTTGAGCGTTCAGCCTCCGGTCTGTTTCGTTGGGTATCCAGACTCCGGTTATTATGTTGAGCGTTCAGGCTCCGGTCAGTTTCGTTGGGTATCCAGACTCCGGTTATTACATTGAGTGTTTAGGCTCCTGTCAGTTTCGTTTGGTATCCAGACTTCAGTTATTACGTTGAGCATTCAGGCCCCGGTCAGTTTCGTTGGGTATCCAGACTCCGATTTTTACTTTGAGCGTTCAGGCTCCGGTCAGTTTTGTTGGGTATCCAGACTCTGGTTTTTACGTTGAGCGTTCAGGCTCCGGCCAGTTTTGTTGGGTATCCAGACTCCGGTTATTACGTTAAGCGTTCAGGCTCCGGTCAGTTTCGTTGGGTATCCAGACTCCGGTTATTACGTTGAGCGTTCAGGCTCCGGTCAGTTTCGTTGGGTATCCAGACTCTGGTTTTTACTTTAAGCGTTCAGGCTCCGGTCAGTTTCGTTGGGTATCCAGACTCCGGTTATTACGTTGAGCGTTCAGGCTCCGGTCAGTTTCGTTCGATATCCAGACTCTGGTTATTACGTTGAGCGTTCAGGCTCCGGTCAGTTTCGTTGGGTATCCAGACTCCGGTTTTTACGTTGAGCGTTCAGGCTCCGGTCAGTTTTATTGGGTAACCAGACTCCGGTTATTATGTTGAGCATTCAGGCTCCGGTCAGTTTCGTTGTGTATTCAGACTCCAGTTATTACGTTGAGCGTTCAGGCTCCGGTCAGTTTCGTTGGGTATCCAGACTCCGGTTTTTACGTGAGCGTTCAGGCTCCGGTCAGTTTTGTTGGGTATCCAGACTCCGGTTATTACGTTGAGCGTTCAGGCTCCGGTCAGTTTCGTTGGGTATCCAGACTCCGGTTATTATGTTGAGCGTTCAGGCTCCGGTCAGTTTCGTTGGGTATCCAGACTCCGGTTATTACATTGAGTGTTTAGGCTCCGGTCAGTTTCGTTTGGTATCCAGACTTCAGTTATTACGTTGAGCATTCAGGCCCCGGTCAGTTTCGTTGGGTATCCAGACTCCGATTTTTACGTTGAGCATTCCGGCTCCGGTCAGTTTTGTTGGGTATCCAGACTCTGGTTTTTACGTTGAGCGTTCAGGCTCCGGTCAGTTTTGTTGGGTATCCAGACTTCGGTTATTACGTTAAGCGTTCAGACTCCGGTCAGTTTCGTTGGGTATCCAGATTCTGGTTATTACGTTGAGCGTTCAGGCTCCGGTCAGTTTCGTTGGGTATCTAGACTCCGGTTTTTACGTTGAGCGTTCAGGCTCCGGTCAGTTTTATTGGGTATCCAGACTTCGGTTATTACGTTGAGCGTTCAGGCTCCGGTCAGTTTCGTTGTGTATCCAGACTCCATTTATTACGTTGAGCGTTTAGGCTCCGGTCAGTTTTGTTGGGTATCCAGACTCCGGTTTTTACGTTGAGCGTTCAGGCTCCGGTCAGTTTTGTTGGGTATCCAGACTCCGGTTATTAAGTTGAGCGTTCAGGCTCCGGTCAGTTTCTTTGGGTATCCAGACTCCGGTTATTATGTTGAGCGTTCAGGCTCCGGTCAGTTTTGTTGGGTATCCAGACTCCGGTTATTACATTGAGCGTTCAGGCTCCGGTCAGTTTCGTTGTGTATCCAGTCTCTAGTTATTACGTTGAGCGTTCAGGCTCTTGTCAGTTTCGTTGGGTATCCAGACTCCGGTTTTTACGTTGAGCGTTCAGGCTCCGGTCAGTTTTGTTGGGTATCCAGACTCCAGTTATTACGTTGAGCGTTCAGGCTCCGGTCAGTTTCGTTGGGTATCCAGACTCCGGTTATTATGTTGAGCATTCAGGCTCCGGTCAGTTTCGTTGGGTATCCAGACTCCGGTTATTACAATGAGTGTTTAGGCTCCGGTCAGTTTTGTTTGGTATCCAGACTTCAGTTATTACGTTGAGCATTCAGGCCCCGGTCAGTTGTTTGGGTATCCAGACTCCGATTTTTACGTTGAGCGTTCAGGCTCCGGTCAGTTTTGTTGGGTATCCAGACTCTGGTTTTTACGTTGAGCGTTCAGGCTCCGGTCAGTTTTGTTGGGTATCCAGACTCCGGTTATTACGTTAAGCGTTCAGGCTCCGGTCAGTTTCGTTGGGTATCCAGACTCCGGTTTTTACGTTGAGCGTTCAGGCTCCGGTCAGTTTTGTTGGGTATCCAGACTCCAGTTTTTACGTTGAGCGTTCAGGCTCCGGTCAGTTTTGCTGGGTATCCAGACTCCGGTTATTACGTTGAGCGAGCAGGCTCCGGTCAGTTTCGTTGGGTATCTAGACTCCGGTTATTACGTTGAGCGTTCAGGCTCCGTTCAGTTTCGTTGCGTATCCAGACTTCGGTTATTACATTGATGGTTCAGGCTCCAGTCAGTTTCGTTGTGTATCCAGATTCCGGTTATTACGTTGAACTTTCAGGCTCCGGTCAGTTTTGTTGGGTATCCAGACTCCGGTTATTATGTTGAGCGTTCAGGCTCCGGTCAGTTTCGTTGGGTATCCGAACATCGGTGATTACGTTGAGCGTTCAAGCTCCGATCAGTTTCGTTGTGTATCCAGATTCCGGTTATTACGTTGAGCGTTCAGGCTCCGGTCAGTTTCGTTGGGTATCTAGACTCCGGTTTTTACGTGAGCGTTCAGGCTCCGGTCAGTTTTGTTGGGTATCATGACTCCGGTTATTACGTTGAGCGTTCAGGCTCCGGTCAGTTTCGTTGGGTATCCAGACTCCGGTTATTATGTTGAGCGTTCAGGCTCCGGTCAGTTTCGTTGGGTATCCAGACTCCGGTTATTACATTGAGTGTTTAGGCTCCGGTCAGTTTCGTTTGGTATCCAGACTTCAGTTATTACGTTGAGCATTTAGGCCGCGGTCAGTTTCGTTGGGTATCCAGACTCCGATTTTTACGTTGAGCGTTCAGGCTCCGGTCAGTTTTGTTGGGTATCCAGACTCTGGTTTTTACGTTGAGTGTTCAGGCTCCGGTCAGTTTTGTTGGGTATCCAGACTCCGGTTATTACGTTAAGCGTTCAGGGTCCGGTCAGTTTCGTTGGGTATCCAGATTCCGGTTATTACGTTGAGCGTTCAGGCTCCGGTTAGTTTCGTTGGGTATCCAGACTCTGGTTTTTACTTTGAGCGTTCAGGCTCCGGTCAGTTTCGTTGGGTATCCAGACTCCGGTTATTACGTTGAGCGTTCAGGCTCCGATCAGTTTCGTTCGGTATCCAGACTCCGGTTATTACGTTGAGCGTTCAGGCTCCGGTCAGTTTCGTTGGGTATCCAGACTCCGGTTTTTACGTTGAGCGTTCAGGCTCCGGTCAGTTTTATTGGGTATCCAGACTCCGGTTATTACGTTGAGCGTTCAGGCTCCGGTCAGTTTCGTTGTGTATCCAGATTCCAGTTATTACGTTGAGCGTTCAGGCTCCGGTCAGTTTTGTTGGGTATCCAGACTCCGGTTTTTACGTTGAGCGTTCAGGCTCCGGTCAGTTTTGTTGGGTATCCAGGCTCCGGTTATTAAGTTGAGCGTTCAGGCTCCGGTCAGTTTCTTTGGGTATCCAGACTCCGGTTATTATGTTGAGCGTTCAGGCTCCGGTCAGTTTCGTTGGGTATCCAGACTCCGGTTATTACATTGAGCGTTCAGGCTCCGATCAGTTTCGTTGTGTATCCAGTCTCTAGTTATTACGTTGAGCGTTCAGGCTCTTGTCAGTTTCGTTGGGTATCCAGACTCCGGTTTTTACGTTGAGCGTTCAGGCTCCGGTCAGTTTTGTTGGGTATCCAGACTCCAGTTATTACGTTGAGCGTTCAGGCTCCGGTCAGTTTCGTTGGGTATCCAGACTCCGGTTATTATGTTGAGCATTCAAGCTCCGGTCAGTTTCGTTGGGTATCCAGACTCCGGTTATTACAATGAGTGTTTAGGCTCCGGTCAGTTTCGTTTGGTATCCAGACTTCAGTTATTACGTTGAGCATTCAGGCCCCGGTCAGTTGTTTGGGTATCCAGACTCCGATTTTTACGTTGAGCGTTCAGGCTCCGGTCAGTTTTGTTGGGTATCCAGACTCTGGTTTTTACGTTGAGCGTTCAGGCTCCGGTCAGTTTTGTTGGGTATCCAGACTCCGGTTATTACGTTAAGCGTTCAGGCTCCGGTCAGTTTCGTTGGGTATCCAGACTCCGGTTTTTACGTTAAGCGTTCAGGCTCCGGTCAGTTTTGTTGCGTATCCAGACTCCGGTTTTTACGTTGAGCATTCAGGCTCCGGTCAGTTTTGCTGGGTATCCAGACTCCGGTTATTACGTTGAGCGAGCAGGCTCCGGTCAGTTTCGTTGGGTATCCAGACTCCGGTTATTACGTTGAGCGTTCAGGCTCTGGTCAGTTTCGTTGGGTATCTAGACTCCGGTTATTACGTTGAGCGTTCAGGCTCCGTTCAGTTTCGTTGCGTATCCAGACTTCGGTTATTACATTGATGGTCCAGGCTCCAGTCAGTTTTGTTGTGTATCCAGATTCCGGTTATTACGTTGAACGTTCAGGCTCCGGTCAGTTTTGTTGGGTATCCAGACTCCGGTTATTATGTTGAGCGTTCAGGCTCCGGTCAGTTTCGTTGGGTATCCGAACTTCGGTGATTACATTGAGCGTTCAAGCTCCGATCAGTTTCGTTGTGTATCCAGATTCCGGTTATTACGTTGAGCGTTCAGGCTCCGGTCAGTTTCGTTGGGTATCCAGACTCCGGTTTTTACGTGAGCGTTCAGGCTCCGGTCAGTTTTGTTGGGTATCCATACTCCGGTTATTACGTTGAGCGTTCAGGCTCCGGTCAGTTTTGTTGGGTATCCAGACTCCGGTTATTATGTTGAGCGTTCAGGCTCCGGTCAGTTTCGTTGGGTATCCAGACTCCGGTTATTACATTGAGTGTTTAGGCTCCGGTCAGTTTCGTTTGGTATCCAGACTTCAGTTATTACGTTGAACATTCAGGCCCCGGTCAGTTTCGTTGGGTATCCAGACTCTGATTTTTACGTTGAGCGTTCAGGCTCCGGTCAGTTTTGTTGGGTATCCAGACTCTGGTTTTTACGTTGAGCGTTCAGGCTCCGGTCAGTTTTGTTGGGTATCCAGACTCCGGTTATTACGTTAAGCGTTCAGGGTCCGGTCAGTTTCGTTGGGTATCCAGATTCCGGTTATTACGTTGAGCGTTCAGGCTCCGGTTAGTTTCGTTGGGTATCCAGATTCTGGTTTTTACTTTGAGCGTTCAGGCTCCGGTCAGTTTCGTTGGGTATCCAGACTCCGGTTATTACGTTGAGCGTTCAGGCTCCGATCAGTTTCGTTCGGTATCCAGACTCCGGTTATTACGTTGAGCGTTCAGGCTCCGGTCAGTTTCGTTGGGTATCCAGACTCCGGTTTTTACGTTGAGCGTTCAGGCTCCGGTCAGTTTTATTGGGTATCCAGACTCCGGTTATTACGTTGAGCGTTCAGGCTCCGGTCAGTTTCGTTGTGTATCCAGATTCCAGTTATTACGTTGAGCGTTCAGGCTTCGGTCAGTTTTGTTGGGTATCCAGACTCCGGTTTTTACGTTGAGCGTTCAGGCTCCGTCAGTTTTGTTGGGTATCCAGACTCCGGTTATTAAGTTGAGCGTTCAGGCTCCGGTCAGTTTCTTTGGGTATCCAGACTCCGGTTATTATGTTGAGCGTTCAGGCTCCGGTCAGTTTCGTTGGGTATCCAGACTCCGGTTATTACATTGAGCGTTCAGGCTCCGGTCAGTTTCGTTGTGTATCCAGTCTCTAGTTATTACGTTGAGCGTTCAGGCTCTTGTCAGTTTCGTTGGGTATCCAGACTCCGGTTTTTACGTTGAGTGTTCAGGCTCCGGTCAGTTTTGTTGGGTATCCAGACTCCAGTTATTACGTTGAGCGTTCAGGCTCCGGTCAGTTTCGTTGGGTATTCAGACTCCGGTTATTATGTTGAGCATTCAGGCTCCGGTCAGTTTCGTTGGGTATCCAGACTCCGGTTATTACAATGAGTGTTTAGGCTCCGGTCAGTTTCGTTTGGTATCCAGACTTCAGTTATTACGTTGAGCATTCAGGCCCCGGTCAGTTGTTTGGGTATCCAGACTCCGATTTTTACGTTGAGCGTTCAGGCTCCGGTCAGTTTTGTTGGGTATCCAGACTCTGGTTTTTACGTTGAGCGTTCAGGCTCCGTTCAGTTTTGTTGGGTATCCAGACTCCGGTTATTACGTTAAGCGTTCAGGCTCCGGTCAGTTTCGTTGGGTATCCAGACTCCGGTTTTTACGTTGAGCGTTCAGGCTCCGGTCAGTTTTGTTGCGTATCCAGACTCCGGTTTTTACGTTGAGCGTTCAGGCTCCGGTCAGTTTTGCTGGGTATCCAGACTCCGGTTATTACATTGAGCGAGCAGGCTCCGGTCAGTTTCGTTGGGTATCCAGACTCCGGTTATTACGTTGAGCGTTCAGGCTCTGGTCAGTTTCGTTGGGTATCTAGACTCCGGTTATTACGTTGAGCGTTCAGGCTCCGTTCAGTTTCGTTGCGTATCCAGACTTCGGTTATTACATTGATGGTTCAGGCTCCAGTCAGTTTCGTTGTGTATCCAGATTCCGGTTATTACGTTGAACGTTCAGGCTCCGGTCAGTTTTGTTGGGTATCCAGACTCCGGTTATTATGTTGAGCGTTCAGGCTCCGGTCAGTTTCGTTGGGTATCCGAACTTCGGTGATTACGTTGAGCGTTCAAGCTCCGATCAGTTTCGTTGTGTATCCAGATTCCGGTTATTACGTTGAGCGTTCAGGCTCCGGTCAGTTTCGTTGGGTATCCAGACTCCGGTTTTTACGTGAGCGTTCAGGCTCCGGTCAGTTTTGTTGGGTATCCAGACTCCGGTTATTACGTTGAGCGTTCAGGCTCCGGTCAGTTTCGTTGGGTATCCAGACTCCGGTTATTATGTTGAGCGTTCAGGCTCCGGTCAGTTTCGTTGGGTATCCAGACTCCGGTTATTACATTGAGTGTTTAGGCTCCGGTCAGTTTCGTTTGGTATCCAGACTTCAGTTATTACGTTGAGCATTCAGGCCCCGGTCAGTTTCGTTGGGTATCCAGACTCTGATTTTTACGTTGAGCGTTCAGGCTCCGGTCAGTTTTGTTGGGTATCCAGACTCTGGTTTTTACGTTGAGCGTTCAGGCTCCGGTCAGTTTTGTTGGGTATCCAGACTCCGGTTATTACGTTAAGCGTTCAGGGTCCGGTCAGTTTCGTTGGGTATCCAGATTCCGGTTATTACGTTGAGCGTTCAGGCTCCGGTTAGTTTCGTTGGGTATCCAGATTCTGGTTTTTACTTTGAGCGTTCAGGCTCCGGTCAGTTTCGTTGGGTATCCAGACTCCGGTTATTACGTTGAGCGTTCAGGCTCCGATCAGTTTCGTTCGGTATCCAGACTCCGGTTATTACGTTGAGCGTTCAGGCTCCGGTCAGTTTCGTTGGGTATCCAGACTCCGGTTTTTACGTTGAGCGTTCAGGCTCCGGTCAGTTTTATTGGGTATCCAGACTCCGGTTATTACGTTGAGCGTTCAGGCTCCGGTCAGTTTCGTTGTGTATCCAGATTCCAGTTATTACGTTGAGCGTTAAGGCTTCGGTCAGTTTTGTTGGGTATCCAGACTCCGGTTTTTACGTTGAGCGTCCAGGCTCCGTCAGTTTTGTTGGGTATCCAGACTCTGGTTATTAAGTTGAGCGTTCAGGCTCCGGTCAGTTTCTTTGGGTATCCAGACTCCGGTTATTATGTTGAGCGTTCAGGCTCCGGTCAGTTTCGTTGGGTATCCAGACTCCGGTTATTACATTGAGCGTTCAGGCTCCGGTCAGTTTCGTTGTGTATCCAGTCTCTAGTTATTACGTTGAGCGTTCAGGCTCTTGTCAGTTTCGTTGGGTATCCAGACTCCGGTTTTTACGTTGAGTGTTCAGGCTCCGGTCAGTTTTGTTGGGTATCCAGACTCCAGTTATTACGTTGAGCGTTCAGGCTCCGGTCAGTTTCGTTGGGTATTCAGACTCCGGTTATTATGTTGAGCATTCAGGCTCCGGTCAGTTTCGTTGGGTATCCAGACTCCGGTTATTACAATGAGTGTTTAGGCTCCGGTCAGTTTCGTTTGGTATCCAGACTTCAGTTATTACGTTGAGCATTCAGGCCCCGGTCAGTTGTTTGGGTATCCAGACTCCGATTTTTACGTTGAGCGTTCAGGCTCCGGTCAGTTTTGTTGGGTATTCAGACTCTGGTTTTTACGTTGAGCGTTCAGGCTCCGGTCAGTTTTGTTGGGTATCCAGACTCCGGTTATTACGTTAAGCGTTCAGGCTCCGGTCAGTTTCGTTGGGTATCCAGACTCCGGTTTTTACGTTGAGCGTTCAGGCTCCGGTCAGTTTTGTTGCGTATCCAGACTCCGGTTTTTACGTTGAGCGTTCAGGCTCCGGTCAGTTTTGCTGGGTATCCAGACTCCGGTTATTATGTTGAGCGAGCAGGCTCCGGTCAGTTTCGTTGGGTATCCAGACTCCGGTTATTACGTTGAGCGTTTAGGCTCTGGTCAGTTTCGTTGGGTATCTAGACTCCGGTTATTACGTTGAGCGTTCAGGCTCCGTTCAGTTTCGTTGCGTATCCAGACTTCGGTTATTACGTTGAGCGTTCAGGCTCTGGTCAGTTTCGTTGTGTATCCAGATTCCAGTTATTACGTTGAGCGTTCAGGCTCCGGTCAGTTTTGTTGGGTATCCAGACTCCGGTTTTTACGTTGAGCGTTCAGGCTCCGGTCAGTTTTGTTGGGTATCCAGACTCCGGTTATTAAGTTGAGCGTTCAGGCTCCGGTCAGTTTCTTTGGGTATCCAGACTCCGGTTATTATGTTGAGCGTTCAGGCTCCGGTCAGTTTCGTTGGGTATCCAGACTCCGGTTATTACATTGAGCGTTCAGGCTCCGGTCAGTTTCGTTGTGTATCCAGTCTCTAGTTATTACGTTGAGCGTTCAGGCTCTTGTCAGTTTCGTTGGGTATCCAGACTCCGGTTTTTACGTTGAGCGTTCAGGCTCCGGTCAGTTTTGTTGGGTATCCAGACTCCAGTTATTACGTTGAGCGTTCAGGCTCCGGTCAGTTTCGTTGGGTATCCAGACTCCGGTTATTATGTTGAGCATTCAGGCTCCGGTCAGTTTCGTTGGGTATCCAGACTCCGGTTATTACAATGAGTGTTTACGCTCCGGTCAGTTTCGTTTGGTATCCAGACTTCAGTTATTACGTTGAGCATTCAGGCCCCGGTTAGTTGTTTGGGTATCCAGACTCCGATTTTTACGTTGAGCGTTCAGGCTCCGGTCAGTTTTGTTGGGTATCCAGACTCTGGTTTTTACGTTGAGCGTTCAGGCTCCGGTCAGTTTTGTTGGGTATCCAGACTCCGGTTATTACGTTAAGCGTTCAGGCTCCGGTCAGTTTCGTTGGGTATCCAGACTCCGGTTTTTACGTTGAGCGTTCAGGCTCCGGTCAGTTTTGTTGGGTATCCAGACTCCAGTTATTACGTTGAGCATTCAGGCTCCGGTGAGTTTCGTTGGGTATCCAGACTCCGGTTATTATGTTGAGCATTCAGGCTCCGGTCAGTTTCGTTGGGTATCCAGACTCCGGTTATTACAATGAGTGTTTAGGCTCCGGTCAGTTTCGTTTGGTAACCCGACTTCAGTTATTACGTTGAGCATTCAGGCCCCGGTCAGTTGTTTGGGTATCCAGACTCCGATTGTTACGTTGAGCGTTCAGGCTCCGGTCAGTTTTGTTGGGTATCCAGACTCTGGTTTATACGTTGAGCGTTCAGGCTCCGGTCAGTTTTGTTGGGTATCCAGACTCCGGTTATTACGTTAAGCGTTCAGGCTCCGGTCAGTTTCGTTGGGTATCCAGACTCCGGTTTTTACGTTGAGCGTTCAGGCTCCGGTCAGTTTTGTTGCGTATCCAGACTCCGGTTTTTACGTTGAGCGTTCAGGCTCCGGTCAGTTTTGTTGGGTATCCAGACTCCGCTTATTACGTTGAGCGAGCAGGCTCCGGTCAGTTTCGTTGGGTATCCAGACTCCGGTTATTACGTTGAGCGTTCAGGCTCTGGTCAGTTTCGTTGGGTATCTAGACTCCGGTTATTACGTTGAGCGTTCAGGCTCCGTTCAGTTTCGTTGCGTATCCAGACTTCGGTTATTACATTGATGGTTCAGGCTCCAGTCAGTTTCGTTGTGTATCCAGATTCCGGTTATTACGTTGAACGTTCAGGCTCCGGTCAGTTTTGTTGGGTATCCAGACTCCGATTATTATGTTGAGCGTTCAGGCTCCGGTCAGTTTCGTTGGGTATCCGAACTTCGGTTATTACGTTGAGCGTTCAAGCTCCGATCAGTTTCGTTGTGTATCCAGATTCCGGTTATTACGTTGAGCGTTCAGGCTCCGGTCAGTTTCGTTGGGTATCCAGACTCCGGTTTTTACGTGAGCGTTCAGGCTCCGGTCAGTTTTGTTGGGTATCCAGACTCCGGTTATTACGTTGAGCGTTCAGGCTCCGGTCAGTTTCGTTGGGTATCCAGACTCCGGTTATTATGTTGAGCGTTCAGGCTCCGGTCAGTTTCGTTGGGTATCCAGACTCCGGTTATTACATTGAGTGTTTAGGCTCCGGTCAGTTTCGTTTGGTATCCAGACTTCAGTTATTACGTTGAGCATTCAGGCCCCGGTCAGTTGTTTGGGTATCCAGACTCCGATTTTTACGTTGAGCGTTCAGGCTCCGGTCAGTTTTGTTGGGTATCCAGACTCTGGTTTTTACGTTGAGCGTTCAGGCTCCGGTCAGTTTTGTTGGGTATCCAGACTCCGGTTATTACGTTAAGCATTCAGGATCCGGTCAGTTTCGTTGGGTATCCAGATTCCGGTTATTACGTTGAGCGTTCAGGCTCCGGTTAGTTTCGTTGGGTATCCAGATTCAGGTTTTTACTTTGAGCGTTCAGGCTCCGGTCAGTTTCGTTGGGTATCCAGACTCCGGTTATTACGTTGAGCGTTCAGGCTCCGATCAGTTTCGTTCGGTATCCAGACTCCGGTTATTACGTTGAGCGTTCAGGCTCCGGTCAGTTTCGTTGGGTATCCAGACTCCGGTTTTTACGTTGAGCGTTCAGGCTCCGGTCAGTTTTATTGGGTATCCAGACTCCGGTTATTACGTTGAGCGTTCAGGCTCCGGTCAGTTTCGTTGTGTATCCAGATTCCAGTTATTACGTTGAGCGTTCAGGCTTCGGTCAGTTTTGTTGGGTATCCAGACTCCGGTTTTTACGTTGAGCGTTCAGGCTCCGTCAGTTTTGTTGGGTATCCAGACTCCGGTTATTAAGTTGAGCGTTCAGGCTCCGGTCAGTTTCTTTGGGTATCCAGACTCCGGTTATTATGTTGAGCGTTCAGGCTCCGGTCAGTTTCGTTGGGTATCCAGACTCCGGTTATTACATTGAGCGTTCAGGCTCCGGTCAGTTTCGTTGTGTATCCAGTCTCTAGTTATTACGTTGAGCGTTCAGGCTCTTGTCAGTTTTGTTGGGTATCCAGACTCCGGTTTTTACGTTGAGCGTTCAGGCTCCGGTCAATTTTGTTGGGTATCCAGACTCCAGTTATTACGTTGAGCATTCAGGCTCCGGTGAGTTTCGTTGGGTATCCAGACTCCGGTTATTATGTTGAGCATTCAGGCTCCGGTCAGTTTCGTTGGGTATCCAGACTCCGGTTATTACAATGAGTGTTTAGGCTCCGGTCAGTTTCGTTTGGTATCCAGACTTCAGTTATTACGTTGAGCATTCAGGCCCCGGTCAGTTGTTTGGGTATCCAGACTCCGATTTTTACGTTGAGCGTTCAGGCTCCGGTCAGTTTTGTTGGGTATCCAGACTCTGGTTTTTACGTTGAGCGTTCAGGCTCCGGTCAGTTTTGTTGGGTATCCAGACTCCGGTTATTACGTTAAGCGTTCAGGCTCCGGTCAGTTTCGTTGGGTATCCAGACTCCGGTTTTTACGTTGAGCGTTCAGGCTCCGGTCAGTTTTGTTGCGTATCCAGACTCCGGTTTTTACGTTGAGCGTTCAGGCTCCGGTCAGTTTTGCTGGGTATCCAGACTCCGCTTATTACGTTGAGCGAGCAGGCTCCGGTCAGTTTCGTTGGGTATCCAGACTCCGGTTATTACGTTGAGCGTTCAGGCTCTGGTCAGTTTCGTTGGGTATCTAGACTCCGGTTATTACGTTGAGCGTTCAGGCTCCGTTCAGTTTCGTTGCGTATCCAGACTTCGGTTATTACATTGATGGTTCAGGCTCCAGTCAGTTTCGTTGTGTATCCAGATTCCGGTTATTACGTTGAACGTTCAGGCTCCGGTCAGTTTTGTTGGGTATCCAGACTCCGATTATTATGTTGAGCGTTCAGGCTCTGGTCAGTTTCGATGGGTATCCGAACTTCGGTTATTACGTTGAGCGTTCAAGCTCCGATCAGTTTCGTTGTGTATCCAGATTCCGGTTATTACGTTGAGCGTTCAGGCTCCGGTCAGTTTCGTTGGGTATCCAGACTCCGGTTTTTACGTGAGCGTTCAGGCTCCGGTCAGTTTTGTTGGGTATCCAGACTCCGGTTATTACGTTGAGCGTTCAGGCTCCGGTCAGTTTCGTTGGGTATCCAGACTCCGGTTATTATGTTGAGCGTTCAGGCTCCGGTCAGTTTCGTTGGGTATCCAGACTCCGGTTATTACATTGAGTGTTTAGGCTCCGGTCAGTTTCGTTTGGTATCCAGACTTCAGTTATTACGTTGAGCATTCAGGCCCCGGTCAGTTGTTTGGGTATCCAGACTCCGATTTTTACGTTGAGCGTTCAGGCTCCGGTCAGTTTTGTTGGGTATCCAGACTCTGGTTTTTACGTTGAGCGTTCAGGCTCCGGTCAGTTTTGTTGGGTATCCAGACTCCGGTTATTACGTTAAGCGTTCAGGCTCCGGTCAGTTTCGTTGGGTATCCAGACTCCGGTTTTTACGTTGAGCGTTCAGGCTCCGGTCAGTTTTCTTGCGTATCCAGACTCCGGTTTTTACGTTGAGCGTTCAGGCTCCGGTCAGTTTTGCTGGGTATCCAGACTCCGGTTATTACGTTGAGTGAGCAGGCTCCGGTCAGTTTCGTTGGGTATCCAGACTCCGGTTATTACGTTGAGCGTTCAGGCTCTGGTCAGTTTCGTTGGGTATCTAGACTCCGGTTATTACGTTGAGCGTTCAGGCTCCGTTCAGTTTCGTTGCGTATCCAGACTTCGGTTATTACATTGATGGTTCAGGCTCCAGTCAGTTTCGTTGTGTATCCAGATTCCGGTTATTACGTTGAACGTTCAGGCTCCGGTCAGTTTTGTTGGGTATCCAGACTCCGGTTATTATGTTGAGCTTTCAGGCTCCGGTCAGTTTCGTTGGGTATCCGAACTTCGGTTATTACGTTGAGCGTTCAAGCTCCGATCAGTTTCTTTGTGTATCCAGATTCCGGTTATTACGTTGAGCGTTCAGGCTCCGGTCAGTTTCGTTGGGTATCCAGACTCCGGTTTTTACGTGAGCGTTCAGGCTCCGGTCAGTTTTGTTGGGTATCCAGACTCCGGTTATTACGTTGAGCGTTCAGGCTCCGGTCAGTTTCGTTGGGTATCCAGACTCCGGTTATTATGTTGAGCGTTCAGGCTCCGGTCAGTTTTGTTGGGTATCCAGACTCCGGTTATTACATTGAGTGTTTAGGCTCCGGTCAGTTTCGTTTGGTATCCAGACTTCAGTTATTACGTTGAGCATTCAGGCCCCGGTCAGTTTCGTTGGGTATCCAGACTCCGATTTTTACGTTGAGCGTTCAGGCTCCGGTCAGTTTTGTTGGGTATCCAGACTCTGGTTTTTACGTTGAGCGTTCAGGCTCCGGTCAGTTTTGTTGGGTATCCAGACTCCGGTTATTACGTTAAGCGTTCAGGGTCCGGTCAGTTTCGTTGGGTATCCAGATTCCGGTTATTACGTTGAGCGTTCAGGCTCCGGTTAGTTTCGTTGGGTATCCAGACTCTGGTTTTTACTTTGAGCGTTCAGGCTCCGGTCAGTTTCGTTGGGTATCCAGACTCCGGTTATTACGTTGAGCGTTCAGGCTCCGATCAGTTTCGTTCGGTATCCAGACTCCGGTTATTACGTTGAGCGTTCAGGCGCCGGTCAGTTTCGTTGGGTATCTAGACTCCGGTTTTTACGTTGAGCGTTCAGGCTTCGGTCAGTTTTATTGGGTATCCAGACTCCGGTTATTACGTTGAGCGTTCAGGCTCCGGTCAGTTTCGTTGTGTATCCAGACTCCAGTTATTACGTTGAGCGTTCAGGCTCCGGTCAGTTTTGTTGGGTATCCAGACTCCGGTTATTACATTGAGCGTTCAGGCTCCGGTCAGTTTTGTTGTGTATCCAGTCTCTAGTTATTACGTTGAGCGTTCAGGCTCTTGTCAGTTTCGTTTTGTATCCAGACTCCGGTTTTTACGTTGAGCGTTCAGGCTCCGGTCAGTTTTGTTGGGTATCCAGACTCCAGTTATTACGTTGAGCGTTCAGGCTCCGGTCAGTTTCGTTGGGTATCCAGACTCCGGTTATTATGTTGAGCATTCAGGCTCCGGTCAGTTTCGTTGGGTATCCAGACTCCGGTTATTACAATGAGTGTTTAGGCTCCGGTCAGTTTCGTTTGGTATCCAGACTTCAGTTATTACGTTGAGCATTCAGGCCCCGGTTAGTTGTTTGGGTATCCAGACTCCGATTTTTACGTTGAGCGTTCAGGCTCCGGTCAGTTTTGTTGGGTATCCAGACTCTGGTTTTTACGTTGAGCGTTCAGGCTCCGGTCAGTTTTGTTGGGTATCCAGACTCCGGTTATTACGTTAAGCGTTCAGGGTCCGGTCAGTTTCGTTGGGTATCCAGATTCCGGTTATTACGTTGAGCGTTCAGGCTCCGGTTAGTTTCGTTGGGTATCCAGACTCTGGTTTTTACTTTGAGCGTTCAGGCTCCGGTCAGTTTCGTTGGGTATCCAGACTCCGGTTATTACGTTGAGCGTTCAGGCTCCGATCAGTTTCGTTCGGTATCCAGACTCCGGTTATTACGTTGAGCGTTCAGGCGCCGGTCAGTTTCGTTGGGTATCTAGACTCCGGTTTTTACGTTGAGCGTTCAGGCTTCGGTCAGTTTTATTGGGTATCCAGACTCCGGTTATTACGTTGAGCGTTCAGGCTCCGGTCAGTTTCGTTGTGTATCCAGACTCCAGTTATTACGTTGAGCGTTCAGGCTCCGGTCAGTTTTGTTGGGTATCCAGACTCCGGTTATTACATTGAGCGTTCAGGCTCCGGTCAGTTTTGTTGTGTATCCAGTCTCTAGTTATTACGTTGAGCGTTCAGGCTCTTGTCAGTTTCGTTTTGTATCCAGACTCCGGTTTTTACGTTGAGCGTTCAGGCTCCGGTCAGTTTTGTTGGGTATCCAGACTCCAGTTATTACGTTGAGCGTTCAGGCTCCGGTCAGTTTCGTTGGGTATCCAGACTCCGGTTATTATGTTGAGCATTCAGGCTCCGGTCAGTTTCGTTGGGTATCCAGACTCCGGTTATTACAATGAGTGTTTAGGCTCCGGTCAGTTTCGTTTGGTATCCAGACTTCAGTTATTACGTTGAGCATTCAGGCCCCGGTTAGTTGTTTGGGTATCCAGACTCCGATTTTTACGTTGAGCGTTCAGGCTCCGGTCAGTTTTGTTGGGTATCCAGACTCTGGTTTTTACGTTGAGCGTTCAGGCTCCGGTCAGTTTTGTTGGGTATCCAGACTCCGGTTATTACGTTAAGCGTTCAGGCTCCGGTCAGTTTCGTTGGGTATCCAGACTCCGGTTTTTACGTTGAGCGTTCAGGCTCCGGTCAGTTTTGTTGCGTATCCAGACTCCGGTTTTTACGTTGAGCGTTCAGGCTCCGGTCAGTTTTGCTGGGTATCCAGACTCCGGTTATTACGTTGAGCGAGCAGGCTCCGGTCAGTTTCATTGGGTATCCAGACTCCGGTTATTACGTTGAGCATTCAGGCTCTGGTCAGTTTCGTTGGGTATCTAGACTCCGGTTATTACGTTGAGCGTTCAGGCTCCGTTCAGTTTCGTTGCGTATCCAGACTTCGGTTATTACATTGATGGTTCAGGCTCCAGTCAGTTTCGTTGTGTATCCAGATTCCGGTTATAACGTTGAACGTTCATGCTCCGGTCAGTTTTGTTGGGTATCCAGACTCCGGTTATTATGTTGAGCGTTCAGGCTCCGGTCAGTTTCGTTGGGTATCCGAACTTCGGTTATTACGTTGAGCGTTCAAGCTCCGATCAGTTTCGTTGTGTATCCAGATTCCGGTTATTACGTTGAGCGTTCAGGCTCCGGTCAGTTTCGTTGGGTATCCAGACTCCGGTTTTTACGTGAGCGTTCAGGCTCCGGTCAGTTTTGTTGGGTATCCAGACTCCGGTTATTACGTTGAGCGTTCAGGCTCCGGTCAGTTTCGTTGGGTATCCAGACTCCGGTTATTATGTTGAGCGTTCAGGCTCCGGTCAGTTTCGTTGGGTATCCAGACTCCGGTTATTACATTGAGTGTTTAGGCTCCGGTCAGTTTCGTTTGGTATCCAGACTTCAGTTATTACGTTGAGCATTCAGGCCCCGGTCAGTTTCGTTGGGTATCCAGACTCCGATTTTTACGTTGAGCGTTCAGGCTCCGGTCAGTTTTGTTGGGTATCCAGACTCTGGTTTTTACGTTGAGCGTTCAGGCTCC
The DNA here is from genome assembly GCA_963859935.3 of Lathyrus sativus. NCBI lineage: Eukaryota > Viridiplantae > Streptophyta > Magnoliopsida > Fabales > Fabaceae > Lathyrus > Lathyrus sativus. The sequence goes on from CAWUDS030000750.1 coordinate 174,190, forward strand.
GGTCAGTTTTGTTGGGTATCCAGACTCCGGTTATTACGTTAAGCGTTCAGGGTCCGGTCAGTTTCGTTGGGTATCCAGATTCCGGTTATTACGTTGAGCGTTCAGGCTCCGGTTAGTTTCGTTGGGTATCCAGACTCTGGTTTCTACTTTGAGCGTTCAGGCTCCGGTCAGTTTCATTGGGTATCCAGACTCCGGTTATTACATTGAGCGTTCAGGCTCCGATCAGTTTCGTTCGGTATCTAGACTCCGGTTATTACGTTGAGCGTTCAGGCTCCGGTCAGTTTCGTTGGGTATCTAGACTCCGGTTTTTACGTTGAGCGTTCAGGCTCCGGTCAGTTTTATTGGGTATCCAGACTCCGGTTATTACGTTGAGCGTTCAGGCTCCGGTCAGTTTCGTTGTGTATCCAGACTCCAGTTATTACGTTGAGCGTTCAGGCTCCGGTCAGTTTTGTTGGGTATCCAGACTCCGGTTTTTACGTTGAGCGTTCAGGCTCCGGTCATTTTTGTTGGGTATCCAGACTCCGGTTATTAAGTTAAGCGTTCAGGCTCCGGTCAGTTTCTTTGGGTATCCAAACTCCGGTTATTATGTTGAGCGTTAAGGCTCCGGTCAGTTTCGTTGGGTATCCAGACTCCGGTTATTACATTGAGCGTTCAGGCTCCGGTCAGCTTCGTTGTGTATCCAGTCTCTAGTTATTATGTTGAGCGTTCAGGCTCTGGTCAGTTTCGTTGGGTATCCAGACTCCGGTTTTTACGTTGAGCGTTGAGGCTCCAGTCAGTTTTGTTGGGTATCCAGACTCCAGTTATTACGTTGAGCGTTCAGGCTCCGGTCAGTTTTGTTGGGTATCCAGACTCCGGTTATTATGTTGAGCATTCAGGCTCCGGTCAGTTTCATTGCGTATCCAGACTCCGGTTATTACAATGAGTGTTTAGGCTCCGGTCAGTTTCGTTTGGTATCCAGACTTCAGTTATTACGTTGAGCATTCAGGCCCCGGTCAGTTGTTTGGGTATCCAGATTCCGATTTTTAAGTTGAGCGTTCAGGCTCCGGTCAGTTTTGTTGGGTATCCAGACTCTGGTTTTTACGTTGAGCGTTCAGGCTTCGGTCAGTTTTGTTGGGTATCCAGACTCCGGTTATTACGTTAAGCGTTCAGGCTCCGGTCAGTTTCGTTGGGTATCCAGACTCCGGTTTTTAAGTTGAGCGTTCAGGCTCTGGTCAGTTTTGTTGGGTATCCAGACTCCGGTTATTACGTTGAGCGTTCAGGCTCCGGTCAGTTTTGCTGGGTATCCAGACTCTGGTTATTACGTTGAGCGAGCAGGCTCCGGTCAGTTTCGTTGGGTATCCAGACTCCGGTTATTACGTTGAGCGTTCAGGCTCTGGTCAGTTTTGTTGGGTATCTAGACTCCGGTTTTTACGTTGAGCGTTCAGGCTCCGTTCAGTTTCGTTGCGAATCCAGACTTCGGTTATTACATTGATGGTTCAGGCTCCAGTCAGTTTCGTTGTGTATCCAGATTCCGGTTATTACGTTGAACGTTCAGGCTCCGGTCAGTTTTGTTGGGTATCCAGACTCCGGTTATTATGTTGAGCGTTCAGGCTTCGGTCAGTTTCGTTGGGTATCCAGACTCCGGTTATTACGTTGAGCGTTCAGGCTCCAGTTAGTTTCGTTGGGTATCCAGACTCTGGTTTTTACTTTGAGCGTTCAGGCTCCAGTCAGTTTCGTTGGGTATCCAGACTCCGGTTATTACGTTGAGCGTTCAGGCTCCGGTCAGTTTTGTTGGGTATCCAGACTCCGGTTTTTACGTTGAGCGTTCAGGCTCCGGTCAGTTTTATTGGGTATCCAGACTCCGGTTATTACGTTGAGCGTTCAGGCTCCGGTCAGTTTCGTTGTGTATTCAGACTCCAGTTATTACGTTGAGCGTTCAGGCTCCGGTCAGTTTTATTGGGTATCCAGACTCCGGTTTTTACGTTGAGCGTTCAGGCTCCGGTCAGTTTTGTTGGGTATCCAGACTCCGGTTATTAAGTTGAGCGTTCAGGCTCCGGTCAGTTTCTTTGGGTATCCAGACTCCGGTTATTATGTTGAGCGTTCAGGCTCCGGTCAGTTTCGTTGGGTATCCAGACTCCGGTTATTACATTGAGCGTTCAGGCTCCGGTCAGTTTCGTTGTGTATCCAGTCTCTAGTTATTACGTTGAGCGTTCAGGCTCTGGTCAGTTTCGTTGGGTATCCAGACTCCGGTTTTTACATTGAGCGTTGAGGCTCCGGTCAGTTTTGTTGGGTATCCAGACTCCAGTTATTACGTTGAGCGTTCAGGCTCCGGTCAGTTTCGTTGGGTATCCAGACTCCGGTTATTATGTTGAGCATTCAGGCTCCGGTCAGTTTCATTGGGTATCCAGACTCCGGTTATTACAATGAGTGTTTAGGCTCCGGTCAGTTTCGTTTGGTATCCAGACTTCAGTTATTACGTTGAGCATTCAGGCCCCGGTCAGTTGTTTGGGCATCCAGACTCCGATTTTTACGTTGAGCGTTCAGGCTCCGGTCAGTTTTGTTGGGTATCCAGACTCTGGTTTTTACGTTTAGCGTTCAGGCTCCGGTCAGTTTTGATGGGTATCCAGACTCCGGTTATTACGTTAAGCGTTCAGGTTCCGGTCAGTTTCGTTGGGTATCCAGACTCCGGTTTTTACGTTGAGCGTTTAGGCTCCGGTCAGTTTTTTTGGGTATCCAGACTCCGGTTTTTACGTTGAGCGTTCAGGCTCCGGTCAGTTTTGCTGGGTATCCAGACTCTGGTTATTACGTTGAGCGAGCAGGCTCCGGTCAGTTTCGTTGGGTATCCAGACTCCGGTTATTACGTTGAGCGTTCAGGCTCTGGTCAGTTTTGTTGGGTATCTAGACTCCGGTTTTTACGTTGAGCGTTCAGGCTCCGTTCAGTTTCGTTGCGAATCCAGACTTCGGTTATTACATTGATGGTTTAGGCTCCAGTCAGTTTCGTTGTGTATCCAGATTCCGGTTATTACGTTGAACGTTCAGGCTCCGGTCAGTTTTGTTGGGTATCCAGACTCCGGTTATTATGTTGAGCGTTCAGGCTTTGGTCAGTTTCGTTGGGTATCCAGACTCCCGTTATTACGTTGAGCGTTCAGGCTCCAGTTAGTTTCGTTGGGTATCCAGACTCTGGTTTTTACTTTGAGCGTTCAGGCTCCAGTCAGTTTCGTTGGGTATCCAGACTCCGGTTATTACGTTGAGCGTTCAGGCTCCGATCAGTTTCGTTCGGTATCCAGACTCCGGTTATTACGTTGAGCGTTCAGGCTCCGGTCAGTTTCGTTGGGTATCTAGACTCCGGTTTTTACGTTGAGCGTTCAGGCTCCGGTCAGTTTTATTGGGTATCCAGACTCCGGTTATTACGTTGAGCGTTCAGGCTTCGGTCAGTTTCGTTTTGTATCCAGACTCCAGTTATTACGTTGAGCGTTCAGGCTCCGGTCAGTTTTGTTGGGTATCCAGACTCCGGTTTTTACGTTGAGCGTTCAGGCTCCGGTCAGTTTTGTTGGGTATCCAGACTCCGGTTATTAAGTTGAGCGTTCAGGCTCCGGTCAGTTTCTTTGGGTATCCAGACTCCGGTTATTACAATGAGTGTTTAGGCTCCGGTCAGTTTCGTTTGGTATCCAGACATCAGTTATTACGTTGAGCATTCAGGCCCCGGTCAGTTGTTTGGGTATCCAGACTCCGATTTTTACGTTGAGCGTTCAGGCTCCGGTCAGTTTTGTTGGGTATCCAGACTCTGGTTTTTACGTTGAGCGTTCAGGCTCCGGTCAGTTTGGATGGGTATCCAGACTCCGGTTATTACGTTAAGCGTTCAGGCTCCGGTCAGTTTCGTTGGGTATCCAGACTCCGGTTTTTACGTTGAGCGTTCAGGCTCCGGTCAGTTTTGTTGGGTATCCAGACTCCGGTTTTTACGTTTAGCGTTCAGGCTCCGGTCAGTTTTGCTGGGTATCCAGACTCTGGTTATTACGTTGAGCGAGCAGGCTCCGGTCAGTTTCGTTGGGTATCCAAACTCCGGTTATTACGTTGAGCGTTCAGGCTCTGGTCAGTTTTGTTGGGTATCTAGACTCCGGTTTTTACGTTGAGCGTTCAGGCTCCGTTCAGTTTCGTTGCGTATCCAGACTTCCGTTATTACATTGATGGTTCAGGCTCCAGTCAGTTTCGTTGTGTATCCAGATTCCGGTTATTACGTTGAACGTTCAGGCTCCAGTCAGTTTTGTTGGGTATCCAGACTCCGGTTATTATGTTGAGCGTTCAGGCTTCGGTCAGTTTCGTTGGGTATCCGAACTTCGGTTATTACGTTGAGCGTTCAAGCTCCGATCAGTTTCATTGTGTATCCAGATTCCGGTTATTACGTTGAGCGTTCAGGCTCCAGTCAGTTTCGTTGGGTATCCAAACTCCGGTTATTATGTTGAGCGTTCAGGCTTCGGTCAGTTTCGTTGGGTATCCAGACTCTGGTTATTACATTGAGTGTTTAGGCTCCGGTCAGTTTCGTTTGGTATCCAGACTTCAGTTATTACGTTGAGCATTCAGGCCCCGGTCAGTTTCGTTGGGTATCCAGACTCCGATTTTTACGTTGAGCATTCAGGCTCCGGTCAGTTTTGTTGGGTATCCAGACTCTGGTTTTTACGTTGAGCGTTCAAGCTCCGGTCAGTTTTGTTGGGTATCCAGACTCCGGTTATTACGTTAAGCGTTAAGGCTCCGGTCAGTTTCGTTGGGTATCCAGATTCCGGTTATTACGTTGAGCGTTCAGGCTCCGGTTAGTTTCGTTGGGTATCCAGACTCTTGTTTTTACTTTGAGCGTTCAGGCTCCAATCAGTTTCGTTCGGTATCCAGACTCCGGTTATTACGTTGAGCGTTCAGGCTCCAATCAGTTTCGTTCGGTATCCAGACTCCGGTTATTACGTTGAGCGTTCAGGCTTCGGTCAGTTTCGTTGGGTATCCAGACTCCGGTTTTTACGTTGAGCGTTCAGGCTCCGGTCAGTTTTATTGGGTATCCAGACTCCGGTTATTACGTTGAGCGTTCAAGCTCCGGTCAGTTTCGTTGTGTATCCAGACTCCAGTTATTACGTTGAGCGTTCAGGCTCCGGTCAGTTTTGTTGGGTATCCAGACTCCGGTTTTTACGTTGAGCATTCAGGCTCCGGTCAGTTTTGTTGGGTATCCAGAATCCGGTTATTAAGTTGAGCGTTCAGGCTCCTGTCAGTTTCTTTGGGTATCCAGACTCCGGTTATTATGTTGAGCGTTCAGGCTCCGGTCAGTTTCGTTGGGTATCCAGACTCCGGTTATTACATTGAGCGTTCAGGCTCCAGTCAGTTTCGTTGTGTATCCAGTCTCTAGTTATTACGTTGAGCGTTCAGGCTCTGGTCAGTTTCGTTGGGTATCCAGACTCCGGTTTTTACGTTGAGCGTTCAGGCTCCGGTCAGTTTTGTTGGGTATCCAGACTCCAGTTATTACCTTGAGCGTTCAGGCTCCGGTCAGTTTCGTTGGGTATCCAGACTCCGGTTATTATGTTGAGCATTCAGGCTCCGTTCAGTTTCGTTGGGTATCCAGACTCCGGTTATTACAATGAGTGTTTAGGCTCCTGTCAGTTTCGTTTGGTATCCAGACTTCAGTTATTACGTTAAGCATTCAGGCCCCGGTCAGTTGTTTGGGTATCCAGACTCTGGTTTTTACGTTGAGCGTTCAGGCTCCGATCAGTTTTGTTGGGTATCCAGACTCCGGTTTTTACGTTGAGCGTTCAGGCTCCGGTCAGTTTTGTTGGGTATCCAGACTCCGGTTATTAAGTTGAGCGTTCAGGCTCCGGTCAGTTTCTTTGGGTATCCAGACTCCGGTTATTATGTTGAGCGTTCAGGCTCCGGTCAGTTTCGTTGGGTATCCAGACTCCGGTTATTACATTGAGCGTTCAGGCTCCGGTCAGTTTCGTTGTGTATCCAGTCTCTAGTTATTACGTTGAGCGTTCAGGCTCTGGTCAGTTTCGTTGGGTATCCAGACTCCGGTTTTTACGTTGAGCGTTGAGGCTCCAGTCAGTTTTGTTGGGTATCCAGACTCCAGTTATTACGTTGAGCGTTCAGGCTCCGGTCAGTTTCGTTGGGTATCCAGACTCCGGTTATTACGTTGAGCATTCAGGCTCTGGTCAGTTTTGTTGGGTATCTAGACTCCAGTTTTTACGTTGAGCGTTCAGGCTCCGTTCAGTTTCGTTTGGTATCCAGACTTCAGTTATTACGTTGAGCATTCAGGCCCCGGTCAGTTGTTTGGGTATCCAGATTCCGATTTTTACGTTGAGCGTTCAGGCTCCGGTCAGTTTTGTTGGGTATCCAGACTCTGGTTTTTACGTTGAGCGTTCAGGCTTCGGTCAGTTTTGTTGGGTATCCAGACTCCGGTTATTACGTTAAGCGTTCAGGCTCCGGTAAGTTTCGTTGGGTATCCAGACTCCGGTTTTTACATTGAGCGTTCAGGCTCCAGTCAGTTTTGTTGGGTATCCAGACTCCGGTTTTTACGTTGAGCGTTCAGGCTCCGGTCAGTTTTGCTGGGTATCCAGACTCTGGTTATTACGTTGAGCGAGCAGGCTCCGGTCAGTTTCGTTGGGTATCCAGACTCCGGTTATTACGTTGAGCGTTCAGGCTCTGGTCAGTTTTGTTGGGTATCTAGACTCCAGTTTTTACGTTGAGCGTTCAGGCTCCGTTCAGTTTCGTTGCGTATCCAGACTTCGGTTATTACATTGATGATTCAAGCTCCAGTCAATTTCGTTGTGTATCCAGATTCCGGTTATTACGTTGAACGTTCAGGCTCCGGTCAGTTTTGTTGGGTATCCAGACTCCGGTTATTATGTTGAGCGTTCAGGCTTCGGTCAGTTTCGTTGGGTATCCAGACTCCGGTTATTACGTTGAGCGTTCAGGCTCCGGTTAGTTTCGTTGGGTATCCAGACTCTGGTTTTTACTTTGAGCGTTCAGGCTCCAGTCAGTTTCGTTGGGTATCCAGACTCCGGTTATTACGTTGAGCGTTCAGGCTCCGATCAGTTTCGTTCGGTATCCAGACTTCGGTTATTATGTTGAGCGTTCAGGCTCCGGTCAGTTTCGTTGGGTATCCAGACTCCGGTTTTTACGTTGAGCGTTCAGGCTCCGGTCAGTTTTATTGGGTATCCAGACTCCGGTTATTACGTTGAGCGTTCAGGCTCCGGTCAGTTTCGTTGTGTATTCAGACTCCAGTTATTACGTTGAGCGTTCAGGCTCCGGTCAGTTTCGTTGGGTATCCAGACTCCGGTTTTTACGTTGAGCGTTCAGGCTCCGGTCAATTTTGTTGGGTATCCAGACTCCGGTTATTAAGTTGAGCGTTCAGGCTCCGGTCAGATTCTTTGGGTATCCAGACTCCGGTTATTATGTTGAGCGTTCAGGCTCCGGTCAGTTTCGTTGGGTATCCAGACTCCGGTAATTACATTGAGCGTTCAGGCTCCGGTCAGTTTCGTTGTGTATCCAGTCTCTAGTTATTACGTTGAGCGTTCAGGCTCTTGTCAGTTTCGTTGGGTATCCAGACTCTGGTTTTTACGTTGAGCGTTCAGGCTCCGGTCAGTTTTGTTGGGTATCCAGACTCCAGTTATTACGTTGAGCGTTCAGGCTCCGGTCAGTTTCGTTGGGTATCCAGACTCCGGTTATTATGTTGAGCATTCAGGCTCCGGTCAGTTTCGTTGGGTATCCAGACTCCGGTTATTACAATGAGTGTTTAGGCTCCGGTCAGTTTCGTTTGGTATCCAGACTTCAGTTATTACGTTGAGCATTCAGGCCCCGGTTAGTTGTTTGGGTATCCAGACTCCGATTTTTACGTTGAGCGTTCAGGCTCCGGTCAGTTTTGTTGGGTATCCAGACTCTGGTTTTTACGTTGAGCGTTCAGGCTCCGGTCAGTTTTGTTGGGTATCCAGACTCCGGTTATTACGTTAAGCGTTCAGGCTCCGGTCAGTTTCGTTGGGTATCCAGACTCCGGTTTTTACGTTGAGCGTTCAGGCTCCGGTCAGTTTTGTTGCGTATCCAGACTCCGGTTTTTACGTTGAGCGTTCAGGCTCCGGTCAGTTTTGCTGGGTATCCAGACTCCGGTTATTACGTTGAGCGAGCAGGCTCCGGTCAGTTTCATTGGGTATCCAGACTCCGGTTATTACGTTGAGCATTCAGGCTCTGGTCAGTTTCGTTGGGTATCTAGACTCCGGTTATTACGTTGAGCGTTCAGGCTCCGTTCAGTTTCGTTGCGTATCCAGACTTCGGTTATTACATTGATGGTTCAGGCTCCAGTCAGTTTCGTTGTGTATCCAGATTCCGGTTATAACGTTGAACGTTCATGCTCCGGTCAGTTTTGTTGGGTATCCAGACTCCGGTTATTATGTTGAGCGTTCAGGCTCCGGTCAGTTTCGTTGGGTATCCGAACTTCGGTTATTACGTTGAGCGTTCAAGCTCCGATCAGTTTCGTTGTGTATCCAGATTCCGGTTATTACGTTGAGCGTTCAGGCTCCGGTCAGTTTCGTTGGGTATCCAGACTCCGGTTTTTACGTGAGCGTTCAGGCTCCGGTCAGTTTTGTTGGGTATCCAGACTCCGGTTATTACGTTGAGCGTTCAGGCTCCGGTCAGTTTCGTTGGGTATCCAGACTCCGGTTATTATGTTGAGCGTTCAGGCTCCGGTCAGTTTCGTTGGGTATCCAGACTCCGGTTATTACATTGAGTGTTTAGGCTCCGGTCAGTTTCGTTTGGTATCCAGACTTCAGTTATTACGTTGAGCATTCAGGCCCCGGTCAGTTTCGTTGGGTATCCAGACTCCGATTTTTACGTTGAGCGTTCAGGCTCCGGTCAGTTTTGTTGGGTATCCAGACTCTGGTTTTTACGTTGAGCGTTCAGGCTCCGGTCAGTTTTGTTGGGTATCCAGACTCCGGTTATTACGTTAAGCGTTCAGGGTCCGGTCAGTTTCGTTGGGTATCCAGATTCCGGTTATTACGTTGAGCGTTCAGGCTCCGGTTAGTTTCGTTGGGTATCCAGACTCTGGTTTCTACTTTGAGCGTTCAGGCTCCGGTCAGTTTCATTGGGTATCCAGACTCCGGTTATTACATTGAGCGTTCAGGCTCCGATCAGTTTCGTTCGGTATCTAGACTCCGGTTATTACGTTGAGCGTTCAGGCTCCGGTCAGTTTCGTTGGGTATCTAGACTCCGGTTTTTACGTTGAGCGTTCAGGCTCCGGTCAGTTTTATTGGGTATCCAGACTCCGGTTATTACGTTGAGCGTTCAGGCTCCGGTCAGTTTCGTTGTGTATCCAGACTCCAGTTATTACGTTGAGCGTTCAGGCTCCGGTCAGTTTTGTTGGGTATCCAGACTCCGGTTTTTACGTTGAGCGTTCAGGCTCCGGTCATTTTTGTTGGGTATCCAGACTCCGGTTATTAAGTTAAGCGTTCAGGCTCCGGTCAGTTTCTTTGGGTATCCAAACTCCGGTTATTATGTTGAGCGTTAAGGCTCCGGTCAGTTTCGTTGGGTATCCAGACTCCGGTTATTACATTGAGCGTTCAGGCTCCGGTCAGCTTCGTTGTGTATCCAGTCTCTAGTTATTATGTTGAGCGTTCAGGCTCTGGTCAGTTTCGTTGGGTATCCAGACTCCGGTTTTTACGTTGAGCGTTGAGGCTCCAGTCAGTTTTGTTGGGTATCCAGACTCCAGTTATTACGTTGAGCGTTCAGGCTCCGGTCAGTTTTGTTGGGTATCCAGACTCCGGTTATTATGTTGAGCATTCAGGCTCCGGTCAGTTTCATTGCGTATCCAGACTCCGGTTATTACAATGAGTGTTTAGGCTCCGGTCAGTTTCGTTTGGTATCCAGACTTCAGTTATTACGTTGAGCATTCAGGCCCCGGTCAGTTGTTTGGGTATCCAGATTCCGATTTTTAAGTTGAGCGTTCAGGCTCCGGTCAGTTTTGTTGGGTATCCAGACTCTGGTTTTTACGTTGAGCGTTCAGGCTTCGGTCAGTTTTGTTGGGTATCCAGACTCCGGTTATTACGTTAAGCGTTCAGGCTCCGGTCAGTTTCGTTGGGTATCCAGACTCCGGTTTTTAAGTTGAGCGTTCAGGCTCTGGTCAGTTTTGTTGGGTATCCAGACTCCGGTTATTACGTTGAGCGTTCAGGCTCCGGTCAGTTTTGCTGGGTATCCAGACTCTGGTTATTACGTTGAGCGAGCAGGCTCCGGTCAGTTTCGTTGGGTATCCAGACTCCGGTTATTACGTTGAGCGTTCAGGCTCTGGTCAGTTTTGTTGGGTATCTAGACTCCGGTTTTTACGTTGAGCGTTCAGGCTCCGTTCAGTTTCGTTGCGAATCCAGACTTCGGTTATTACATTGATGGTTCAGGCTCCAGTCAGTTTCGTTGTGTATCCAGATTCCGGTTATTACGTTGAACGTTCAGGCTCCGGTCAGTTTTGTTGGGTATCCAGACTCCGGTTATTATGTTGAGCGTTCAGGCTTCGGTCAGTTTCGTTGGGTATCCAGACTCCGGTTATTACGTTGAGCGTTCAGGCTCCAGTTAGTTTCGTTGGGTATCCAGACTCTGGTTTTTACTTTGAGCGTTCAGGCTCCAGTCAGTTTCGTTGGGTATCCAGACTCCGGTTATTACGTTGAGCGTTCAGGCTCCGGTCAGTTTTGTTGGGTATCCAGACTCCGGTTTTTACGTTGAGCGTTCAGGCTCCGGTCAGTTTTATTGGGTATCCAGACTCCGGTTATTACGTTGAGCGTTCAGGCTCCGGTCAGTTTCGTTGTGTATTCAGACTCCAGTTATTACGTTGAGCGTTCAGGCTCCGGTCAGTTTTATTGGGTATCCAGACTCCGGTTTTTACGTTGAGCGTTCAGGCTCCGGTCAGTTTTGTTGGGTATCCAGACTCCGGTTATTAAGTTGAGCGTTCAGGCTCCGGTCAGTTTCTTTGGGTATCCAGACTCCGGTTATTATGTTGAGCGTTCAGGCTCCGGTCAGTTTCGTTGGGTATCCAGACTCCGGTTATTACATTGAGCGTTCAGGCTCCGGTCAGTTTCGTTGTGTATCCAGTCTCTAGTTATTACGTTGAGCGTTCAGGCTCTGGTCAGTTTCGTTGGGTATCCAGACTCCGGTTTTTACATTGAGCGTTGAGGCTCCGGTCAGTTTTGTTGGGTATCCAGACTCCAGTTATTACGTTGAGCGTTCAGGCTCCGGTCAGTTTCGTTGGGTATCCAGACTCCGGTTATTATGTTGAGCATTCAGGCTCCGGTCAGTTTCATTGGGTATCCAGACTCCGGTTATTACAATGAGTGTTTAGGCTCCGGTCAGTTTCGTTTGGTATCCAGACTTCAGTTATTACGTTGAGCATTCAGGCCCCGGTCAGTTGTTTGGGCATCCAGACTCCGATTTTTACGTTGAGCGTTCAGGCTCCGGTCAGTTTTGTTGGGTATCCAGACTCTGGTTTTTACGTTTAGCGTTCAGGCTCCGGTCAGTTTTGATGGGTATCCAGACTCCGGTTATTACGTTAAGCGTTCAGGTTCCGGTCAGTTTCGTTGGGTATCCAGACTCCGGTTTTTACGTTGAGCGTTTAGGCTCCGGTCAGTTTTTTTGGGTATCCAGACTCCGGTTTTTACGTTGAGCGTTCAGGCTCCGGTCAGTTTTGCTGGGTATCCAGACTCTGGTTATTACGTTGAGCGAGCAGGCTCCGGTCAGTTTCGTTGGGTATCCAGACTCCGGTTATTACGTTGAGCGTTCAGGCTCTGGTCAGTTTTGTTGGGTATCTAGACTCCGGTTTTTACGTTGAGCGTTCAGGCTCCGTTCAGTTTCGTTGCGAATCCAGACTTCGGTTATTACATTGATGGTTTAGGCTCCAGTCAGTTTCGTTGTGTATCCAGATTCCGGTTATTACGTTGAACGTTCAGGCTCCGGTCAGTTTTGTTGGGTATCCAGACTCCGGTTATTATGTTGAGCGTTCAGGCTTTGGTCAGTTTCGTTGGGTATCCAGACTCCCGTTATTACGTTGAGCGTTCAGGCTCCAGTTAGTTTCGTTGGGTATCCAGACTCTGGTTTTTACTTTGAGCGTTCAGGCTCCAGTCAGTTTCGTTGGGTATCCAGACTCCGGTTATTACGTTGAGCGTTCAGGCTCCGATCAGTTTCGTTCGGTATCCAGACTCCGGTTATTACGTTGAGCGTTCAGGCTCCGGTCAGTTTCGTTGGGTATCTAGACTCCGGTTTTTACGTTGAGCGTTCAGGCTCCGGTCAGTTTTATTGGGTATCCAGACTCCGGTTATTACGTTGAGCGTTCAGGCTTCGGTCAGTTTCGTTTTGTATCCAGACTCCAGTTATTACGTTGAGCGTTCAGGCTCCGGTCAGTTTTGTTGGGTATCCAGACTCCGGTTTTTACGTTGAGCGTTCAGGCTCCGGTCAGTTTTGTTGGGTATCCAGACTCCGGTTATTAAGTTGAGCGTTCAGGCTCCGGTCAGTTTCTTTGGGTATCCAGACTCCGGTTATTACAACGAGTGTTTAGGCTCCGGTCAGTTTCGTTTGGTATCCAGACATCAGTTATTACGTTGAGCATTCAGGCCCCGGTCAGTTGTTTGGGTATCCAGACTCCGATTTTTACGTTGAGCGTTCAGGCTCCGGTCAGTTTTGTTGGGTATCCAGACTCTGGTTTTTACGTTGAGCGTTCAGGCTCCGGTCAGTTTGGATGGGTATCCAGACTCCGGTTATTACGTTAAGCGTTCAGGCTCCGGTCAGTTTCGTTGGGTATCCAGACTCCGGTTTTTACGTTGAGCGTTCAGGCTCCGGTCCGTTTTGTTGGGTATCCAGACTCCGGTTTTTACGTTTAGCGTTCAGGCTCCGGTCAGTTTTGCTGGGTATCCAGACTCTGGTTATTACGTTGAGCGAGCAGGCTCCGGTCAGTTTCGTTGGGTATCCAGACTCCGGTTATTACGTTGAGCGTTCAGGCTCTGGTCAGTTTTGTTGGGTATCTAGACTCCGGTTTTTACGTTGAGCGTTCAGGCTCCGTTCAGTTTCGTTGCGTATCCAGACTTCGGTTATTACATTGATGGTTCAGGCTCCAGTCAGTTTCGTTGTGTATCCAGATTCCGGTTATAACGTTGAACGTTCATGCTCCGGTCAGTTTTGTTGGGTATCCAGACTCCGGTTATTATGTTGAGCGTTCAGGCTCCGGTCAGTTTCGTTGGGTATCCGAACTTCGGTTATTACGTTGAGCGTTCAAGCTCCGATCAGTTTCGTTGTGTATCCAGATTCCGGTTATTACGTTGAGCGTTCAGGCTCCGGTCAGTTTCGTTGGGTATCCAGACTCCGGTTTTTACGTGAGCGTTCAGGCTCCGGTCAGTTTTGTTGGGTATCCAGACTCCGGTTATTACGTTGAGCGTTCAGGCTCCGGTCAGTTTCGTTGGGTATCCAGACTCCGGTTATTATGTTGAGCGTTCAGGCTCCGGTCAGTTTCGTTGGGTATCCAGACTCCGGTTATTACATTGAGTGTTTAGGCTCCGGTCAGTTTCGTTTGGTATCCAGACTTCAGTTATTACGTTGAGCATTCAGGCCCCGGTCAGTTTCGTTGGGTATCCAGACTCCGATTTTTACGTTGAGCGTTCAGGCTCCGGTCAGTTTTGTTGGGTATCCAGACTCTGGTTTTTACGTTGAGCGTTCAGGCTCCGGTCAGTTTTGTTGGGTATCCAGACTCCGGTTATTACGTTAAGCGTTCAGGGTCCGGTCAGTTTCGTTGGGTATCCAGATTCCGGTTATTACGTTGAGCGTTCAGGCTCCGGTTAGTTTCGTTGGGTATCCAGACTCTGGTTTCTACTTTGAGCGTTCAGGCTCCGGTCAGTTTCATTGGGTATCCAGACTCCGGTTATTACATTGAGCGTTCAGGCTCCGATCAGTTTCGTTCGGTATCTAGACTCCGGTTATTACGTTGAGCGTTCAGGCTCCGGTCAGTTTCGTTGGGTATCTAGACTCCGGTTTTTACGTTGAGCGTTCAGGCTCCGGTCAGTTTTATTGGGTATCCAGACTCCGGTTATTACGTTGAGCGTTCAGGCTCCGGTCAGTTTCGTTGTGTATCCAGACTCCAGTTATTACGTTGAGCGTTCAGGCTCCGGTCAGTTTTGTTGGGTATCCAGACTCCGGTTTTTACGTTGAGCGTTCAGGCTCCGGTCATTTTTGTTGGGTATCCAGACTCCGGTTATTAAGTTAAGCGTTCAGGCTCCGGTCAGTTTCTTTGGGTATCCAAACTCCGGTTATTATGTTGAGCGTTAAGGCTCCGGTCAGTTTCGTTGGGTATCCAGACTCCGGTTATTACATTGAGCGTTCAGGCTCCGGTCAGCTTCGTTGTGTATCCAGTCTCTAGTTATTATGTTGAGCGTTCAGGCTCTGGTCAGTTTCGTTGGGTATCCAGACTCCGGTTTTTACGTTGAGCGTTGAGGCTCCAGTCAGTTTTGTTGGGTATCCAGACTCCAGTTATTACGTTGAGCGTTCAGGCTCCGGTCAGTTTTGTTGGGTATCCAGACTCCGGTTATTATGTTGAGCATTCAGGCTCCGGTCAGTTTCATTGCGTATCCAGACTCCGGTTATTACAATGAGTGTTTAGGCTCCGGTCAGTTTCGTTTGGTATCCAGACTTCAGTTATTACGTTGAGCATTCAGGCCCCGGTCAGTTGTTTGGGTATCCAGATTCCGATTTTTAAGTTGAGCGTTCAGGCTCCGGTCAGTTTTGTTGGGTATCCAGACTCTGGTTTTTACGTTGAGCGTTCAGGCTTCGGTCAGTTTTGTTGGGTATCCAGACTCCGGTTATTACGTTAAGCGTTCAGGCTCCGGTCAGTTTCGTTGGGTATCCAGACTCCGGTTTTTAAGTTGAGCGTTCAGGCTCTGGTCAGTTTTGTTGGGTATCCAGACTCCGGTTATTACGTTGAGCGTTCAGGCTCCGGTCAGTTTTGCTGGGTATCCAGACTCTGGTTATTACGTTGAGCGAGCAGGCTCCGGTCAGTTTCGTTGGGTATCCAGACTCCGGTTATTACGTTGAGCGTTCAGGCTCTGGTCAGTTTTGTTGGGTATCTAGACTCCGGTTTTTACGTTGAGCGTTCAGGCTCCGTTCAGTTTCGTTGCGAATCCAGACTTCGGTTATTACATTGATGGTTCAGGCTCCAGTCAGTTTCGTTGTGTATCCAGATTCCGGTTATTACGTTGAACGTTCAGGCTCCGGTCAGTTTTGTTGGGTATCCAGACTCCGGTTATTATGTTGAGCGTTCAGGCTTCGGTCAGTTTCGTTGGGTATCCAGACTCCGGTTATTACGTTGAGCGTTCAGGCTCCAGTTAGTTTCGTTGGGTATCCAGACTCTGGTTTTTACTTTGAGCGTTCAGGCTCCAGTCAGTTTCGTTGGGTATCCAGACTCCGGTTATTACGTTGAGCGTTCAGGCTCCGGTCAGTTTTGTTGGGTATCCAGACTCCGGTTTTTACGTTGAGCGTTCAGGCTCCGGTCAGTTTTATTGGGTATCCAGACTCCGGTTATTACGTTGAGCGTTCAGGCTCCGGTCAGTTTCGTTGTGTATTCAGACTCCAGTTATTACGTTGAGCGTTCAGGCTCCGGTCAGTTTTATTGGGTATCCAGACTCCGGTTTTTACGTTGAGCGTTCAGGCTCCGGTCAGTTTTGTTGGGTATCCAGACTCCGGTTATTAAGTTGAGCGTTCAGGCTCCGGTCAGTTTCTTTGGGTATCCAGACTCCGGTTATTATGTTGAGCGTTCAGGCTCCGGTCAGTTTCGTTGGGTATCCAGACTCCGGTTATTACATTGAGCGTTCAGGCTCCGGTCAGTTTCGTTGTGTATCCAGTCTCTAGTTATTACGTTGAGCGTTCAGGCTCTGGTCAGTTTCGTTGGGTATCCAGACTCCGGTTTTTACATTGAGCGTTGAGGCTCCGGTCAGTTTTGTTGGGTATCCAGACTCCAGTTATTACGTTGAGCGTTCAGGCTCCGGTCAGTTTCGTTGGGTATCCAGACTCCGGTTATTATGTTGAGCATTCAGGCTCCGGTCAGTTTCATTGGGTATCCAGACTCCGGTTATTACAATGAGTGTTTAGGCTCCGGTCAGTTTCGTTTGGTATCCAGACTTCAGTTATTACGTTGAGCATTCAGGCCCCGGTCAGTTGTTTGGGCATCCAGACTCCGATTTTTACGTTGAGCGTTCAGGCTCCGGTCAGTTTTGTTGGGTATCCAGACTCTGGTTTTTACGTTTAGCGTTCAGGCTCCGGTCAGTTTTGATGGGTATCCAGACTCCGGTTATTACGTTAAGCGTTCAGGTTCCGGTCAGTTTCGTTGGGTATCCAGACTCCGGTTTTTACGTTGAGCGTTTAGGCTCCGGTCAGTTTTTTTGGGTATCCAGACTCCGGTTTTTACGTTGAGCGTTCAGGCTCCGGTCAGTTTTGCTGGGTATCCAGACTCTGGTTATTACGTTGAGCGAGCAGGCTCCGGTCAGTTTCGTTGGGTATCCAGACTCCGGTTATTACGTTGAGCGTTCAGGCTCTGGTCAGTTTTGTTGGGTATCTAGACTCCGGTTTTTACGTTGAGCGTTCAGGCTCCGTTCAGTTTCGTTGCGAATCCAGACTTCGGTTATTACATTGATGGTTTAGGCTCCAGTCAGTTTCGTTGTGTATCCAGATTCCGGTTATTACGTTGAACGTTCAGGCTCCGGTCAGTTTTGTTGGGTATCCAGACTCCGGTTATTATGTTGAGCGTTCAGGCTTTGGTCAGTTTCGTTGGGTATCCAGACTCCCGTTATTACGTTGAGCGTTCAGGCTCCAGTTAGTTTCGTTGGGTATCCAGACTCTGGTTTTTACTTTGAGCGTTCAGGCTCCAGTCAGTTTCGTTGGGTATCCAGACTCCGGTTATTACGTTGAGCGTTCAGGCTCCGATCAGTTTCGTTCGGTATCCAGACTCCGGTTATTACGTTGAGCGTTCAGGCTCCGGTCAGTTTCGTTGGGTATCTAGACTCCGGTTTTTACGTTGAGCGTTCAGGCTCCGGTCAGTTTTATTGGGTATCCAGACTCCGGTTATTACGTTGAGCGTTCAGGCTTCGGTCAGTTTCGTTTTGTATCCAGACTCCAGTTATTACGTTGAGCGTTCAGGCTCCGGTCAGTTTTGTTGGGTATCCAGACTCCGGTTTTTACGTTGAGCGTTCAGGCTCCGGTCAGTTTTGTTGGGTATCCAGACTCCGGTTATTAAGTTGAGCGTTCAGGCTCCGGTCAGTTTCTTTGGGTATCCAGACTCCGGTTATTACAATGAGTGTTTAGGCTCCGGTCAGTTTCGTTTGGTATCCAGACATCAGTTATTACGTTGAGCATTCAGGCCCCGGTCAGTTGTTTGGGTATCCAGACTCCGATTTTTACGTTGAGCGTTCAGGCTCCGGTCAGTTTTGTTGGGTATCCAGACTCTGGTTTTTACGTTGAGCGTTCAGGCTCCGGTCAGTTTGGATGGGTATCCAGACTCCGGTTATTACGTTAAGCGTTCAGGCTCCGGTCAGTTTCGTTGGGTATCCAGACTCCGGTTTTTACGTTGAGCGTTCAGGCTCCGGTCAGTTTTGTTGGGTATCCAGACTCCGGTTTTTACGTTTAGCGTTCAGGCTCCGGTCAGTTTTGCTGGGTATCCAGACTCTGGTTATTACGTTGAGCGAGCAGGCTCCGGTCAGTTTCGTTGGGTATCCAAACTCCGGTTATTACGTTGAGCGTTCAGGCTCTGGTCAGTTTTGTTGGGTATCTAGACTCCGGTTTTTACGTTGAGCGTTCAGGCTCCGTTCAGTTTCGTTGCGTATCCAGACTTCCGTTATTACATTGATGGTTCAGGCTCCAGTCAGTTTCGTTGTGTATCCAGATTCCGGTTATTACGTTGAACGTTCAGGCTCCAGTCAGTTTTGTTGGGTATCCAGACTCCGGTTATTATGTTGAGCGTTCAGGCTTCGGTCAGTTTCGTTGGGTATCCGAACTTCGGTTATTACGTTGAGCGTTCAAGCTCCGATCAGTTTCATTGTGTATCCAGATTCCGGTTATTACGTTGAGCGTTCAGGCTCCAGTCAGTTTCGTTGGGTATCCAAACTCCGGTTATTATGTTGAGCGTTCAGGCTTCGGTCAGTTTCGTTGGGTATCCAGACTCTGGTTATTACATTGAGTGTTTAGGCTCCGGTCAGTTTCGTTTGGTATCCAGACTTCAGTTATTACGTTGAGCATTCAGGCCCCGGTCAGTTTCGTTGGGTATCCAGACTCCGATTTTTACGTTGAGCATTCAGGCTCCGGTCAGTTTTGTTGGGTATCCAGACTCTGGTTTTTACGTTGAGCGTTCAAGCTCCGGTCAGTTTTGTTGGGTATCCAGACTCCGGTTATTACGTTAAGCGTTAAGGCTCCGGTCAGTTTCGTTGGGTATCCAGATTCCGGTTATTACGTTGAGCGTTCAGGCTCCGGTTAGTTTCGTTGGGTATCCAGACTCTTGTTTTTACTTTGAGCGTTCAGGCTCCAATCAGTTTCGTTCGGTATCCAGACTCCGGTTATTACGTTGAGCGTTCAGGCTCCAATCAGTTTCGTTCGGTATCCAGACTCCGGTTATTACGTTGAGCGTTCAGGCTTCGGTCAGTTTCGTTGGGTATCCAGACTCCGGTTTTTACGTTGAGCGTTCAGGCTCCGGTCAGTTTTATTGGGTATCCAGACTCCGGTTATTACGTTGAGCGTTCAAGCTCCGGTCAGTTTCGTTGTGTATCCAGACTCCAGTTATTACGTTGAGCGTTCAGGCTCCGGTCAGTTTTGTTGGGTATCCAGACTCCGGTTTTTACGTTGAGCATTCAGGCTCCGGTCAGTTTTGTTGGGTATCCAGAATCCGGTTATTAAGTTGAGCGTTCAGGCTCCTGTCAGTTTCTTTGGGTATCCAGACTCCGGTTATTATGTTGAGCGTTCAGGCTCCGGTCAGTTTCGTTGGGTATCCAGACTCCGGTTATTACATTGAGCGTTCAGGCTCCAGTCAGTTTCGTTGTGTATCCAGTCTCTAGTTATTACGTTGAGCGTTCAGGCTCTGGTCAGTTTCGTTGGGTATCCAGACTCCGGTTTTTACGTTGAGCGTTCAGGCTCCGGTCAGTTTTGTTGGGTATCCAGACTCCAGTTATTACCTTGAGCGTTCAGGCTCCGGTCAGTTTCGTTGGGTATCCAGACTCCGGTTATTATGTTGAGCATTCAGGCTCCGTTCAGTTTCGTTGGGTATCCAGACTCCGGTTATTACAATGAGTGTTTAGGCTCCTGTCAGTTTCGTTTGGTATCCAGACTTCAGTTATTACGTTAAGCATTCAGGCCCCGGTCAGTTGTTTGGGTATCCAGACTCTGGTTTTTACGTTGAGCGTTCAGGCTCCGATCAGTTTTGTTGGGTATCCAGACTCCGGTTTTTACGTTGAGCGTTCAGGCTCCGGTCAGTTTTGTTGGGTATCCAGACTCCGGTTATTAAGTTGAGCGTTCAGGCTCCGGTCAGTTTCTTTGGGTATCCAGACTCCGGTTATTATGTTGAGCGTTCAGGCTCCGGTCAGTTTCGTTGGGTATCCAGACTCCGGTTATTACATTGAGCGTTCAGGCTCCGGTCAGTTTCGTTGTGTATCCAGTCTCTAGTTATTACGTTGAGCGTTCAGGCTCTGGTCAGTTTCGTTGGGTATCCAGACTCCGGTTTTTACGTTGAGCGTTGAGGCTCCAGTCAGTTTTGTTGGGTATCCAGACTCCAGTTATTACGTTGAGCGTTCAGGCTCCGGTCAGTTTCGTTGGGTATCCAGACTCCGGTTATTACGTTGAGCATTCAGGCTCTGGTCAGTTTTGTTGGGTATCTAGACTCCAGTTTTTACGTTGAGCGTTCAGGCTCCGTTCAGTTTCGTTTGGTATCCAGACTTCAGTTATTACGTTGAGCATTCAGGCCCCGGTCAGTTGTTTGGGTATCCAGATTCCGATTTTTACGTTGAGCGTTCAGGCTCCGGTCAGTTTTGTTGGGTATCCAGACTCTGGTTTTTACGTTGAGCGTTCAGGCTTCGGTCAGTTTTGTTGGGTATCCAGACTCCGGTTATTACGTTAAGCGTTCAGGCTCCGGTAAGTTTCGTTGGGTATCCAGACTCCGGTTTTTACATTGAGCGTTCAGGCTCCAGTCAGTTTTGTTGGGTATCCAGACTCCGGTTTTTACGTTGAGCGTTCAGGCTCCGGTCAGTTTTGCTGGGTATCCAGACTCTGGTTATTACGTTGAGCGAGCAGGCTCCGGTCAGTTTCGTTGGGTATCCAGACTCCGGTTATTACGTTGAGCGTTCAGGCTCTGGTCAGTTTTGTTGGGTATCTAGACTCCAGTTTTTACGTTGAGCGTTCAGGCTCCGTTCAGTTTCGTTGCGTATCCAGACTTCGGTTATTACATTGATGATTCAAGCTCCAGTCAATTTCGTTGTGTATCCAGATTCCGGTTATTACGTTGAACGTTCAGGCTCCGGTCAGTTTTGTTGGGTATCCAGACTCCGGTTATTATGTTGAGCGTTCAGGCTTCGGTCAGTTTCGTTGGGTATCCAGACTCCGGTTATTACGTTGAGCGTTCAGGCTCCGGTTAGTTTCGTTGGGTATCCAGACTCTGGTTTTTACTTTGAGCGTTCAGGCTCCAGTCAGTTTCGTTGGGTATCCAGACTCCGGTTATTACGTTGAGCGTTCAGGCTCCGATCAGTTTCGTTCGGTATCCAGACTTCGGTTATTATGTTGAGCGTTCAGGCTCCGGTCAGTTTCGTTGGGTATCCAGACTCCGGTTTTTACGTTGAGCGTTCAGGCTCCGGTCAGTTTTATTGGGTATCCAGACTCCGGTTATTACGTTGAGCGTTCAGGCTCCGGTCAGTTTCGTTGTGTATTCAGACTCCAGTTATTACGTTGAGCGTTCAGGCTCCGGTCAGTTTCGTTGGGTATCCAGACTCCGGTTTTTACGTTGAGCGTTCAGGCTCCGGTCAATTTTGTTGGGTATCCAGACTCCGGTTATTAAGTTGAGCGTTCAGGCTCCGGTCAGATTCTTTGGGTATCCAGACTCCGGTTATTATGTTGAGCGTTCAGGCTCCGGTCAGTTTCGTTGGGTATCCAGACTCCGGTAATTACATTGAGCGTTCAGGCTCCGGTCAGTTTCGTTGTGTATCCAGTCTCTAGTTATTACGTTGAGCGTTCAGGCTCTTGTCAGTTTCGTTGGGTATCCAGACTCTGGTTTTTACGTTGAGCGTTCAGGCTCCGGTCAGTTTTGTTGGGTATCCAGACTCCAGTTATTACGTTGAGCGTTCAGGCTCCGGTCAGTTTCGTTGGGTATCCAGACTCCGGTTATTATGTTGAGCATTCAGGCTCCGGTCAGTTTCGTTGGGTATCCAGACTCCGGTTATTACAATGAGTGTTTAGGCTCCGGTCAGTTTCGTTTGGTATCCAGACTTCAGTTATTACGTTGAGCATTCAGGCCCCGGTCAGTTGTTTGGGTATCCAGACTCCGATTTTTACGTTGAGCGTTCAGGCTCCGGTCAGTTTTGTTGGGTATCCAGACTCTGGTTTTTACGTTGAGCGTTCAGGCTCCGGTCAGTTTTGTTGGGTATCCAGACTCCGGTTTTTACGTTGAGCGTTCAAGCTCCGGTCAGTTTTGTTGGGTATCCAGACTCCGGTTATTACGTTAAGCGTTAAGGCTCCGGTCAGTTTCGTTGGGTATCCAGATTCCGGTTATTACGTTGAGCGTTCAGGCTCCGGTTAGTTTCGTTGGGTATCCAGACTCTGGTTTTTACTTTGAGCGTTCAGGCTCCGGTCAGTTTCGTTGGGTATCCAGACTCTGGTTATTACGTTGAGCGTTCAGGCTCCGATCAGTTTCGTTCGGTATCCAGACTCCGGTTATTACGTTGAGCGTTCAGGCTCCGGTCAGTTTCGTTGGGTATCCAGACTCCGGTTTTTACGTTGAGCGTTCAGGCTCCGGTCAGTTTTATTGCGTATCCAGACTCCGGTTATTACGTTGAGCGTTCAGGCTCCGGTCAGTTTCGTTGTGTATCCAGACTCCAGTTATTACGTTGAGCGTTCAGGCTCCGGTCAGTTTTGTTGGGTATCCAGACTCCGGTTTTTATGTTGAGCATTCAAGCTCCGGTCATTTTTGTTGGGTATCCAGAATCCGGTTATTAAGTTGAGCGTTCAGGCTCCGGTCAGTTTCTTTGGGTATCCAGACTCCGGTTATTATGTTGAGCGTTCAGGCTCCGGTCAGTTTCGTTGGGTATCCAGACTCCGGTTATTACATTGAGCGTTCAGGCTCCGGTCAGTTTCGTTGTGTATCCAGTCTCTAGTTAATACGTTGAGCGTTTAGGCTCTGGTCAGTTTCGTTGGGTATCCAGACTCCGGTTTTTACGTTGAGCGTTCAGGCTCCGGTCAATTTTGTTGGGTATCCAGACTCCGGTTATTAAGTTGAGCGTTCAGGCTCCGGTCAGATTCTTTGGGTATCCAGACTCCGGTTATTACCTTGAGCGTTCAGGCTCCGGTCAGTTTCGTTGGGTATCCAGACTCCGGTTATTATGTTGAGCATTCAGGCTCCGTTCAGTTTCGTTGGGTATCCAGACTCTGGTTATTACAATGAGTGTTTAGGCTCCGGTCAGTTTCGTTTGGTATCCAGACTTCAGTTATTACGTTAAGCATTCAGGCCCCGGTCAGTTGTTTGGGTATCCAGACTCCGATTTTTACGTTGAGCGTTCAGGCTCCGGTCAGTTTTGTTGGGTATCCAGACTCTGGTTTTTACGTTGAGCGTTCAGGCTCCGATCAGTTTTGTTGGGTATCCAGACTCCGGTTATTACGTTAAGCGTTCAGGCTCCGGTCAGTTTCGTTGGGTATCCAGACTCCGATTTTTACGTTGAGCGTTCAGGCTCCGGTCAGTTTCGTTGGGTATCCAGACTCCGGTTTTTACGTGAGCATTCAGGCTCCGGTCAGTTTTGTTGGGTATCCAGACTCCGGTTATTACGTTGAGCGTTCAGGCTCCGGTCAGTTTCGTTGGGTATCCAGACTCCGGTTATTATGTTGAGCGTTCAGGCTCCGGTCAGTTTCGTTGGGTATCCAGACTCCGGTTATTACATTGAGTGTTTAGGCTCCGGTCAGTTTCGTTTGGTATCCAGACTTCAGTTTTTACGTTGAGCATTCAGGCCCCGGTCAGTTTCGTTGGGTATCCAGACTCCGATTTTTACGTTGAGCATTCAGGCTCCGGTCAGTTTTGTTGGGTATCCAGACTCTGGTTTTTACATTGAGCGTTCAAGCTCCGGTCAGTTTTGTTGGGTATCCAGACTCCGGTTATTACGTTAAGCGTTCAGGCTCTGGTCAGTTTCGTTGGGTATCCAGATTCCGGTTATTACTTTGAGCGTTCAGGCTCCGGTTAATTTCATTGGGTATCCAGACTCTGGTTTTTACTTTGAGCGTCCAGGCTCCGGTCAGTTTCGTTGGGTATCCAGACTCCGGTTATTACGTTGAGCGTTCAGGCTCCGATCAGTTTCGTTCGGTATCCAGACTCCGGTTATTACGTTGAGCGTTCAGGCTCCGGTCAGTTTCGTTGGGTATCCAGACTCCGGTTTTTACGTTGAGCGTTCAGGCTCCGGTCAGTTTTATTGGGTATCCAGACTCCGGTTATTACGTTGAGCGTTCAGGCTCCGGTCAGTTTCGTTGTGTATCCAGACTCCAGTTATTACGTTGAGCGTTTAGGCTCCGGTCAGTTTTGTTGGGTATCCAGACTCCGGTTTTTACGTTGAGCGTTCAGGCTCCGGTCAATTTTGTTGGGTATCCAGACTCCGGTTATTAAGTTGAGCGTTCAGGCTCCGGTCAGATTCTTTGGGTATCCAGACTCCGGTTATTATGTTGAGCGTTCAGGCTCCGGTCAGTTTCGTTGGGTATCCAGACTCCGGTAATTACATTGAGCGTTCAGGCTCCGGTCAGTTTCGTTGTGTATCCAGTCTCTAGTTATTACGTTGAGCGTTCAGGCTCTTGTCAGTTTCGTTGGGTATCCAGACTCTGGTTTTTACGTTGAGCGTTCAGGCTCCGGTCAGTTTTGTTGGGTATCCAGACTCCAGTTATTACGTTGAACGTTCAGGCTCCGGTCAGTTTCGTTGGGTATCCAGACTCCGGTTATTATGTTGAGCATTCAGGCTCCGGTCAGTTTCGTTGGGTATCCAGACTCCGGTTATTACAATGAGTGTTTAGGCTCCGGTCAGTTTCGTTTGGTATCCAGACTTCAGTTATTACGTTGAGCATTCAGGCCCCGGTCAGTTGTTTGGGTATCCAGACTCCGATTTTTACGTTGAGCGTTCAGGCTCCGGTCAGTTTTGTTGGGTATCCAGACTCTGGTTTTTACGTTGAGCGTTCAGGCTCCGGTCAGTTTTGTTGGGTATCCAGACTCCGGTTATTACGTTAAGCGTTCAGGCTCCGGTCAGTTTCGTTGGGTATCCAGACTCCGGTTTTTACGTTGAGCGTTCAGGCTCCGGTTAATTTCGTTGGGTATCCAGACTCTGGTTTTTACTTTGAGCGTCCAGGCTCCGGTCAGTTTCGTTGGGTATCCAGACTCCGGTTATTACGTTGAGCGTTCAGGCTCCGATCAGTTTCGTTCGGTATCCAGACTCCGGTTATTACGTTGAGCGTTCAGGCTCCGGTCAGTTTCGTTGGGTATCCAGACTCCGGTTTTTACGTTGAGCGTTCAGGCTCCGGTCAGTTTTATTGGGTATCCAGACTCCGGTTATTACGTTGAGCGTTCAGGCTCCGGTCAGTTTCGTTGTGTATCCAGACTCCAGTTATTACGTTGAGCGTTTAGGCTCCGGTCAGTTTTGTTGGGTATCCAGACTCCGGTTTTTACGTTGAGCGTTCAGGCTCCGGTCAGTTTTGTTGGGTATCCAGACTCCGGTTATTAAGTTGAGCGTTCAGGCTCCGGTCAATTTCTTTGGGTATCCAGACTCCGGTTATTATGTTGAGCGTTCAGGCTCCGGTCAGTTTCGTTGGGGATCCAGACTCCGGTAATTACATTGAGCGTTCAGGCTCCGGTCAGTTTCGTTGTGTATCCAGTCTCTAGTTATTACGTTGAGCGTTCAGGCTCTTGTCAGTTTCGTTGGGTATCCAGACTCTGGTTTTTACGTTGAGCGTTCAGGCTCCGGTCAGTTTTGTTGGGTATCCAGACTCCAGTTATTACGTTGAGCGTTCAGGCTCTGGTCAGTTTCGTTGGGTATCCAGACTCCGGTTATTATGTTGAGCATTCAGGCTCCGATCAGTTTCGTTGGGTATCCAGACTCCGGTTATTACAATGAGTGTTTAGGCTCCGGTCAGTTTCGTTTGGTATCCAGACTTCAGTTATTACTTTGAGCATTCAGGCCCCGGTCAGTTGTTTGGGTATCCAGACTCCGATTTTTACGTTGAGCGTTCAGGCTCCGGTCAGTTTTGTTGGGTATCCAGACTCTGGTTTTTACGTTGAGCGTTCAGGCTCCGGTCAGTTTTGTTGGGTATCCAGACTCCGGTTATTACGTTAAGCGTTCAGGCTCCGGTCAGTTTCGTTGGGTATCCAGACTCCGGTTTTTACGTTGAGCGTTCAGGCTCCGGTTAATTTCGTTGGGTATCCAGACTCTGGTTTTTACTTTGAGCGTCCAGGCTCCGGTCAGTTTCGTTGGGTATCCAGACTCCAGTTATTACGTTGAGCGTTCAGGCTCCGATCAGTTTCGTTCGGTATCCAGACTCCGGTTATTACGTTGAGCGTTCAGGCTCCGGTCAGTTTCGTTGGGTATCCAGACTCCGGTTTTTACGTTGAGCGTTCAGGCTCCGGTCAGTTTTATTGGGTATCCAGACTCCGGTTATTACGTTGAGCGTTCAGGCTCCGGTCAGTTTCGTTGTGTATCCAGACTCCAGTTATTACGTTGAGCGTTTAGGCTCCGGTCAGTTTTGTTGGGTATCTAGACTCCGGTTTTTACGTTGAGCGTTCAGGCTCCGGTCAGTTTTGTTGGGTATCCAGACTCCGGTTATTAAGTTGAGCGTTCAGGCTCCGGTCAATTTCTTTGGGTATCCAGACTCCGGTTATTATGTTGAGCGTTCAGGCTCCGGTCAGTTTTGTTGGGTATCCAGACTCCGGTAATTACATTGAGCGTTCAGGCTCCGGTCAGTTTCGTTGTGTATCCAGTCTCTAGTTATTACGTTGAGCGTTCAGGCTCTTGTCAGTTTCGTTGGGTGTCCAGACTCTGGTTTTTACGTTGAGCGTTCAGGCTCCGGTCAGTTTTGTTGGGTATCCAGACTCCAGTTATTACGTTGAGCGTTCAGGCTCCGGTCAGTTTCGTTGGGTATCCAGACTCCGGTTATTATGTTGAGCATTCAGGCTCCGGTCAGTTTCGTTGGGTATCCAGACTCCGGTTATTACAATGAGTGTTTAGGCTCCGGTCAGTTTCGTTTGGTATCCAGACTTCAGTTATTACGTTGAGCATTCAGGCCCCGGTCAGTTGTTTGGGTATCCAGACTCCGATTTTTACGTTGAGCGTTCAGGCTCCGGTCAGTTTTGTTGGGTATCCAGACTCTGGTTTTTACGTTGAGCGTTCAGGCTCCGGTCAGTTTTGTTGGGTATCCAGACTCCGGTTATTACGTTAAGCGTTCAGGCTCTGGTCAGTTTCGTTGTGTATCCAGACTCCGGTTTTTACGTTGAGCGTTCAGGCTCCGGTCAGTTTTGTTGGGTATCCAGACTCCGGTTTTTACGTTGAGCGTTCAGGCTCCGGTCAGTTTTGCTGGGTATCCAGACTCCGGTTATTACGTTGAGCGAGCAGGCTCCGGTCAGTTTCGTTGGGTATCCAGACTCCGGTTATTACGTTGAGCGTTCAGGCTCTGGTCAGTTTCGTTGGGTATCTAGACTCCGGTTATTACGTTGAGCGTTCAGGCTACGTTCAGTTTCGTTGCGTATCCAGACTTCGGTTATTACATTGATGGTTCAGGCTCCAGTCAGTTTCGTTGTGTATCCAGATTCCGGTTATTACGTTGAACGTTCAGGCTCCGGTTATTATGTTGAGCGTTCAGGCACCGGTCAGTTTCGTTGGGTATCCGAACTTCGGTTATTACGTTGAGCGTTCAAGCTCCGATCAGTTTCGTTGTGTATCCAGATTCCGGTTATTACGTTGAGCGTTCAGGCTCCGGTCAGTTTCGTTGGGTATCCAGACTCCGGTTTTTACGTGAGCGTTCAGGCTCCGGTCAGTTTTGTTGGGTATCCAGACTCCGGTTATTACGTTGAGCGTTCAGGCTCCGGTCAGTTTCGTAGGGTATCCAGACTCCGGTTATTATGTTGAGCGTTCAGGCTCCGGTCAGTTTCGTTGGGTATCCAAACTCCGGTTATTACATTGAGTGTTTAGGCTCCGGTCAGTTTCGTTTGGTATCCAGACTTCAGTTATTACGTTGAGCATTCAGGCCCCGGTCAGTTTCGTTGGGTATCCAGACTCCAATTTTTACGTTGAGCGTTTAGGCTCCGGTCAGTTTTGTCGGGTATCCAGACTCTGGTTTTTACGTTAAGCGTTCAGGCTCCGGTCAGTTTTGTTGGGTATCCAGACTCCGGCTATTACGTTAAGCGTTCAGGCTCCGGTCAGTTTCGTTGGGTATCCAGATTCCGGTTATTACGTTGAGCGTTCAGGCTCCGGTTAGTTTCATTGGGTATCCAGACTCTGGTTTTTACTTTGAGCGTTCAGGCTCCGGTAAGTTTCGTTGGGTATCCAGACTCCGGTTATTACGTTGAGCGTTCAGGCTCCGATCAGTTTCGTTCGGTATCCAGACTCCGGTTATTACGTTGAGCGTTCAGGCTCCGGTCAGTTTCGTTGGGTATCCAGACTCCGGTTTTTACGTTGAGCGTTCAGGCTCCGGTCAGTTTTATTGGGTATCCAGACTCCGGTTATTACAATGAGCGTTCAGGCTCCGGTCAGTTTCGTTGTGTATCCAGACTCCAGTTATTACGTTGAGCGTTCAGGCTCCGGTCAGTTTTGTTGGGTATCCAGACTCCGGTTTTTACGTTGAGCGTTCAGGCTCCGGTCAGTTTTGTTGGGTATCCAGACTCTGGTTTTTACGTTGAGCGTTCAGACTCCGGTCAGTTTTGTTGGGTATCCAGACTCCGGTTATTATGTTGAGCGTTCAGGCTCCGGTCAGTTTCGTTGGGTATCCAGACTCCGGTTTTTACGTTGAGCGTTCAGGCTTCGGTCAGTTTTGTTGGGTATCCAGACTCCGGTTTTTACGTTGAGCGTGCAGGCTCCGGTCAGTTTTGCTGGGTATCCAGACTCTGGTTATTACGTTGAGTGAGCAGGCTCCGGTCAGTTTCGTTGGGTATCCAGACTCCGGTTATTACGTTGAGCGTTCAGGCTCTGGTCAGTTTTGTTGGGTATCTAGACTCCGGTTTTTACGTTGAGCGTTCAGGCTCCGTTCAGTTTCGTTGCGTATCCAGACTTCGGTTATTACATTGATGGTTCAGGCTCCGGTCAGTTTTGTTGGGTATCCAGACTCCGGTTTTTACGTTGAGCGTGCAGGCTCCGGTCAGTTTTGCTGGGTATCCAGACTCTGGTTATTACCTTGAGTGAGCAGGCTCCG
Source organism: Lathyrus sativus (assembly GCA_963859935.3). Lineage (NCBI taxonomy): Eukaryota > Viridiplantae > Streptophyta > Magnoliopsida > Fabales > Fabaceae > Lathyrus > Lathyrus sativus. The sequence goes on from CAWUDS030000750.1 coordinate 202,795, forward strand.
GTCAGTTTCGTTGGGTATCCAGACTCCGGTTATTACGTTGAGCGTTCAGGCTCTGGTCAGTTTTGTTGGGTATCTAGACTCCGGTTTTTACGTTGAGCGTTCAGGCTCCGTTCAGTTTCGTTGCGTATCCAGACTTCGGTTATTACATTGATGGTTCAGGCTCCAGTCAGTTTCGTTGTGTATCCAGATTCCGGTTATTACGTTGAACGTTCAGGCTCCGGTCAGTTTTGTTGGGTATCCAGATTCCGGTTATTATGTTGAGCGTTCAGGCTTCGGTCAGTTTCGTTGGGTATCCGAACTTCGGTTATTACGTTGAGCGTTCAAGCTCCGATCAGTTTCGTTGTGTATCCAGATTCCGGTTATTACATTGAGCGTTCAGGCTCCAGTCAGCTTCGTTGGGTATCCAAACTCCGGTTATTATGTTGAGCGTTCAGGCTCCGGTCAGTTTCGTTGGGTATCCAGACTCCGGTTATTACATTGAGTGTTTAGGCTGCGGTCAGTTTCGTTTGGTATCCAGACTTCAGTTATTACGTTGAGCATTCAGGCCCCGGTCAGTTTCGTTGGGTATCCAGACTCCGATTTTTACGTTGAGCATTTAGGCTCCGGTCAGTTTTGTTGGGTATCCAGACTCTGGTTTTTACGTTGAGCGTTCAAGCTCCGGTCAGTTTTGTTGGGTATCCAGACTCCGGTTGTTACGTTAAGCGTTAAGGCTCCGGTCAGTTTCGTTGGGTATCCAGATTCCGGTTATTACGTTGAGCGTTCAGGCTCCGGTTAGTTTCGTTGGGTATCCAGACTCTGGTTTTTACTTTGAGCGTTCAGGCTCCGGTCAGTTTCGTTGGGTATCCAGACTCTGGTTATTACGTTGAGCGTTCAGGCTCCGATAAGTTTCGTTCGGTATCCAGACTCCGGTTATTACGTTGAGCGTTCAGGCTCCGGTCAGTTTCGTTGGGTATCCAGACTCCGGTTTTTACGTTGAGCGTTCAGGCTCCGGTCAGTTTTATTGGGTATCCAGACTCTGGTTATTACGTTGAGCGTTCAGGCTCCGGTCAGTTTCGTTGTGTATCCAGACTCCAATTATTACGTTGAGCGTTCAGGCTCCGGTCAGTTTTGTTGGGTATCCAGACTCCGGTTTTTACGTTGAGCATTCAGGCTCCGGTCAGTTTTGTTGGGTATCCAGACTCCGGTTATTAAGTTGAGCATTCAGGCTCCGGTCAGTTTCTTTGGGTATCCAGACTCCGGTTATTATGTTGAGCGTTCAGGCTCCGGTCAGTTTCGTTGGGTATCCAGACTCCGGTTATTACATTGAGCGTTCAGGCTCCGGTCAGTTTCGTTGTGTATCCAGTCTCTAGTTATTACGTTGAACGTTCAGGCTCTGGTCAGTTTCGTTGGGTATCCAGACTCCGGTTTTTACGTTGAGCGTTCAGGCTCCGGTCAGTTTTGTTGGGTATCCAGACTCCAGTTATTACCTTGAGCGTTCAGGCTCCGGTCAGTTTCGTTGGGTATCCAGACTCCAGTTATTATGTTGAGCATTCAGGCTCCGGTCAGTTTCGTTGGGTATCCAGACTCCGGTTATTACAATGAGTGTTTAGGCTCCGGTCAGTTTCGTTTGGTATCCAGACTTCAGTTATTACGTTAAGCATTCAGGCCCCGGTCAGTTGTTTGGGTATCCAGACTCCGATTTTTACGTTGAGCGTTCAGTCTCCGGTCAGTTTTGTTGGGTATCCAGACTCTGGTTTTTACGTTGAGCGTTCAGGCTCCGATCAGTTTTGTTGGGTATCCAGACTCTGGTTATTACGTTAAGCGTTCAGGCTCCAGTCAGTTTCGTTGGGTATCCAGACTTCGATTTTTACGTTGAGTGTTCAGGCTCCGGTCAGTTTTGTTGGGTATCCAGACTCCGGTTTTTACGTTGAGCGTTTAGGCTCTGGTCAGTTTTGCTGGGTATCCAGACTCCGGTTATTACGTTGAGCGAGCAGGCTCCGGTCAGTTTCGTTGGGTATCCAGACTCCGGTTATTACGTTGAGCGTTCAGGCTCCAGTCAGTTTCGTTGGGTATCTAGACTCCGGTTATTACGTTGAGCGTTCAGGCTCCGGTCAGTTTCGTTGCGTATCCAGACTTCGGTTATTACATTGATGGTTCAGGCTCCAGTCAGTTTCATTGTGTATCCAGATTCCGGTTATTACGGTTAACGTTCAGGCTCCGGTCAGTTTCGTTGGGTATCCAGACTCCGATTTTTACGTTGAGCGTTCAGGCTCCGGTCAGTTTTGTTGGGTATCCAGACTCTGGTTTTTACGTTGAGCGTTCAAGCTCCGGTAAGTTTTGTTGGGTATCCAGACTCCGGTTATTACGTTAAGCGTTAAGGCTCCGGTCAGTTTCGTTGGGTATCCAGATTCCGGTTATTACGTTGAGCGTTCAGGCTCCGGTTAGTTTCGTTGGGTATCCAGACTCTGGTTTTTACTTTGAGCGTTCAGGCTCTGGTCAGTTTCGTTGGGTATCCAGACTCTGGTTATTACGTTGAGCGTTTAGGCTCCGATCAGTTTCGTTCGGTATCCAGACTCCGGTTATTACGTTGAGCGTTCAGGCTCCGGTCAGTTTCGTTGGGTATCCAGACTCCGGTTTTTACGTTGAGCGTTCAGGCTCCGGTCAGTTTTATTGGGTATCCAGACTCCGGTTATTACGTTGAGCGTTCAGGCTCCGGTCAGTTTCGTTGTGTATCCAGACTCCAGTTATTACGTTGAGCGTTCAGGCTCCGGTCAGTTTTGTTGGGTATCCAGACTCCGGTTTTTACGTTGAGCATTCAGGCTCCGGTCAGTTTTGTTGGGTATCCAGACTCCGGTTATTAAGTTGAGCGTTCAGGCTCCGGTCAGTTTCTTTGGGTATCCAGACTCCGGTTATTATGTTGAGCGTTCAGGCTCCGGTCAGTTTCGTTGGGTATCCAGACTCCGGTTATTACATGAGCGTTCAGGCTCCGGTCAGTTTCGTTGTGTATCCAGTCTCTAGTTATTACGTTGAGCGTTCAGGCTCTGGTCAGTTTCGTTGGGTATCCACACTCCGGTTTTTACGTTGAGCGTTCAGGCTCCGGTCAGTTTTGTTGGGTATCCAGACTCCAGTTATTACCTTGAGCGTTCAGGCTCCAGTCAGTTTCGTTGGGTATCCAGACTCCGGTTATTATGTTGAGCATTCAGGCTCCGGTCAGTTTCTTTGGGTATCCAGACTCCGGTTATTACAATGAGTGTCTAGGCTCCGGTCAGTTTCGTTTGGTATCCAGACTTCAGTTATTACGTTAAGCATTCAGGCCCCGGTCAGTTGTTTGGGTATCCAGTCTCCGATTTTTACGTTGAGCGTTCAGGCTCCGGTCAGTTTTGTTGGGTATCCAGACTCTGGTTTTTACGTTGAGCGTTCAGGCTCCGATCAGTTTTGTTGGGTATCCAGACTCCGGTTATTACGTTAAGCGTTCAGGCTCCGGTCAGTTTCGTTGGGTATCCAGACTCCGATTTTTACGTTGAGCGTTCAGGCTCCGGTCAGTTTTGTTGGGTATCCAGACTCCGGTTTTTACGTTGAGCGTTCAGGCTCTGGTCAGTTTTACTGGGTATCCAGACTCCGGTTATTACGTTGAGCGAGCAGGGTCCGGTCAGTTTCGTTGGGTATCCAGACTCCGGTTATTACGTTGAGCGATCAGGCTCTGGTCAGTTTCGTTGGGTATCTAGACTCCGGTTATTATGTTGAGCGTTCAGGCTCCGTTCAGTTTCATTGCGTATCCAGACTTCGGTTATTACATTGATGGTTCAGGCTCCAGTCAGTTTCGGTTTGTATCCAGATTCCGGTTATTACGTTGAACGTTCAGGCTCCGGTCAGTTTTGTTGGGTATCCAGACTCCGGTTATTATGTTGAGCGTTCAGGCTCCGGTCAGTTTCGTTGGGTATCCGAACTTCGGTTATTACGTTGAGCATTCAAGCTCCGATCAGTTTCGTTGTGTATCCAGATTCCGGTTATTACGTTGAGCGTTCAGGCTCCGGTCAGTTTCGTTGGGTATCCAGACTCCGGTTTTTACGTGAGCGTTCAGGCTCCGGTCAGTTTTGTTGGGTATCCAGACTCCGGTTATTACGTTGAGCGTTCAGGCTCCGGTCAGTTTCGTTGGGTATCCAGCCTCCAGTTATTATGTTGAGCGTTCAGGCTCCGGTCAGTTTCGTTGGGTATCCAGACTCCGGTTATTACATTGAGTGTTTAGGCTCCTGTCAGTTTCGTTTGGTATCCAGACTTCAGTTATTACGTTGAGCATTCAGGCCCCGGTCAGTTTCGTTGGGTATCCAGACTCCGATTTTTACGTTGAGCGTTCAGGCTCCGGTCAGTTTTGTTGGGTATCCAGACTCTGGTTTTTACGTTGAGCGTTCAGGCTCCGGTCAGTTTTGTTGGGTATCCAGACTCCGGTTATTACGTTAAGCGTTCAGGCTTCGGTCAGTTTCGTTGGGTATCCAGATTCTGGTTATTACGTTGAGCGTTCAGGCTCTGGTTAGCTTCGTTGGGTATCCAGACTCTAGTTTTTACTTTGAGCGTTCAGGCTCCGGTCAGTTTCGTTGGGTATCCAGACTCCGGTTATTAGGTTAAGCGTTCAGGCTCCGATCAGTTTCGTTCGGTATCCAGACTCCGGTTATTACGTTGAGCATTCAGGCCCCGGTCAGTTTCGTTGGGTATCCAGACTCCGATTTTTACGTTGAGCGTTCAGGCTCCGGTCAGTTTTGTTGGGTATCCAGACTCTGGTTTTTACGTTGAGCGTTCAAGCTCCGGTCAGTTTTGTTGGGTATCCAGACTCCGGTTATTACGTTAAGCGTTAAGGCTCCGGTCAGTTTCGTTGGGTATCCAGATTCCGGTTATTACGTTGAGCGTTCAGGCTCCGGTTAGTTTCGTTGGGTATCCAGACTCTGGTTTTTACTTTGAGCGTTCAGGCTCTGGTCAGTTTCGTTGGGTATCCAGACTCTGGTTATTACGTTGAGCGTTCAGGCTCCGATCAGTTTCGTTCGGTATCCAGACTCCGGTTATTACGTTGAGCGTTCAGGCTCCGGTCAGTGTCGTTGGGTATCCAGACTCCGGTTTTTACGTTGAGCGTTCAGGCTCCGGTCAGTTTTATTGGGTATCCAGACTCCGGTTATTACGTTGAGCGTTCAGGCTCCGGTCAGTTTCGTTGTGTATCCAGACTCCAGTTATTACGTTGAGCGTTCAGGCTCCGGTCAGTTTTGTTGGGTATCCAGACTCCGGTTTTTACGTTGAGCATTCAGGCTCCGGTCAATTTTGTTGGGTATCCAGACTCCGGTTATTAAGTTGAGCGTTCAGGCTCCGGTCAGTTTCTTTGGGTATCCAGACTCCGGTTATTATGTTGAGCGTTCAGGCTCAGGTCAGTTTCGTTGGGTATCCAGACTCCGGTTATTACATTGAGCGTTCAGGCTCCGGTCAGTTTCGTTGTGTATCCAGTCTCTAGTTATTACGTTGAGCGTTCAGGCTCTGGTCAGTTTCGTTGGGTATCCAGACTCCGGTTTTTACGTTGAGCGTTCAGGCTCCGGTCAGTTTTGTTGGGTATCCAGACTCCAGTTATTACCTTGAGCGTTCAGGCTCCGGTCATTTTCGTTGGGTATCCAGACTCCGGTTATTATGTTGAGCATTCAGGCTCCGGTCAGTTTCGTTGGGTATCCAGACTCCGGTTATTACAATGAGTGTTTAGGCTCCGGTCAGTTTCGTTTGGTATCCAGACTTCAGTTATTACGTTAAGCATTCAGGCCCCGGTCAGTTGTTTGGGTATCCAGACTCCGATTTTTACGTTGAGCGTTCAGGCTCCGGTCAGTTTTGTTGGGTATCCAGACTCTGGTTTTTACGTTGAGCGTTCAGGCTCCGATCAGTTTTGTTGGGTATCCAGACTCCGGTTATTACGTTAAGCGTTCAGGCTCTGGTCAGTTTCGTTGGGTATCCAGACTCCGATTTTTACGTTGAGCGTTCAGGCTCCGGTCAGTTTTGTTGGGTATCCAGACTCCGGTTTTTACGTTGAGCGTTCAGGCTCTGGTCAGTTTTACTGGGTATCCAGACTCCGGTTATCATGTTGAGCGTTCAGGCTCCGGTCAGTTTCGTTGGGTATCCAGACTCCGGTTATTACATTGAGCGTTCAGGCTCCGGTCAGTTTCGTTGTGTATCCAGTCTCTAGTTATTACGTTGAGCGTTCAGGCTCTGGTCAGTTTCGTTGGGTATCCAGACTCCGGTTTTTACGTTGAGCGTTCAGGCTCCGGTCAGTTTTGTTTGGTATCCAGACTCCAGTTATTACGTTGAGCGTTCAGGCTCCGGTCAGTTTCGTTGGGTATCCAGACTCCGGTTATTATGTTGAGCATTCAGGCTCCGGTCAGTTTCGTTGGGTATCCAGGCTCCGGTTATTACACTGAGTGTTTAGGCTCCGGTCAGTTTCGTTTGGTATCCAGACTTCAGTTATTACATTGAGCATTCAGGCCCCGGTCAGTTGTTTGGGTATCCAGACTCCGATTTTTACGTTGAGCGTTCAGGCTCCGGTCAGTTTTGTTGGGTATCCAGACTCTAGTTTTTACGTTGAGCATTCAGGCTCCGGTCAGTTTCGTTGGGTATCCAGACTCCGGTTATTACAATGAGTGTTTAGGCTCCGGTCAGTTTCGTTTGGTATCCAGACTTCAGTTATTACGTTAAGCATTCAGGCCCCGGTCAGTTGTTTGGGTATCCAGACTCCGATTTTTACGTTGAGCGTTCAGGCTCCGGTCAGTTTTGTTGGGTATCCAGACTCTGGTTTTTACGTTGAGCGTTCAGGCTCCGATCAGTTTTGTTGGGTATCCAGACTCCGGTTATTACGTTAAGCGTTCAGGCTCCGGTCATTTTCGTTGGGTATCCAGACTCCGATTTTTACGTTGAGCGTTCAGGCTTCGGTCAGTTTTGTTGGGTATCCAGACTCCGGTTTTTACGTTGAGCGTTCAGGCTCTGGTCAGTTTTGCTGGGTATCCAGACTCCGGTTATTACGTTGAGCGAGCAGGCTCCGGTCAATTTCGTTGGGTATCCAGACTCCGGTTATTACGTTGAGCGATCAGGCTCTGGTCAGTTTCGTTGGGTATCTAGACTTCGGTTATTACGTTGAGCGTTCAGGCTCCGTTCAGTTTCTATGCGTATCCAGACTTCGGTTATTACATTGATGGTTTAGGCTCCAGTCAGTTTCGTTGTGTATCCAGATTTCGGTTATTACGTTGAACGTGCAGGCTCCGGTCAGTTTTGTTGGGTATCCAGACTCCGGTTATTATGTTGAGCATTCAGGCTCCGGTCAGTTTCGTTGGGTATCCGAACTTCGGTTATTACGTTGAGCGTTCAAGCTCCGATCAGTTTCGTTGTGTATCCAGATTCCGGTTATTACGTTGAGCGTTTAGGCTCCGGTCAGTTTCGTTGGGTATCCAGACTCCGGTTTTTACGTGAGCGTTCAGGCTCCGGTCAGTTTTGTTGGGTATCCAGACTCCGGTTATTACGTTGAGCGTTCAGGCTCCGGTCAGTTTCGTTGTGTATCCAGTCTCTAGTTATTACATTGAGCGTTCAGGCTCCGGTCAGTTTCGTTGTGTATCCAGTCTCTAGTTATTACATTGAGCGTTCAGGCTCCGGTCAGTTTCGTTGGGTATCCAGACTCCGGTTTTTACGTTGAGCGTTCAGGCTCCGGTCAGTTTTGTTGGGTATCCAGACTCTAGTTATTACGTTGAGCGTTCAGGCTCCGGTCAGTTTCGTTGGGTATCCAGACTCCGGTTATTACGTTGAGCGTTCAGGCTCCGGTCAGTTTCGTTGTGTATCCAGACTCCATTTATTACGTTGAGCGTTTAGGCTCCGGTCAGTTTTGTTGGGTATCCAGACTCCGGTTATTACATTGAGTGTTTAGGCTCCGGTCAGTTTCGTTTGGTATCCAGACTTCAGTTATTACGTTGAGCATTCAGGCCCCGGTCAGTTTCGTTGGGTATCCAGACTCCGATTTTTACGTTGAGCGTTCAGGCTCCGGTCAGTTTTGTTGGGTATCCAGACTCTGGTTTTTACGTTGAGCGTTCAGGCTCCGGTCAGTTTTGTTGGGTATCCAGACTCCGGTTATTACGTTAAGCGTTCAGGCTCCGGTCAGTTTCGTTGGGTATCCAGATTCCGGTTATTTCGTTGAGCGTTCAGGCTCCGGTTAGTTTCGTTGGGTATCCAGACTCTAGTTTTTACTTTGAGCGTTCAGGCTCCGGTCAGTTTCGTTGGGTATCCAGACTCCGGTTATTAGGTTGAGCGTTCAGGCTCCGATCAGTTTCGTTCGGTATCCAGACTCCGGTTATTACGTTGAGCGTTCAGGCAACGGTCAGTTTCGTTGGGTATCCAGACTCCGGTTTTTACGTTGAGCGTTCAGGCTCCGGTCAGTTTTATTGGGTATCCAGACTCCGGTTATTACGTTGAGCGTTCAGGCTCCGGTCAGTTTCGTTGTGTATCCAGACTCCAGTTATTACGTTGAGCGTTCAGGCTCCGGTCAGTTTTGTTGGGTATCCAGACTCCGGTTTTTACGTTGAGCGTTCAGGCTCCGGTCATTTTTGTTGGGTATCCAGACTCCGGTTATTAAGTTGAGCATTCAGGCTCCGGTCAGTTTCTTTGGGTATCCAGACTCCGGTTATTATGTTGAGCGTTCAGGCTCCGGTCAGTTTCGTTGGGTATCCAGACTCCGGTTATTACATTGAGCATTCAGGCTCCGGTCAGTTTCGTTGTGTATCCAGTCTCTAGTTATTATGTTGAGCGTTCAGGCTCTGGTCAGTTTCGTTGGATATCCAGACTCCAGTTTTTACGTTGAGCGTTCAGGCTCCGGTCAGTTTTGTTGGGTATCCAGACTCCAGTTATTACGTTGAGCGTTCAAGCTCCGGTCAGTTTCGTTGGGTATCCAGACTCCGGTTATTATGTTGAGCATTCAGGCTCCGGTCAGTTTCGTTGGGTATCCAGGCTCCGGTTATTACAATGAGTGTTTAGGCTCCGGTCAGTTTCGTTTGGTATCCAGACTTTAGTTATTACGTGGAGCATTCAGGCCCCGGTCAGTTGTTTGGGTATCCAGACTCCGATTTTTACGTTGAGCGTTCAGGCTACGGTCAGTTTTGTTGGGTATCCAGACTCTGGTTTTTACGTTGAGCGTTCGGGCTCCGGTCAGTTTTGTTGGGTATCCAAACTCCGGTTATTACGTTAAGCGTTCAGGATCCGGTCAGTTTCGTTGGGTATCCAGACTCTGGTTTTTACGTTGAGCGTTCAGGCTCCGGTCAGTTTTGTTGGGTATCCAGACTCCGGTTTTTACGTTGAGCGTTCAGGCTCCGGTCAGTTTTGCTGGGTATCCAGACTACGGTTATTACGTTGAGCGAGCAGGCTCCGGTCAGTTTCGTTGGGTATCCAGACTCCGGTTATTACGTTGAGCGTTCAGGCTCTGGTCAGTTTCGTTGGGTATCTAGACTCCGGTTTTTACGTTGAGCGTTCAGGCTCCGTTCAGTTTCGTTGCGTATCCAGACTTCGGTTATTACATTGATGGTTCAGGCTCCAGTCAGTTTCGTTGTGTATCCAGATTCCGGTTATTACGTTGAACGTTCAGGCTCCGGTCAGTTTTGTTGGGTATCCAGACTCCGGTTATTATGTTGAGCGTTCAGGCTCCGGTCAGTTTCGTTGGGTATCCGAACTTCGGTTATTACATTGAGCATTCAAGCTCCGATCAGTTTCGTTGTGTATCCAGATTCCGGTTATTACGTTGAGCGTTCATGCTCCGGTCAGTTTCGTTGGGTATCCAGACTCCGGTTTTTACATGAGCGTTCAGGCTCCGGTCAGTTTTGTTGGGTATCCAGACTCCGGTTATTACGTTGAGCGTTCAGGCTCCGGTCAGTTTCGTTGGGTATCCAGACTCCGGTTATTATGTTGAGCGTTCAGGCTCCGGTCAGTTTCGTTGGGTATCCAGACTCCGGTTATTACATTGAGTGTTTAGGCTCCGGTCAGTTTCGTTTGGTATCCAGACTTCAGTTATTACGTTGAGCATTCAGGCCCCGGTCAGTTTCGTTTGGTATCCAGACTCCGATTTTTACGTTGAGCGTTCAGGCTCCGGTTAGTTTTGTTGGGTATCCAGACTCTGGTTTTTACGTTGAGCGTTCAGGCTCCGGTCAGTTTTGTTGGGTATCCAGACTCCGGTTATTACGTTAAGCGTTCAGGCTCCGGTCAGTTTCGTTGGGTATCCAGACTCCGGTTTTTACGTTGAGCGTTCAGGCTCCGGTCAGTTTTGTTGGGTATCCAGACTCCGGTTTTTACGTTGAGCGTTCAGGCTCCAGTCAGTTTTGCTGGGTATCCAGACTCCGGTTATTACGTTGAGCGAGCAGGCTCCGGTCAATTTCGTTGGGTATCCAGACTCCGGTTATTACGTTGAGCGTTCAGGCTCTAGTCAGTTTCGTTGGGTATCTAGACTCCGGTTATTACGTTGAGCGTTCAGGCTCCGTTCAGTTTCGTTGCGTATCCAGACTTCGGTTATTACATTGATGGTTCAGACTCCAGTCAGTTTCGTTGTGTATCCAGATTCCGGTTATTACGTTGAACGTTCAGGCTCCGGTCAGTTTTGTTGGGTATCCAGACTCCGGTTATTATGTTGAGCGTTCAGGCTCCGGTCAGTTTCGTTGGGTATCCGAACTTCGGTTATTACGTTGAGCGTTCAAGCTCCGATCAATTCCGTTGTGTATCCAGATTCCGGTTATTACGTTGAGCGTTCAGGCTCCGGTCAGTTTCGTTGGGTATCCAGACTCCGGTTTTTACGTGAGCATTCAGGCTCCGGTCAGTTTTGTTGGGTATCCAGACTCCGGTTATTACGTTGAGCGTTCAGGCTCCGGTCAGTTTCGTTGGGTATCCAGACTTCAGTTATTATGTTGAGCGTTCAGGCTCCGGTCAGTTTCGTTTGGTATCCAGACTTCAGTTATTATGTTGAGCATTCAGGCCCCGGTCAGTTTCGTTGGGTATCCAGACTCCGATTTTTACGTTGAGCGTTCAGGCTCCGGTCAATTTTGTTGGGTATCCAGACTCTGGTTTTTACGTTGATCGTTCAGGCTCCGGTCAGTTTTGTTGGGTATCCAGACTCCGATTATTACGTTAAGCGTTCAGGCTCCGGTCAGTTTCGTTGGGTATCCAGATTCCGGTTATTACGTTGAGCGTTCAGGCTCCGGTTAGTTTCGTTGGGTATCCAGACTCTGGTTTTTACTTTGAGCGTTCAGGCTCCTGTCAGTTTCGTTGGGTATCCAGACTCCGGTTATTACGTTGAGCGTTCAGGCTCCGATCAGTTTCGTTCGGTATCCAGACTCCGGTTATTACGTTGAGCGTTCAGGCTCCGGTCAGTTTCGTTGGGTATCCAGACTCCGGTTTTTACGTTGAGCGTTCAGGCTCCGGTCAGTTTTATTGGGTATCCAGACTCCGGTTATTACGTTGAGCGTTCAGGCTCCGGTCAGTTTCGTTGTGTATCCAGACTCCACTTATTACGTTGAGCGTTCAGGCTCCGGTCAGTTTTGTTGGGTATCCAGACTCCGGTTTTTACGTTGAGCGTTCAGGCTCCGGTCAGCTTTGTTGGGTATCCAGACTCCGGTTATTAAGTTGAGCGTTCAGGCTCCGGTCAGTTTCTTTGGGTATCCAGACTCTGGTTACTATGTTGAGCGTTAAGGCTCCGGTCAGTTTCGTTGGGTATCCAGACTCCGGTTATTACATTGAGCGTTCAGGCTCCGGTCAGTTTCGTTGTGTATCCAGTCTCTAGTTATTACGTTGAGCGTTCAGGCTATGGTCAGTTTCGTTGGGTATCCAGACTCCGGTTTTTACGTTGAGCGTTCAGGCTCCGGTCAGTTTTGTTAGGTATCCAGACTCCAGTTATTACGTTGAGCGTTCAGGCTTCGGTCAGTTTCGTTGGGTATCCAGACTCCGGTTATTATGTTGAGCATTCAGGCTCCGGTCAGTTTCGTTGGGTATCCAGACTCCGGTTATTACAATGAGTGTTTAGGCTCCGGTCAGTTTCGTTTGGTATCCGGACTTCAGTTATTACGTTGAGCATTCAGGCCCCGGTCAGTTGTTTGGGTATCCAGACTCCGATTTTTACGTTGAGCGTTCAGGCTCTGGTCAGTTTTGTTGGGTATCCAGACTCTGGTTTTTACGTTGAGCGTTCAGGCTCCGGTCAGTTTTGTTGGGTATCCAGACTCCGGTTATTACGTTAAGCGTTCAGGCTCCGGTCAGTTTCGTTGGGTATCCAGACTACGGTTTTTACGTTGAGCGTTCAGGCTCCGGTCAGTTTTGTTGGGTATCCAGACTCCGGTTTTTACGTTGAGCGTTCAGGCTCCGGTCAATTTTGTTGGGTATCCAGACTCCGGTTATTACGTTGAGCGAGCAGGCTCCGGTCAGTTTCGTTGGGTATCCAGACTCCGGTTATTACGTTGAGCATTCAGGCTCTGGTCAGTTTCGTTTGGTATCTAGACTCCGGTTATTACGTTGAGCGTTCAGGCTCCGTTCAGTTTCGTTGCGTATCCAGACTTCGGTTATTACATTGATGGTTCAGGCTCCAGTCAGTTTCGTTGTGTATCCAGATTCCGGTTATTACGTTGAACGTTCAGGCTCCGGTCAGTTTTGTTGGGTATCCAGACTCCGGTTATTATGTTGAGCGTTCAGGCTCCGGTCAGTTTCGTTGGGTATCCGAACTTCGGTTATTACGTTGAGCATTCAAGCTCCGATCAGTTTCGTTGTGTATCCAGATTCCGGTTATTACGTTGAGCGTTCAGGCTCCGGTCAATTTCGTTGGGTATCCAGACTCCGGTTATTACGTTGAGCGTTAAGGCTCCGGTCAGTTTCGTTGGGTATCCAGACTCCGGTTTTTACGTTGAGCGTTCAGGCTCCGGTCAGTTTCGTTGGGTATCCAGACTCCGGTTATTACGTTGAGCATTCAGGCTCCGGTCAGTTTTGCTGGGTATCCAGACTCCGGTTATTACGTTGAGCGAGCAGGCTCCGGTCAATTTCGTTGGGTATCCAGACTCTGGGTTTTACGTTGAGCGTTCAGGCTCCGGTCAGTTTTGTTGGGTATCCAGACTCCGATTATTAGGTTAAGCGTTCAGGCTCCGGTCAGTTTCGTTGGGTATCCAGATTCCGGTTATTACGTTGAGCGTTCAGGCTCCGGTTAGTTTCGTTGGGTATCCAGACTCTGGTTTTTATGTTGAGCGTTCAGGCTCCTGTCAGTTTCGTTGGGTATCCAGACTCCGGTTATTACGTTGAGCGTTCAGGCTCCGATCAGTTTCGTTCGGTATCCATACTCCGGTTATTACGTTGAGCGTTCAGGCTCCGGTCAGTTTCGTTGGGTATCCAGACTCCGGTTTTTACGTTGAGCGTTCAGGCTCCGGTCAGTTTTATTGGGTATCCAGACTCCGGTTATTACGTTGAGCGTTCAGGCTCCGGTCAGTTTCGTTGTGTATCCAGACTCCAGTTATTACGTTGAGCGTTCAGGCTCCGGTCAGTTTTGTTGGGTATCCAGACTCCGGTTTTTACGTTGAGCGTTCAGGCTCCGGTCAGCTTTGTTGGGTATCCAGACTCCGGTTATTAAGTTGAGCGTTCAGGCTCCGGTCAGTTTCTTTGGGTATCCAGACTCCGGTTATTATGTTGAGCGTTCAGGCTCCGGTCAGTTTCGTTGGGTATCCAGACTCCGGTTATTACATTGAGCATTCAGGCTCCGGTCAGTTTCGTTGTGTATCCAGTCTCTAGTTATTACGTTGAGCGTTCAGGCTCTGGTAAGTTTCGTTGGGTATCCAGACTCCGGTTTTTACGTTGAGCGTTCAGGCTCCGGTCAGTTTTGTTGGGTATCCAGACTCCAGTTATTACATTGAGCGTTCAGGCTCCGGTCAGTTTCGTTGGGTATCCAGACTTCGGTTATTATGTTGAGCATTCAGGCTCCGGTCAGTTTCGTTGGGTATCCAGACTCCGGTTATTACAATGAGTGTTTAGGCTCCGGTCAGTTTCGTTTGGTATCCGGACTTCAGTTATTACGTTGAGCATTCAGGCCCCGGTCAGTTGTTTGGGTATCCAGACTCCGATTTTTACGTTGAGCGTTCAGGCTCCGGTCAGTTTTGTTGGGTATCCAGACTCTGGATTTTACGTTGAGCGTTCAGGCTCCGGTCAGTTTTGTTGGGTATCCAGACTCCGGTTATTACGTTAAGCGTTCAGGCTCCGGTCAGTTTCGTTGGGTATCCAGACTACGGTTTTTACGTTGAGCGTTCAGGCTCCGGTCAGTTTTGTTGGGTATCCAGACTCTGGTTTTTACGTTGAGCGTTCAGGCTCCGGTCAGTTTTGTTGGGTATCCAGACTCCGGTTATTACGTTAAGCGTTCAGGCTCCGGTCAGTTTCGTTGGGTATCCAGACTCCGGTTTTTACGTTGAGCGTTCAGGCTCCGGTCAGTTTTGTTGGGTATCCAGACTCCGGTTTTTACGTTGAGCGTTCAGGCTCCGTTCAGTTTCGTTGCGTATCCATACTTCGGTTATTACATTGATGGTTCAGGCTCCAGTCAGTTTCGTTGTGTATCCAGATTCCGGTTATTACGTTGAACGTTCAGGCTCCGGTCAGTTTTGTTGGGTATCCAGACTCCGGTTATTATGTTGAGCGTTCAGGCTCCGGTCAGTTTCGTTGGATATCCGAACTTCGGTTATTACGTTGAGCATTCAAGCTCCGATCAGTTTCGTTGTGTATCCAGATTCCGGTTATTACGTTGAGCGTTCAGGCTCCGGTCAGTTTCGTTGGGTATCCAGACTCCGGTTATTACGTTGAGCGTTAAGGCTCCGGTCAGTTTCGTTGGGTATCCAGACTCCGGTTTTTACGTTGAGCGTTCAGGCTCCGCTCAGTTTTATTGGGTATCCAGACTCCGGTTATTATGTTGAGCATTCAGGCTCCGGTCAGTTTCGTTGGGTATCCAGACTCCGGTTTTTACGTTGAGCGTTCAGGCTCCGGTCAGTTTTGTTGGGTATCCAGACTCCGGTTATTACGTTGAGCGTTCAGGCTCCGGTCAGTTTCGTTGGGTATCCAGACTCTGGTTTTTACGTTGAGCGTTCAGGCTCTGGTCAGTTTCTTTGGGTATCCAGACTCCAGTTATTATGTTGAGCGTTCAGGCTCCGGTCAGTTTCGTTGGGTATCCAGACTCCGGTTTTTACGTTGAGCGTTCAGGCTCCGGTCAGTTTTGCTGGGTATCCAGACTCCGGTTATTACGTTGAGCGAGCAGGCTCCGGTCAATTTCGTTGGGTATCCAGACTCCGGTTATTACGTTGAGCGTTCAGGCTCTAGTCAGTTTCGTTGGGTATCTAGACTCCGGTTATTACGTTGAGCGTTCAGGCTCCGTTCAGTTTCGTTGCGTATCCAGACTTCGGTTATTACATTGATGGTTCAGGCTCCAGTCAGTTTTGTTGTGTATCTAGATTCCGGTTATTACGTTGAGCGTTCAGGCTCCGGTCAGTTTTGTTGGGTATCCAGACTCCGGTTATTACGTTGAGCGTTCAGGCTCCGGTCAGTTTCGTTGGGTATCCAGACTCCGGTTTTTACGTTGAGTGTTCAGGCTCCGGTCAGTTTTATTGGGTATCCAGACTCCGGTTATTACGTTTAGCGTTCAGGCTCCGGTCAGTTTCGTTGTGTATCGAGACTCCAGTTATTACGTTGAGCGTTCAGGCTCCGGTCAGTTTTGTTGGGTATCCAGATTCCGGTTTTTACGTTGAGCGTTCAGGCTCCGGTCAGCTTTGTTGGGTATCCAGACTCCGGTTATTAAGTTGAGCGTTCAGGCTCCGGTCAGTTTCTTTGGGTATCCAGACTCCAGTTATTATGTTGAGCGTTCAGGCTCCGGTCAGTTTCGTTGGGTATCCAGACTCCGGTTTTTACGTTGAGCGTTCAGGCTCCGGTCAGTTTTGTTGGGTATCCAGACTCCGGTTATTACGTTGAGCGTTCAGGCTCCGGTCAGTTTCGTTGGGTATCCAGACTCTGGTTTTTACGTTGAGCGTTCAGGCTCCGGTCAGTTTTGTTGGGTATCCAGACTCCGATTATTAGGTTAAGCGTTCAGGCTCCGGTCAGTTTCGTTGGGTATCCAGATTCCGGTTATTACGTTGAGCGTTCAGGCTCCGGTTAGTTTCGTTGGGTATCCAGACTCTGGTTTTTATGTTGAGCGTTCAGGCTCCTGTCAGTTTCGTTGGGTATCCAGACTCCGGTTATTACGTTGAGCGTTCAGGCTCCGATCAGTTTCGTTCGGTATCCAGACTCCGGTTATTACGTTGAGCGTTCAGGCTCCGGTCAGTTTCGTTGGGTATCCAGACTCCGGTTTTTACGTTGAGCGTTCAGGCTCCGGTCAGTTTTATTGGGTATCCAGACTCCGGTTTTTACGTTGAGCGTTCAGGCTCCGGTCAGTTTTGTTGGGTATCCAGACTCCGGTTATTACGTTGAGCGTTCAGGCTCCGGTCAGTTTCGTTGGGTATCCAGACTCTGGTTTTTACGTTGAGCGTTCAGGCTCCGGTCAGTTTTGTTGGGTATCCAGACTCCGATTATTAGGTTAAGCGTTCAGGCTCCGGTCAGTTTCGTTGGGTATCCAGATTCCGGTTATTACGTTGAGCGTTCAGGCTCCGGTTAGTTTCGTTGGGTATCCAGACTCTGGTTTTTATGTTGAGCGTTCAGGCTCCTGTCAGTTTCGTTGGGTATCCAGACTCCGGTTATTACGTTGAGCGTTCAGGTTCCGATCAGTTTCGTTCGGTATCCAGACTCCGGTTATTACGTTGAGCGTTCAGGCTCCGGTCAGTTTCGTTGGGTATCCAGACTCCGGTTTTTACGTTGAGCGTTCAGGCTCCGGTCAGTTTTATTGGGTATCCAGACTCCGGTTATTACGTTGAGCGTTCAGGCTCCGGTCAGTTTCGTTGTGTATCTAGACTCCAGTTATTACGTTGAGCGTTCAGGCTCCGGTCAGTTTTGTTGGGTATCCAGACTCCGGTTTTTACGTTGAGCGTTCAGGCTCCGGTCAGCTTTGTTGGGTATCCAGACTCCGGTTATTAAGTTGAGCGTTTAGGCTCCGGTCAGTTTCTTTGGGTATCCAGACTCCGGTTATTATGTTGAGCGTTCAGGCTCCGGTCAGTTTCGTTGGGTATCCAGACTCCGGTTATTACATTCAGCGTTCAGGCTCCGGTCAGTTTCGTTGTGTATCCAGTCTCTAGTTATTACGTTGAGCGTTCAGGCTATTGTCAGTTTCGTTGGGTATCCAGACTCCGGTTTTTACGTTGAGCTTTCAGGCTCCGGTCAGTTTTGTTGGGTATCCAGACTCCAGTTATTACGTTGAGCGTTCAGGCTCCGGTCAGTTTCGTTGGGTATCCAGACTCCGGTTATTATGTTGAGCATTCAGGCTCCGGTCAGTTTCGTTGGGTATCCAGACTCCGGTTATTACAATGAGTGTTTAGGCTCCGGTCAGTTTCGTTTGGTATCCGGACTTCAGTTATTACGTTGAGCATTCAGGCCCCGGTCAGTTGTTTGGGTATTCAGACTCCGATTTTTACGTTGAGCGTTCAGGCTCCGGTCAGTTTTGTTGGGTATCCAGACTCTGGTTTTTACGTTGAGCGTTCAGGCTCCGGTCAGTTTTGTTGGGTATCCAGACTCCGGTTATTACGTTAAGCATTCAGGCTCCGTTCAGTTTCGTTGCGTATCCAGACTTCGGTTATTACATTGATGGTTCAGGCTCTAGTCAGTTTCGTTGTGTATCCAGATTCCGGTTATTATGTTGAACGTTCAGGCTCCGGTCAGTTTTGTTGGGTATCCAGACTCCGGTTATTATGTTGAGCGTTCAGGCTCCGGTCAGTTTCGTTGGGTATCCGAACTTCGGTTATTACGTTGAGCATTCAAGCTCCGATCAGTTTCGTTGTGTATCCAGATTCCGGTTATTACGTTGAGCGTTCAGGCTCCGGTCAATTTCGTTGGGTATCCAGACTCCGGTTATTACGTTGAGCGTTAAGGCTCCGGTCAGTTTCGTTGGGTATCCAGACTCCGGTTTTTACGTTGAGCGTTCAGGCTCCGGTCAGTTTCGTTGGGTATCCAGACTCCGGTTATTACGTTGAGCATTCAGGCTCTGGTCAGTTTCGTTGTGTATCAAGACTCCAGTTATTACGTTGAGCGTTCAGGCACCGGTCAGTTTCGTTGGGTATCCAGACTCCGGTTTTTACGTTGAGCGTTCAGGCTCCGGTCAGTTTTGTTGGGTATCCAGACTCCGATTATTACGTTGAGCGTTCAGGCTCCGGTCAGTTTCGTTGGGTATCCAGACTCTGGTTTTTACGTTGAGCGTTCAGGCTCCGGTCAGTTTTGTTGGGTATCCAGACTCCGATTATTACGTTAAGCGTTCAGGCTCCGGTCAGTTTCGTTGGGTATCCAGATTCCGGTTATTACGTTGAGCGTTCAGGCTCCGGTTAGTTTCGTTGGGTATTCAGACTCTGGTTTTTATGTTGAGCGTTCAGGCTCCTGTCAGTTTCGTTGGGTATCCAGACTCCGGTTATTACGTTGAGCGTTCAGGCTCCGATCAGTTTCGTTCGGTATCCAGACTCCGGTTATTACGTTGAGCGTTCAGGCTCCGGTCAGTTTCGTTGGGTATCCAGACTCCGGTTTTTATGTTGAGCGTTCAGGCTCCGGTCAGTTTTATTGGGTATCCAGACTCCGGTTATTACGTTGAGCGTTCAGGCTCCGGTTAGTTTCGTTGTGTATCCAGACTCCAGTTATTACGTTGAGCGTTCAGGCTCCGGTCAGTTTTGTTGGGTATCCAGACTCCGGTTTTTACGTTGAGCGTTCAGGCTCCGGTCAGCTTTGTTGGGTATCCAGACTCCGGTTATTAAGTTGAGCGTTCAGGCTCCGGTCAGTTTCTTTGGGTATCCAGACTCCGGTTATTATGTTGAGCGTTCAGGCTCCGGTCAGTTTCGTTGGGTATCCAGACTCCGGTTATTACATTGAGCGTTCAGGCTCCGGTCAGTTTCGTTGTGTATCCAGTCTCTAGTTATTACGTTGAGCGTTCAGGCTCTGGTAAGTTTCGTTGGGTATCCAGACTCCGGTTTTTACGTTGAGCGTTCAGGCTCCGGTCAGTTTTGTTGGGTATCCAGACTCCAGTTATTACATTGAGCGTTCAGGCTCCGGTCAGTTTCGTTGGGTATCCAGACTCCGGTTATTATGTTGAGCATTCAGGCTCCGGTCAGTTTCGTTGGGTATCCAGACTCCGGTTATTACAATGAGTGTTTAGGCTCCGGTCAGTTTCGTTTGGTATCCGGACTTCAGTTATTACGTTGAGCATTCAGGCCCCGGTCAGTTGTTTGGGTATCCAGACTCCGATTTTTACGTTGAGCGTTCAGGCTCCGGTCAGTTTTGTTGGGTATCCAGACTCTGGATTTTACGTTGAGCGTTCAGGCTCCGGTCAGTTTTGTTGGGTATCCAGACTCCGGTTATTACGTTAAGCGTTCAGGCTCCGGTCAGTTTCGTTGGGTATCCAGACTACGGTTTTTACGTTGAGCGTTCAGGCTCCGGTCAGTTTTGTTGGGTATCCACACTCTGGTTTTTATGTTGAGCGTTCAGGCTCCGGTCAGTTTTGTTGGGTATCCAGACTCTGGTTATTACGTTAAGCGTTCAGGCTCCGGTCAGTTTCGTTGGGTATCCAGACTCCGGTTTTTACGTTGAGCGTTCAGGCTCCGGTCAGTTTTGTTGGGTATCCAGACTCCGGTTTTTACGTTGAGCGTTCAGGCTCCGGTCAGTTTTGCTGGGTATCCAGACTCCGGTTATTACGTTGAGCGAGCAGGCTCCGGTCAATTTCGTTGGGTATCCAGACTCCGGTTATTACGTTGAGCGTTCAGGCTCTAGTCAGTTTCGTTGGGTATCTAGACTCCGGTTATTACGTTGAGCGTTCATGCTCCGTTCAGTTTCGTTGCGTATCCAGACTTCGGTTATTACATTGATGGTTCAGGCTCTAGTCAGTTTCGTTGTGTATCCAGATTCCGGTTATTACGTTGAGCGTTCAGGCTCCGGTTAGTTTTGTTGGGTATCCAGACTCCGGTTATTACGTTGAGCGTTCAGGCTCCGGTCAGTTTCATTGGGTATCCAGACTCCGGTTTTTACGTTGAGCGTTCAGGCTCCGGTCAGTTTTATTGGGTATCCAGACTCCGGTTATTACGTTTAGCGTTCAGGCTCCGGTCAGTTTCATTGTGTATCGAGACTCCAGTTATTACGTTGAGCGTTCAGGCTCCGGTCAGTTTTGTTGGGTATCCAGACTCCGGTTTTTACGTTGAGCGTTCAGGCTCCGGTCAGCTTTGTTGGGTATCCAGACTCCGGTTATTAAGTTGAGCGTTCAGGCTCCGGTCAGTTTCTTTGGGTATCCAGACTCCAGTTATTATATTGAGCGTTCAGGCTCCGGTCAGTTTCGTTGGGTATCCAGACTCCGGTTTTTACGTTGAGCGTTCAGGCTCCGGTCAGTTTTGTTGGGTATCCAGACTCCGGTTATTACGTTGAGCGTTCAGGCTCCGGTCAGTTTCGTTGGGTATCCAGACTCTGGTTTTTACGTTGAGCGTTCAGGCTCCGGTCAGTTTTGTTGGGTATCCAGACTCCGATTATTAGGTTAAGCGTTCAGGCTCCGGTCAGTTACGTTGGGTATCCAGATTCCGGTTATTATGTTGAGCGTTCAGGCTCCGGTTAGTTTCGTTGGGTATCCAGACTCTGGTTTTTATGTTGAGCGTTCAGGCTCCGGTCAGTTTTGTTGGGTATCCAGACTCCGGTTATTACGTTGAGCGTTCAGGCTCCGGTCAGTTTCGTTGTGTATCCAGTCTCTAGTTATTACGTTGAGCGTTCAGGCTCTGGTAAGTTTCGTTGGGTATCCAGACTCCGGTTTTTACGTTGAGCGTTCAGGCTCCGGTCAGTTTTGTTGGGTATCCAGACTCCAGTTATTACGTTGAGCGTTCAGGCTCCGGTCAGTTTCGTTGGGTATCCAGACTCCGGTTATTATGTTGAGCATTCAGGCTCCGGTCAGTTTCGTTGGGTATCCAGACTCCGGTTATTACAATGAGTGTTTAGGCTCCGGTCAGTTTCGTTTGGTATCCGGACTTCAGTTATTACGTTGAGCATTCAGGCCCCGGTCAGTTGTTTGGGTATCCAGACTCCGATTTTTACGTTGAGCGTTCAGGCTCCGGTCAGTTTTGTTGGGTATCCAGACTCTGGATTTTACGTTGAGCGTTCAGGCTCCGGTCAGTTTTGTTGGGTATCCAGACTCCGGTTATTACGTTAAGCGTTCAGGCTCCGGTCAGTTTCGTTGGGTATCCAGACTACGGTTTTTACGTTGAGCGTTCAGGCTCCGGTCAGTTTTGTTGGGTATCCAGACTCTGGTTTTTACGTTGAGCGTTCAGGCTCCGGTCAGTTTTGTTGGGTATCCAGACTCTGGTTATTACGTTAAGCGTTCAGGCTTCGGTCAGTTTCGTTGGGTATCCAGACTCCGGTTTTTACGTTGAGCGTTCAGGCTCCGGTCAGTTTTGTTGGGTATCCAGACTCCGGTTCTTACGTTGAGCGTTCAGGCTCCGGTCAGTTTTGCTGGGTATCCAGACTCCGGTTATTACGTTGAGCGAGCAGGCTCCGGTCAATTTCGTTGGGTATCCAGACTCCGGTTATTACGTTGAGCGTTCAGGCTCTAGTCAGTTTCGTTGGGTATCTAGACTCCGGTTATTACGTTGAGCGTTCAGGCTCCGTTCAGTTTCGTTGCGTATCCAGACTTCGGTTATTACATTGATGGTTCAGGCTCCAGTCAGTTTCGTTGTGTATCCAGATTCCGGTTATTACGTTGAGCGTTCAGGCTCCGGTCAGTTTTGTTGGGTATCCAGACTCCAGTTATTACGTTGAGCGTTCAGGCTCCGGTCAGTTTCGTTGGGTATCCAGACTCCGGTTTTTACGTTGAGCGTTCAGGCTCCGGTCAGTTTTATTGGGTATCCAGACTCCGGTTATTACGTTTAGCGTTCAGGCTCCGGTCAGTTTCGTTGTGTATCGAGACTCCAGTTATTACGTTGAGCGTTCAGGCTCCAGTCAGTTTTGTTGGGTATCCAGACTCCGGTTTTTACGTTGAGCGTTCAGGCTCCGGTCAGCTTTGTTGGGTATCCAGACTCCGGTTATTAAGTTGAGCGTTCAGGCTCCGGTCAGTTTCTTTGGGTATCCAGACTCCAGTTATTATGTTGAGCGTTCAGGCTCCGGTCAGTTTCGTTGGGTATCCAGACTCCGGTTTTTACGTTGAGCGTTCAGGCTCCGGTCAGTTTTGTTGGGTATCCAGACTCCGGTTATTACGTTGAGCATTCAGGCTCCGGTCAGTTTCGTTGGGTATCCAGACTCCGGTTATTATGTTGAGCGTTCAGGCTCCGGTCAGTTTCGTTGGGTATCCAGACTCCGGTTATTATATTGAGTGTTTAGGCTCCGGTCAGTTTCGTTTGGTATCCAGACTTCAGTTATTACGTTGAGCATTCTGGCCCCGGTCAGTTTCGTTGGGTATCCAGACTCCGATTTTTACGTTGAGCGTTCAGGCTCCGGTCAGTTTTGTTGGGTATCCAGACTCTAGTTTTTACGTTGAGCGTTCAGGTTCTGGACAGTTTTGTTGGGTATCC
The DNA here is from genome assembly GCA_963859935.3 of Lathyrus sativus. Taxonomy (NCBI): domain Eukaryota; kingdom Viridiplantae; phylum Streptophyta; class Magnoliopsida; order Fabales; family Fabaceae; genus Lathyrus; species Lathyrus sativus. The sequence goes on from CAWUDS030000750.1 coordinate 225,459, forward strand.
AGACTCCGGTTATTACGTTAAGCGTTCAGGCTCCGATCAGTTTCGTTGGGTATCCAGATTCCGGTTATTACGTTGAGCGTTCAGGCTCCGGTCAATTTCGTTGGGTATCCAGACTCTGGTTTTTACTTTAAGCGTTCAGGCTCCGGTCAGTTTCGTTGGGTATCCAGACTCCGGTTATTACGTTGAGTGTTTAGGCTCCGGTCAGTTTCGTTGGGTATCTAGACTCCGGTTTTTAAGTTGAGCGTTCAGGCTCCGGTCAGTTTTATTGGGTATCCAGACTCCGGTTTTTACGTTGAGCGTTCAGGCTCCGGTCAGTTTCGTTGTGTATCCAGACTCCAGTTATTACGTTGAGCGTTCAGGCTCCGGTCAGTTTCGTTGGGTATCCAGACTCCGGTTTTTACGTGAGCGTTCAGGCTCCGGTCAGTTTTGTTGGGTATCCAGACTCCGGTTATTACGTTGAGCGTTCAGGCTCCGGTCAGTTTCGTTGGGTATCCAGACTTCGGTTATTATGTTGAGCGTTCGGGCTCCGGTCAGTTTCGTTGGGTATCCAGACTCCGGTTATTACATTGAGTGTTTAGGCTCCGGTCAGTTTCGTTTGGTATCCAGACTTCAGTTATTACGTTGAGCATTCAGGCCCCGGTCAGTTTCTTTGGGTATCCAGACTCCGATTTTAACGTTGAGCGTTCAGGCTCCGGTCAGTTTTGTTGGGTATCCAGACTCTGGTTTTTACGTTGAGCGTTCAGGCTCCGGTCAGTTTTGTTGGGTATCCAGACTCCGGTTATTACGTTAAGCGTTAAGGCTCCGGTCAATTTTTGTTGGGTATCCAGACTCCGGTTATTACGTTGAGCGATCAGGCTCCGGTTAGTTTCGTTGGGTATCCACACTCTGGTTTTTACTTTGAGCGTTCAGGCTCCGGTCAGTTTCGTTGGGTATCCAGACTCCGGTTATTACGATGAGCGTTCAGGCTCCGATCAGTTTCGTTCGGTATCCAGACTCCGGTTATTACGTTTAGCGTTCAGGCTCCGGTCAGTTTCATTGGGTATCCAGACTCCGGTTTTTACGTTAAGCGTTCAGGCTCCGGTCAGTTTTATTGGTTATCCAGACTCCGGTTATTACGTTGAGCGTTCAGGCTCCGGTCAGTTTCGTTGTGTATCCAGACTCCAGTTATTACGTTGAGCGTTCAGGCTCCGGTCAGTTTTGTTGGGTATCCAGACTCCGGTTTTTAGGTTGAGCGTTCAGGCTCCGGTCAGTTTTGTTGGGTATCCAGACTCCGGTTATTAAGTTGAGCATTCAGGCTCCGGTCAGTTTCGTTGGGTATCCAGACTCCGATTATTATGTTGAGCGTTCAGGCTCCGGTCAGTTTCGTTGGGTATCCAGACTTCGGCTATTTCATTGAGCGTTCAGGCTCCGGTCAGTTTCGTTGTGTATCCAGTCTCTAGTTATTACATTGAGCGTTCAGGCTCCGGTCAGTTTCGTTGGGTATCCAGACTCCGGTTTTTACGTTGAGCGTTCAGGCTCAAGTCAGTTTTGTTGGGTATCCAGACTCCAGTTATTACATTGAGCGTTCAGGCTCCGGTCAGTTTCGTTGGGTATCCAGACTCCGGTTATTATGTTGAGCATTCAGGCTCTGGTCAGTTTCGTTGGGTATCCAGACTCCGGTTATTACAATGAGTGTTTAGGCTCCGGTCAGTTTCGTTTGATATCCAGACTTCAGTTATTACGTTGAGCATTAAGGCCCCGGTCAGTTTGTTGGGTATCTAGACTGTGGTTTTTACGTTGAGCGTTCAGGCTCCGGTCAGTTTTGTTGGGTATCCAGACTCCGGTTATTACGTTAAGCGTTCAGGCTCCGGTCAGTTTCGTTGGGTATCCAGACTCCGGTTTTTACGTTGAGCGTTCAGGCTCCGGTCAGTTTTGTTGGGTATACAGACTCCGGTTTTTACGTTGAGCGTTCAGGCTCCGGTCAGTTTTGCTGGGTATCCAGACTCCGGTTATTACGTTGAGCGAGCAGGCTCCGGTCAGTTTCGTTGGGTATCCAGACTCTGGTTCTTACGTTGAGCGTTCAGGCTCTGGTCAGTTTCGTTGGGTATCTAGACTCCGGTTATTACGTTGAGCGTTCAGGCTCCGTTCAGTTTCGTTGCGTATCCAGACTTCGGTTATTACATTGATGGTTCAGGCTCCAGTCAGTTTCGTTGTGTATCCAGATTCCGGTTATTACGTTGAACGTTCAGGCTCCGGTCAGTTTTGTTGGGTATCTAGACTCCGGTTATTATGTTGAGCGTTCAGGCTCCGGTCAGTTTCGTTGGGTATCCGAACTTCGGTTATTACGTTGAGCGTTCAAGCTCCGATCAGTTTCGTTGTGTATCCAGATTCCGGTTATTACGTTGAGCGTTCAGGCTCCTGTCAGTTTTGTTGGGTATCCAGACTCCGGTTATTACGTTGAACGTTCAGACTCCGGTCAGTTTCGTTGGGTATCCAGACTCCAGTTTTTACGTTGAGCATTCAGGCTCCGGTCAGTTTTATTGGATATCCAGACTCCGATTATTACGTTGAGCGTTCAGGCTCCGGTCAGTTTCATTGTGTATCCAGACTCCAGTTATTATGTTGAGCGTTTAGGCTCCGGTCAGTTTCGTTGGGTATCCAGACTCCGGTTTTTACGTTGAGCGTTCAGGCACCGGTCAGTTTTTTTGGGTATCCAGACTCCGGTTATTACATTGAGCGTTCAGGCTCCGGTCAGTTTCGTTGGGTATCCAGACTCCGATTTTTACGTTGAGCGTTCAGGCTCCGGTCAGTTTTGTTGGGTATCCAGACTCTGGTTTTTACGTTGAGCATTCAGGCTCCGGTCAGTTTTGTTGGGTATCCAGACTCCGGTTATTACGTTAAGCGTTCAGGCTCCGGTCAGTTTCGTTGGGTATCCAGATTCCGGTTATTACGTTGAGCGTTCAGGCTCCGGTCAATTTCGTTGGGTATCCAGACTCTGGTTTTTACTTTAAGCGTTCAGGCTCCGGTCAGTTTCGTTGGGTATCCAGACTCCGGTTATTACGTTGAGTGTTCAGGCTCCGGTCAGTTTCGTTCGATATCCAGACTCCGGTTATTACGTTGAGCGTTCAGGCTCCGGTCAGTTTCGTTGGATATCTAGACTCCGGTTTTTACGTAGAGCGTTCAGGCTCCGGTCAGTTTTATTGGGTATCCAGACTCCGGTTATTACGTTGAGCGTTCAGGCTCCGGTCAGTTTCGTTGTGTATCCAGACTCCAGTTATTACGTTGAGTGTTCAGGCTCCGGTCAGTTTCATTGGGTATCCAGACTCCGGTTTTTACGTGAGCGTTCAGGCTCCGGTCAGTTTTGTTGGGTATCCAGACTCCGGTTATTACATTGAGCGTTCAGGCTCCGGTCAGTTTCGTTGTGTATCCAGACTCCGGTTATTATGTTGAGCGTTCAGGCTCCGGTCAGTTTCGTTGGGTATCCAGACTCCGATTATTACATTGAGTATTTAGGCTCCGGTCAGTTTCGTTTGGTATCCAGACTTCAGTTATTACATTGAGCATTCAGGCCCCGGTCAGTTTCGTTGGGTATCCAGACTCCGATTTTTACGTTGAGCGTTCAGGCTCCGGTCAGTTTTGTTGGGTATCCAGACTCTGGTTTTTACGTTTAGCGTTCAGGCTCCGGTCAGTTTTGTTGGGTATCCAGACTCCGGTTATTACGTTAAGCGTTAAGGCTCCGGTCAGTTTCGTTGGGTATCCAGACTCCGGTTATTACGTTGAGCGTTCAGGCTCCGGTTAGTTTCGTTGGGTATCCACACTCTGGTTTTTACTTTGAGCGTTCAGGCTCCGGTCAGTTTCGTTGGGTATCCAGACTCCGGTTATTACGATGAGCGTTCAGGCTCCGATCAGTTTCGTTCGGTATCCAGACTCCGGTTATTACGTTGAGTGTTCAGGCTCCGGTCAGTTTCGTTGGGTATCCAGACTCCGATTTTTACGTTGAGCGTTCAGGCTCCGGTCAGTTTTATTGGGTATCCAGACTCCGGTTATTATGTTGAGCGTTCAGGCTCCAGTCAGTTTCGTTGTGTATCCAGACTCCAGTTATTACGTTGAGCGTTCAGGCTCCGGTCAGTTTTGTTGGGTATCCAGACTCCGGTTTTTACGTTGAGCGTTCAGGCTCCGGTCAGTTTTGTTGGGTATCCAGACTCCGGTTATTAAGTTGAGCATTCAGGCTCTGGTCAGTTTCGTTGGGTATCCAGACTCCGGTTATTATGTTGAGCGTTCAGGCTCCGGTCAGTTTCGTTGGGTATCCAGACTTCGGTTATTTCATTGAGCGTTCAGGCTCCGGTCAATTTCGTTGTGTATCCAGTCTCTAGTTATTACATTGAGCGTTCAGGCTCCGGTCAGTTTAGTTGGGTATCCAGACTCCGGTTTTTACGTTGAGCGTTCAGGCTCCGGTCAGTTTTGTTGGGTATCCAGACTCCAGTTATTACGTTGAGCGTTCAGGCTCCGGTCAGTTTCGTTGGGTATCCAGACTCCGGTTATTATGTTGAGCATTCAGGCTCTGGTCAGTTTCGTTGGGTATCCAGACTCCGGTTATTACAATGAGTGTTTAGGCTCCGGTCAGTTTCGTTTGGTATCCAGACTTCAGTTATTACGTTGAGCATTCAGGCCCCGATCAGTTTGTTGGGTATCCAGACTCCGATTTTTACGTTGAGCGTTCAGGCTCCGGTCAGTTTTGTTGGGTATCCAGACTCTGGTTTTTACGTTGAGCGTTCAGGCTCCGGTCAGTTTTGTTGGGTATCCAGACTCCGGTTATTACGTTAAGCGTTAAGGCTCCGGTCAGTTTCGTTGGGTATCCAGACTCCGGTTGTTACATTGAGCGTTAAGGCTCCGGTCAGTTTTGTTGGGTATACAGACTCCGGTTTTTACGTTGAGCGTTCAGGCTCCGGTCAGTTTTGCTGGGTATCCAGACTCCGGTTATTAAGTTGAGCGAGCAGGCTCCGGTCAGTTTCGTTGGGTATCCAGACTCTGGTTCTTACGTTGAGCGTTCAGGCTCTGGTCAGTTTCGTTGGGTATCTAGACTCCGGTTATTACACTGAGCGTTCAGGCTCCGTTCAGTTTCGTTGCGTATCCAGACTTCAGTTATTACATTGATGGTTCAGGCTCCGGTCAGTTTTGTTGGGTATCAAGACTCTGGTTTTTACGTTGAGCGTTCAGGCTCCGGTCAGTTTTGTTGGGTATCCAGACTCCGGTTATTACGTTAAGCGTTCAGGCTCCGTTCAGTTTCGTTGCGTATCCAGACTTCGGTTATTACATTGATGGTTCAGGCTCCAGTCAGTTTCGTTGTGTATCCAGATTCCGGTTATTACGTTGAACGTTCAGGCTCCGGTCAGTTTCGTTGGGTATCCAGACTCCGGTTATTACGTTGAACGTTCAGACTCCGGTCAGTTTCGTTGGGTATCCTGACTCCAGTTTTTACGTTGAGCATTCAGGCTCCAGTCAGTTTCGTTGGGTATCCGGACTCCGGTTATTACGTTGAGCGTTCGGGCTCCGGTCAGTTTCGTTGGGTATCCAGACTCCGGTTTTTATGTTGAGCGTTCAGGCTCCGGTCAGTTTTGTTGGGTATCCAGACTCCGGTTTTTACGTTGAGCGTTCAGGCTCCGGTCAGTTTTGTTGAGTATCCAGACTCCGGTTATTACGTTGAGCGTTCAGGCTCCGGTCAGTTTCGTTGTGTATCCAGTCTCCAGTTATTATGTTGAGCGTTTAGGCTCCGGTCAGTTTCGTTGGGTATCCAGACTCCGGTTTTTACGTTGAGCGTTCAGGCACCGGTCAGTTTTTTTAGGTATCCAGACTCCGGTTATTACATTGAGCGTTCAGGCTCCGGTCAGTTTCGTTGTGTATCCAGACTCCAGTTATTACATTGAGCGTTCAGCCTCCGGTTAGTTTCGTTGGGTATCCAGACTCCGGTTTTTACGTTGAGCGTTCAGGCTCCGGTCAGTTTTGTTGGGTATCCAGACTCCGGTTATTACGTTGAGCGTTCAGGCTCCGGTCAGTTTCGTTGGGTATCCAGACCCCTGTTATTATGTTGAGCGTTCAGGCTCCGGTCAGTTTTGTTTAGTATCCAGACTTCGGTTATTACATTGAGTGTTTAGGCTCCGGTCAGTTTCGTTTGGTATCCAGACTTCAGTTATTACGTTGAGCATTCAGGCCCCTGTCAGTTTCGTTGGGTATCCAGACTCCGATTTTTACGTTGAGCGTTCAGGCTCCGGGCAGTTTTGTTGGGTATCCAGACTCTGGTTTTTACGTTGAGCGTTCAGGCTCTGGTCAGTTTTGTTGGGTATCCAGACTCCGGTTATTACGTTAAGCGTTCAGGCTCCGGTCAGTTTCGTTGGGTATCCAGACTCCGGTTATTACGTTGAGCTTTAAGGCTCCGGTCAGTTTCGTTGGGTATCCAGACTCTGGTTTTTACTTTGAGCGTTCAGGCTCCGGTCAGTTTCGTTGGGTATCCAGACTCCAGTTATTACGTTGAGCGTTCAGGCTCCGGTCAGTTTCGTTGCGTATCCGGACTCCGGTTATTATGTTGAGTGTTCGGGCTCCGGTCAGTTTCGTTGGGTATCCAGACTCCGGTTTTTATGTTGAGCGTTCAGGCTCCGGTCAGTTTTGTTGGGTATCCAGACTCCGGTTTTTACGTTGAGCGTTCAGGCTCCGGTCAAATTTGTTGAATATCCAGACTCCGGTTATTACGTTGAGCGTTCAGGCTCCGGTCAGTTTCATTGTGTATCCAGTCTCCAGTTATTATGTTGAGCGTTAAGGCTCCGGTCAGTTTCGTTGGGTACCCAGACTCCGGTTTTTACGTTGAGCGTTCAAGCACCGGTCAGTTTTTTGGGGTATCCAGACTCCGGTTATTACATTGAGCGTTCAGGCTCCGGTCAGTTTCGTTGTGTATCCAGACTCCAGTTATTACGTTGAGCGTTCAGGCTCCGGTTAGTTTCGTTGGGTATCCAGACTACGGTTTTTACGTTGAGCGTTCAGGCTCCGGTCAGTTTTGTTGGGTATCCAGACTCCGGTTATTACGTTGAGCGTTCAGGCTCCGGTCAGTTTCGTTGGGTATCCAGACCCCTGTTATTATGTTGAGCGTTCAGGCTCCGGTCAGTTTTGTTTGGTATCCAGACTTCGGTTATTACATTGAGTGTTTAGGCTCCGGTCAGTTTCGTTTGGTATCCAGACTTCAGTTATTACGTTGAGTGTTCAGGCTCCGGTCAGTTTCGTTCGATATCCAGACTCCGGTTATTACGTTGAGCGTTCAGGCTCCGGTCAGTTTCGTTGGGTATCCAGACTCCGGTTTTTACGTTGAGCGTTCAGGCTCCGGTCAGTTTTATTGGGTATCCAGACTCCGGTTATTACGTTGAGCGTTCAGGCTCCGGTCAGTTTCGTTGTGTATCCAGACTCCAGTTATTACGTTGAGCGTTCAGGCTCCGGTCAGTTTCGTTGGGTATCCAGACTCCGGTTTTTACGTGAGCGTTCAGGCTCCGGTCAGTTTTGTTGGGTATCCAGACTCCGGTTATTACGTTGAGCGTTCAGGCTCCGGTCAGTTTCGTTGGGTATCCAGACCCCTGTTATTATGTTGAGCGTTCAGGCTCCGGTCAGTTTTTTTGGTATCCAGACTTCGGTTATTACATTGAGTGTTTAGGCTCCGGTCAGTTTCGTTTGGTATCCAGACTTCAGTTATTACGTTGAGCATTCAGGCCCCTGTCAGTTTCGTTGGGTATCCAGACTCCGATTTTTACGTTGAGCGTTCAGGCTCCGGGCAGTTTTGTTGGGTATCCAGACTCTGGTTTTTACGTAGAGCGTTCAGGCTCCGGTCAGTTTTGTTGGGTATCCAGACTCCGGTTATTACGTTAAACGTTCAGGCTCCGGTCAGTTTCGTTGGGTATCCAGACTCCGGTTATTACGTTGAGCTTTCAGGCTCCGGTCAGTTTCGTTGGGTATCCAGACTCTGGTTTTTACTTTGAGCGTTCAGGCTCCGGTCAGTTTCGTTGGGTATCCAGACTCCGGTTATTACGATGAGCGTTCAGGCTCCGATCAGTTTCGTTCGGTATCCAGACTCCGGTTATTACGTTGAGCGTTCAGGCTCCGGTCAGTTTCGTTAGGTATCCAGACTCCGGTTTTTACGTTGAGCGTTCAGGCTCCGGTCAGTTTTGTTGGGTATCCAGACTCCGGTTATTACGTTGAGCGTTCAGGCTCCGGTCAGTTTCGTTGTGTATCCAGACTCCAGTTATTACGTTGAGCGTTCAGGCTCCGGTCAGTTTTGTTGGGTATCCAGACTCCGGTTTTTACGTTGAGCGTTCAGCCTCCGGTTAGTTTCGTTGGGTATCCAGACTCCGGTTTTTACGTTGAGCATTCAGGCTCCGGTCAGTTTTGTTGGGTATCCAGACTCCGGTTATTACGTTGAGCGTTCAGGCTCCGGTCAGTTTCGTTGGGTATCTAGACCCCTGTTATTATGTTGAGCGTTCAGGCTCGGGTCAGTTTTATTTGGTATCCAGACTTCGGTTATTACATTGAGTGTTTAGGCTCCGGTCAGTTTCGTTTGGTATCCAGACTTCAGTTATTACGTTGAGCATTCAGGCCCCTGTCAGTTTCGTTGGGTATCTAGACTCCGATTTTTACATTGAGCGTTCAGGCTCCGGGCAGTTTTGTTGGGTATCCAGATTCTGGTTTTTACATTGAGCGTTCAGGCTCTGGTCAGTTTTGTTGGGTATCCAGACTCCGGTTATTACGTTAAGCGTTCAGGCTCCGGTCAGTTTCGTTGGGTATCCAGACTCCGGTTATTACGTTGAGCTTTCAGGCTCCGGTCAGTTTCGTTGGGTATCCAGACTCTGGTTTTTACTTTGAGCGTTCAGGCTCCGGTCAGTTTCGTTGGGTATCCAGACTCCAGTTATTACGTTGAGCGTTCAGGCTCCGGTCAGTTTCGTTGGGTATCCGGACTCCGGTTATTACGTTGAGCGTTCGGGCTCCGGTCAGTTTCGTTGGGTATCCAGACTCCGGTTTTTATGTTGAGCGTTCAGGCACCGGTCAGTTTCGTTGGGTATCCGAACTTCGGTTATTACGTTGAGCGTTCAAGCTCCGATCAGTTTCGTTGTGTATCCAGATTCCGGTTATTACGTTGAGCGTTCAGGCTCCTGTCAGTTTTGTTGGGTATCCAGACTCCGGTTATTACGTTGAACGTTCAGACTCCGGTCAGTTTCGTTGGGTATCCAGACTCCAGTTTTTACGTTGAGCGTTCAGGCTCCGGTCAGTTTTATTGGGTATCCAGACTCCGGTTATTACGTTGAGCGTTCAGGCTCCGGTCAGTTTCGTTGTGTATTCAGACTCCATTTATTACGTTGAGCGTTCAGGCTCCGGTAAGTTTCGTTGGGTATCCAGACTTCGGTTTTTACGTTGAGCGTTCAGGCTCCGGTCAGTTTTGTTGAGTATCCAGACTCCGGTTATTACGTTGAGCGTTCAGGCTCCGGTCAGTTTCGTTGTGTATCCAGACTCCAGTTATTATGTTGAGCGTTTAGGCTCCGGTCAGTTACGTTGGGTATCCAGACTCCGGTTTTTACGTTGAGCATTCAGGCTCTGGTCAGTTTCGTTGGGTATCCAGACTCCGGTTATTACAATGAGTGTTTAGGCTCCGGTCAGTTTCGTTTGGTATCCAGACTTCAGTTATTACGTTGAGCATTCAGGCCCCGGTCAATTTGTTGGGTATCCAGACTCCGATTTTTACGTTGAGCGTCCAGGCTCCGGTCAGTTTTGTTGGGTATCCAGACTCTGGTTTTTACGTTGAGCGTTCAGGCTCCGGTCAGTTTTGTTGGGTATCCAGACTCCGGTTATTACGTTAAGCGTTCAGGCTCCGGTCAGTTTTGTTGGGTATCCAGACTCCGGTTTTTACGTTGAGCGTCCAGGCACCGGTCAGTTTTTTTGGGTATCCAGACTCCGGTTATTACATTGAGCGTTCAGGCTCCGGTCAGTTTCGTTGTGTATCCAGACTCCAGTTATTACGTTGAGCGTTCAGCCTCCGGTTAGTTTCGTTGGGTATCCAGACTCCGGTTTTTACATTGAGCGTTCAGGCTCCGGTCAGTTTTGTTGGGTATCCAGACTCCGGTTATTACGTTGAGCGTTCAGGCTCCGGTCAGTTTCGTTGGGTATCCAGACCCCTGTTATTATGTTGAGCGTTCAGGCTCCGGTCAGTTTTGTTTGGTATCCAGACTTCGGTTATTACATTGAGTGTTTAGGCTCCGGTCAGTTTTGTTTGGTATCCAGACTTCAGTTATTACGTTGAGCATTCAGGCCCCTGTCAGTTTCGTTGGGTATCTAGACTCCGATTTTTACGTTGAGCGTTCAGGCTCCGGGCAGTTTTGTTGGGTATCCAGACTCTGGTTTTTACATTGAGCGTTCAGGCTTCGGTCAGTTTTGTTGGGTATCCAGACTCCGGTTATTACGTTAAGCGTTCAGGCTCTGGTCAGTTTCGTTGGGTATCCAGACTCCGGTTATTACGTTGAGCTTTCAGGCTTCGGTCAGTTTCGTTGGGTATCCAGACTCTGGTTTTTACTTTGAGCGTTCAGGCTCCGGTCAGTTTCGTTGGGTATCCAGACTCCAGTTATTACGTTGAGCGTTCAGGCTCCGGTCAGTTTCGTTGGGTATCCGGACTCCGGTTATTACGTTGAGCGTTCGGGCTCCGGTCAGTTTCGTTGGGTATCCAGACTCCGGTTTTTATGTTGAGCGTTCAGGCTCCGGTCAGTTTTGTTGGGTATCCGGACTCCGGTTATTATGTTGAGCGTTTAGGCTCCGGTCAGTTTCGTTGGGTATCCTAACTTCGGTTATTACGTTGAGCGTTCAAGCTCCGATCAGTTTCGTTGGGTATCCAGACTCCGGTTTTTATGTTGAGCGTTCAGGCTCCGGTCAGTTTTGTTGGGTATCCAGACTCCGGTTATTATGTTGAGCGTTTAGGCTCCGGTCAGTTTCGTTGGGTATCCGAACTTCGGTTATTACGTTGAGCGTTCAAGCTCCGATCAGTTTCGTTGTGTATCCAGATTCCGGTAATTACGTTGAGCGTTCAGGCTCCTGTCAGTTTCGTTGGGTATCCAGACTCCGGTTATTACGTTGAACGTTCAGACTCCGGTCAGTTTCGTTGGGTATCCAGACTCCAGTTTTTACGTTGAGCGTTCAGGCTCCGGTCAGTTTTATTGGGTATCCAGACTCCGGTTATTACGTTGAGCGTTCAGGCTCCGGTCAGTTTCGTTGTGTATCCAGACTCCATTTATTACGTTGAGCGTTCAGGCTCCGGTAAGTTTCGTTGGGTATCCAGACTCCGGTTTTTACGTTGAGCGTTCAGGCTCCGGTCAGTTTTGTTGAGTATCCGACTCCGGTTATTACGTTGAGTGTTCAGGCTCCGGTCAGTTTCGTTGTGTATCCAGACTCCAGTTATTATGTTGAGCGTTTAGGCTCCGATACGTTTCGTTGGGTATCCAGACTCTAGTTTTTACGTTGAGCGTTCAGGCACCGGTCAGTTTACGTTGAGCGTTCAGGCTCCGGTCAGTTTTGTTGGGTATCCAGACTCCGGTTATTACGTTGAGCGTTCAGGCTCCGGTCAGTTTCGTTGGGTATCCAGACCCCTGTTATTATGTTGAGCGTTCAGGCTCCGGTCAGTTTTGTTTGGTATCTAGACTTCGGTTATTACATTGAGTGTTTAGGCTCTGGTCAGTTTCGTTTGGTAACCAGACTTCAGTTATTACGTTGAGTGTTCAGGCTCCGGTCAGTTTCGTTCGATATCCAGACATTGGTTATTACGTTGAGCGTTCAGGCTCCGGTCAGTTTCGTTGGGTATCCAGACTCCGGTTTTTACGTTGAGCGTTCAGGCTCCGGTCATTTTTATTGGGTATCCAGACTCGGGTTATTACGTTGAGCGTTCAGGCTCCGGTCAGTTTCGTTGTGTATCCAGACTCCAGTTATTACGTTGAGCGTTCAGGCTCCGGTCAGTTTCGTTGGGTATCCAGACTCCGGTTTTTACGTGAGCGTTCAGGATCCGGTCAGTTTTGTTGGGTATCCAGACTCCGGTTATTACGTTGAGCGTTCAGGCTCCGGTCAGTTTCGTTGGGTATCCAGACCCCTGTTATTATGTTGAGCGTTCAGGCTCCGGTCAGTTTTGTTTGGTATCCAGACTTCGGTTATTACATTGAGTGTTTAGGCTCCGGTCAGTTTCGTTTGGTATCCAGACTTCAGTTATTACGTTGAGCATTCAGGCCCCTGTCAGTTTCGTTGGGTATCCAGACTCCGATTTTTACGTTGAGCGTTCAGGCTCCGGGCAATTTTGTTGGGTATCCAGACTCTGGGTTTTCGTTGAGCGTTCAGGCTCCGGTCAGTTTTGTTGGGTATCCAGACTCCGGTTATTACGTTAAGCGTTCAGGCTCCGGTCAGTTTCGTTGGGTATCCAGACTCCGGTTATTACGTTGAGCTTTCAGGCTCCGGTCAGTTTCGTTGGGTATCCAGACTCTGGTTTTTACTTTGAGCGTTCAGGCTCCGGTCATTTTCGTTGGGTATGGAGACTCCAGTTATTACTTTGAGCGTTCAGGCTCCGGTCAGTTTCGTTGGGTATCCGGACTCCGGTTATCACGTTGAGTGTTCGGGCTCCGGCAGTTTCGTTGGGTATCCAGACTCCGGTTTTTATGTTGAGCGTTCAGGCTCCGGTCAGTTTTGTTGGGTATCCAGACTCCGGTTTTTACGTTGAGCGTTCAAGCTCCGGTCAGTTTTGTTGAGTATCCAGACTCCGGTTATTACGTTGAGCGTTCAGGCTCTGGTCAGTTTCGTTGTGTATCCAGTCTCCAGTTATTATGTTGAGCGTTTACGCTCCGGTCAGTTTCGTTGGGTATCCAGACTCCGGTTTTTACGTTGAGCGTTCAGGCACCGGTCAGTTTTTTTGGGTATCCAGACTCCGGTTATTACATTGAGCGTTCAGGCTCCGGTCAGTTTCGTTTGGTATCCAGAGTTCAGTTATTACGTTGAGTGTTCAGGCTCCGGTCAGTTTCGTTCGATATCCAGACTCCGGTTATTACGTTGAGCATTCAGGCTCCGGTCAGTTTCGTTGGGTATCCAGACTCCGGTTTTTACGTTGAGCGTTCAGGCTCCGGTCAGTTTTATTGGGTATCCAGACTCCGGTTATTACGTTGAGCGTTCAGGCTCCGGTCAGTTTCATTGTGTATCCAGACTCCAGTTATTACGTTGAGCATTCAGGCTCCGGTCAGTTTCGTTGGGTATCCAGACTCCGGTTTTTACGTGAGCGTTCAGGATCCGGTCAGTTTTGTTGGGTATCCAGACTCCGATTATTACGTTGAGCGTTCAGGCTCCGGTCAGTTTCGTTGGGTATCCAGACCCCTGTTATTATGTTGAGCGTTCAGGCTCCGGTCAGTTTTGTTTGGTATCCAGACTTCGGTTATTACATTGAGTGTTTAGGCTCCGGTCAGTTTCGTTTGGTATCTAGACTCCGATTTTTACGTTGAGCGTTCAGGCTCCGGGCAATTTTGTTTGGTATCCAGACTCTGGTTTTTACGTTGAGCGTTCAGGCTCCGGTCAGTTTTGTTGGGTATCCAGACTCCGGTTATTACGTTAAGCGTTCAGGCTCCGGTCAGTTTCGTTGGGTATCCAGACTCCGGTTATTACGTTGAGCTTTCAGGCTCCGGTCAGTTTCGTTTGGTATCCAGACTCTGGTTTTTACTTTGAGCGTTCAGGCTCCGGTCAGTTTCGTTGGGTATCCAGACTCCAGTTATTACGTTGAGCGTTCAGGCTCCGGTCAGTTTCGTTGGGTATCCGGACTCCGGTTATTACGTTGAGCGTTCGGGCTCTGGTCAGTTTCGTTGGGTATCCAGACTCCGGTTTTTATGTTGAGCGTTCAGGCTCCGGTCAGTTTTGTTGGGTATCCAGACTCCGGTTATTATGTTGAGCGTTCAGGCTCCGGTCAGTTTTGTTGGGTATCCGAACTTCGGTTATTACGTTGAGCGTTCAAGCTCCGATCAGTTTCGTTGTGTATCCAGATTCTGGTTATTCTGTTGAGCGTTCAGGCTCCTGTCAGTTTCGTTGGGTATCCAGACTCCGGTTATTACGTTGAACGTTCAGACTCCGGTCAGTTTCGTTGGGTATCCAGACTCCAGTTTTTACGTTGAGCGTTCAGGCTCCGGTCAGTTTTATTGGGTATCCAGACTCCGGTTATTACGTTGAGCGTTCAGGCTCCGGTCAGTTTCGTTGTGTATCCAGACTCCAGTTATTACGTTGAGCGTTCAAGCTCCGGTAAGTTTCGTTGGGTATCCAGACTCCGGTTTTTACGTTGAGCGTTCAGGCTCCGGTCAGTTTTGTTGAGTATCCAGACTCCGGTTATTACGTTGAGCGTTCAGGCTCCGGTCAGTTTCGTTGTGTATCCAGACTCCAGTTATTATGTTGAGCGTTTAGGCTCCGGTCAGTTTCGTTGGGTATCCAGACTTTGGTTTTTACGTTGAGCGTTCAGGCACCGGTCAGTTTTTTTGGGTATCCAGACTCCGGTTATTACATTGAGCGTTCAGGCTCCGGTCAGTTTCATTGTGTATCCAGACTCCAGTTATTACGTTGAGCGTTCAGGCTCCGGTTAGTTTCGTTGGGTATCCAGACTCCGGTTTTTATGTTGAGCGTTCAGGCTCCGGTCAGTTTTGTTGGGTATCCAGACTCCGGTTATTACGTTGAGCGTTCAGGCTCCGGTCAGTTTCGTTGGGTATCCAGACCCTTGTTATTATGTTGAGCGTTCAGGCTCCGGTCAGTTTTGTTTGGTATCCAGACTTCGGTTATTACATTGAGTGTTTAGGCTCCGGTCAGTTTCGTTTGGTATCCAGACTTCAGTTATTACGTTGAGTGTTCAGGCTCCGGTCAGTTTCGTTCGATATCCAGACTCCGGTTATTACGTTGAGCGTTCAGGCTCCGGTCAGTTTCGTTGGGTATCCAGACTCCGGTTTTTACGTTGAGCGTTCAGGCTCCGGTCAGTTTTATTGGGTATCAAGACTCCGGTTATTACGTTGAGCGTTCAGGCTCCGGTCAGTTTCGTTGTGTATCCAGACTCCAGTTATTACGTTGAGCGTTCAGGCTCCGGTCAGTTTCGTTGGGTATCCAGACTCCGGTTTTTACGTGAGCGTTCAGGATCCGGTCAGTTTTGTTGGGTATCCAGACTCCGGTTATTACGTTGAGCGTTCAGGCTCCGGTCAGTTTCGTTGGGTATCCAGACCCCTGTTATTATGTTGAGCGTTCAGGCTCCGGTCAGTTTTGTTTGGTATCCAGACTTCGGTTATTACATTGAGTGTTTAGGCTCCGGTCAGTTTCGTTTGGTATCCAGACTTCAGTTATTACGTTGAGCATTCAGGCCCCTGTCAGTTTCGTTGGGTATCCATACTCCGATTTTTACGTTGAGCGTTCAGGCTCCGGGCAGTTTTGTTGGGTATCCAGACTTTGGTTTTTACGTTGAGCGTTCAGGCTCCGGTCAGTTTTGTTGGTTATCCAGACTCCGGTTATTACGTTAAGCGTTCAGGCTCCGGTCAGTTTCGTACGGTATCCAGACTCCGGTTATTACGTTGAGCTTTCAGGCTCCGGTCAGTTTCGTTGGGTATCCAGACTCTGGTTTTTACTTTGAGCGTTCAGGCTCCGGTCAGTTTCGTTGGGTATCCAGACTCCAGTTATTACGTTGAGCGTTCAGGCTCCGGTCAGTTTCGTTGGGTATTCGGACTCCGGTTATTACGTTGAGCGTTCGGACTCCGGTCAGTTTCGTTGGGTATCCAGACTCCGGTTTTTATGTTGAGCATTCAGGCTCCGGTCAGTTTTGTTGGGTATCCAGACTACGGTTTTTACGTTGAGCGTTCAGGCTCCGGTCAGTTTTGTTGAGTATCCAGACTCCGGTTATTACGTTGAGCGTTCAGGCTCCGGTCAGTTTCGTTGTGTATCGAGTCTCCAGTTATTATGTTGAGCGTTTAGGCTCCGGTCAGTTTCGTTGGGTATCCAGACTCCGGTTTTTACGTTGAGCGTTCAGGCACCGGTCAGTTTTTTTGGGTATCCAGACTCCGGTTATTACATTGAGCGTTCAGGCTCCGGTCAGTTTCGTTGTGTATCCAGACTCCAGTTATTACGTTGAGCGTTCAGGCTCCGGTTAGTTTCATTGGGTATCCAGACTCCGGTTTTTATGTTGAGCGTTCAGGCTCCGGTCAGTTTTGTTGGGTATCCAGACTCCGGTTATTACGTTGAGCGTTCAGGCTCCGGTTAGTTTCGTTGGGTATCCAGACCCCTGTTATTATGTTGAGCGTTCAGGCTCCGGTCAATTTTGTTTGGTATCCAGACTTCGATTATTACATTGAGCATTCAGGCCCCTGTCAGTTTCGTTGGGTATCCAGACTCCGATTTTTACGTTGAGCGTTCAGGCTCCGGGCAATTTTGTTGGGTATCCAGACTCTGGTTTTTACGTTGAGCGTTCAGGATCCGGTCAGTTTTGTTGGGTATCCAGACTCCGGTTATTACGTTAAGCGTTCAGTCTCCGGTCAGTTTCGTTGGGTATCCAGACTCCGGTTATTACGTTGAGCTTTCAGGCTCCGGTCAGTTTCGTTGGGTCTCCAGACTCTGGTTTTTACTTTGAGCGTTCAGGCTCCGGTCAGTTTCGTTGGGTATCCAGACTCCAGTTATTACGTTGGGCGTTCAGGCTCCGATCAGTTTCGTTGGGTATCCGGACTCCGGTTATTACGTTGAGCGTTCGGGCTCCGGTCAGTTTCGTTGGGTATCCAGACTCCGGTTTTTATGTTGAGCGTTCAGGCTCCGGTCAGTTTTGTTGGGTATCCAGACTCCGGTTATTATGTTGAGCGTTCAGGCTCCGGTCAGTTTCGTTGGGTATCCGAACTTCGGTTATTACGTTGAGCGTTCAAGCTCCGATCAGTTTCGTTGTGTATCCAGATTCCGGTTATTACGTTGAGCGTTCAGGCTCTTGTCAGTTTCGTTGGGTATCCAGACTCCGGTTATTACGTTGAACGTTCAGACTCCGGTCAGTTTCGTTGGGTATCCAGACTCCAGTTTTTACGTTGAGCGTTCAGGCTCCGGTCAGTTTTATTGGGTATCCAGACTCCGGTTATTACGTTGAGCGTTCAGGCTCCGGTCAGTTTCGTTGTGTATCCAGACTCCAGTTATTACGTTGAGCGTTCAGGCTCCGGTAAGTTTCGTTGGGTATCCAGACTCCGGTTTTTACGTTGAGCGTTCAGGCTCCGGTCAGTTTTGTTGAGTATCCAGACTCCGGTTATTACGTTGAGCGTTCAGGCTCCGGTCAGTTTCGTTGTGTATCCAGACTCCAGTTATTATGTTGAGCGTTTAGGCTCCGGTCAGTTTCGTTGGGTATCCAGACTCCGGTTTTTACGTTGAGCGTTCAGGCACCGGTCAGTTTTTTTGGGTATCCAGACTCCGGTTATTACATTGAGCGTTCAGGCTCCGGTCAGTTTCGTTGTGTATCCAGACTCCAGTTATTACGTTGAGCGTTCAGCCTCCGGTTAGTTTCGTTGGGTATCCAGACTCCGGTTTTTACGTTGAGCGTTCAGGCTCCAGTCAGTTTTGTTGGGTATCCAGACTCCGGTTATTACGTTGAGCGTTCAGGCTCCGGTCAGTTTCGTTGGGTATCCAGACCCCTGTTATTATGTTGAGCGTTCAGGCTCCGGTCAGTTTTGTTTGGTATCCAGACTTCGGTTTTTACGTTGAGCGTTCAGGCTCCGGTCAGTTTTGTTGAGTATCCAGACTCCGGTTATTACGTTGAGCGTTCAGGCTCCGGTCAGTTTCGTTGTGTATCGAGTCTCCAGTTATTATGTTGAGCGTTTAGGCTCCGGTCAGTTTCGTTGGGTATCCAGACTCCGGTTTTTACGTTGAGCGTTCAGGCACCGGTCAGTTTTTTTGGGTATCCAGACTCCGGTTATTACATTGAGCGTTCAGGCTCCGGTCAGTTTCGTTGTGTATCCAGACTCCAGTTATTACGTTGAGCGTTCAGGCTCCGGTTAGTTTCGTTGGGTATCCAGACTCCGGTTTTTACGTTGAGCGTTCAGGCTCCGGTCAGTTTTGTTGGGTATCCAGACTCCGGTTATTACGTTGAGCGTTCAGGCTCCGGTTAGTTTCGTTGGGTATCCAGACCCCTGTTATTATGTTGAGCGTTCAGGCTCCGGTCAATTTTGTTTGGTATCCAGACTTCGATTATTACATTGAGCATTCAGGCCCCTGTCAGTTTCGTTGGGTATCCAGACTCCGATTTTTACGTTGAGCGTTCAGGCTCCGGGCAATTTTGTTGGGTATCCAGACTCTGGTTTTTACGTTGAGCGTTCAGGATCCGGTCAGTTTTGTTGGGTATCCAGACTCCGGTTATTACGTTAAGCGTTCAGTCTCCGGTCAGTTTCGTTGGGTATCCAGACTCCGGTTATTACGTTGAGCTTTCAGGCTCCGGTCAGTTTCGTTGGGTCTCCAGACTCTGGTTTTTACTTTGAGCGTTCAGGCTCCGGTCAGTTTCGTTGGGTATCCAGACTCCAGTTATTACGTTGGGCGTTCAGGCTCCGATCAGTTTCGTTGGGTATCCGGACTCCGGTTATTACGTTGAGCGTTCGGGCTCCGGTCAGTTTCGTTGGGTATCCAGACTCCGGTTTTTATGTTGAGCGTTCAGGCTCCGGTCAGTTTTGTTGGGTATCCAGACTCCGGTTATTATGTTGAGCGTTCAGGCTCCGGTCAGTTTCGTTGGGTATCCGAACTTCGGTTATTACGTTGAGCGTTCAAGCTCCGATCAGTTTCGTTGTGTATCCAGATTCCGGTTATTACGTTGAGCGTTCAGGCTCTTGTCAGTTTCGTTGGGTATCCAGACTCCGGTTATTACGTTGAACGTTCAGACTCCGGTCAGTTTCGTTGGGTATCCAGACTCCAGTTTTTACGTTGAGCGTTCAGGCTCCGGTCAGTTTTATTGGGTATCCAGACTCCGGTTATTACGTTGAGCGTTCAGGCTCCGGTCAGTTTCGTTGTGTATCCAGACTCCAGTTATTACGTTGAGCGTTCAGGCTCCGGTAAGTTTCGTTGGGTATCCAGACTCCGGTTTTTACGTTGAGCGTTCAGGCTCCGGTCAGTTTTGTTGAGTATCCAGACTCCGGTTATTACGTTGAGCGTTCAGGCTCCGGTCAGTTTCGTTGTGTATCCAGACTCCAGTTATTATGTTGAGCGTTTAGGCTCCGGTCAGTTTCGTTGGGTATCCAGACTCCGGTTTTTACGTTGAGCGTTCAGGCACCGGTCAGTTTTTTTGGGTATCCAGACTCCGGTTATTACATTGAGCGTTCAGGCTCCGGTCAGTTTCGTTGTGTATCCAGACTCCAGTTATTACGTTGAGCGTTCAGCCTCCGGTTAGTTTCGTTGGGTATCCAGACTCCGGTTTTTACGTTGAGCGTTCAGGCTCCAGTCAGTTTTGTTGGGTATCCAGACTCCGGTTATTACGTTGAGCGTTCAGGCTCCGGTCAGTTTCGTTGGGTATCCAGACCCCTGTTATTATGTTGAGCGTTCAGGCTCCGGTCAGTTTTGTTTGGTATCCAGACTTCGGTTATTACATTGAGTGTTTAGGCTCCGGTCAGTTTCGTTTGGTATCCAGACTTCAGTTATTACGTTGAGTGTTCAGGCTCCGGTCAGTTTCGTTCGATATCCAGACTCCGGTTATTACGTTGAGCGTTCAGGCTCCGGTCAGTTTCGTTGGGTATCCAGACTCCGGTTTTTACGTTGAGCGTTCAGGCTCCGGTCAGTTTCATTGGGTATCCAGACTCCGGTTATTACGTTGAGCGTTCAGGCTCCGGTCAGTTTCGTTGTGTATCCAGACTCCAGTTATTACGTTGAGCGTTCAGGCTCCGGTCAGTTTTGTTGGGTATCCAGACTCCGGTTTTTACGTGAGCGTTCAGGATCCGGTCAGTTTTGTTGGGTATCCAGACTCCGGTTATTACGTTGAGCGTTCAGGCTCCGGTCAGTTTCGTTGGGTATCCAGACCCCTGTTATTATGTTGAGCGTTCAGGCTCCGGTCAGTTTTGTTTGGTATCCAGACTTCGGTTATTACATTGAGTGTTTAGGCTCCGGTCAATTTCGTTTGGTATCCAGACTTCAGTTATTACGTTGAGCATTCAGGCCCCTGTCAGTTTCGTTGGGTATCCATACTCCGATTTTTACGTTGAGCGTTCAGGCTCCGGGCAGTTTTGTTGGGTATCCAGACTCTGGTTTTTACGTTGAGCGTTCAGGCTCCGGTCAGTTTTGTTGGGTATCCAGACTCCGGTTATTACGTTAAGCGTTCAGGCTCCGGTCAGTTTCGTTGGGTATCCAGACTCCGGTTATTACGTTGAGCTTTCAGGCTCCGGTCAGTTTCGTTGGGTATCCAGACTCTGGTTTTTACTTTGAGCGTTCAGGCTCCGGTCAGTTTCGTTGGGTATCCAGACTCCAGTTATTACGTTGAGCGTTCAGGCTCCGGTCAGTTTCGTTGGGTATCCGGACTCCGGTTATTACGTTGAGCGTTCGGACTCCGGTCAGTTTCGTTGGGTATCCAGACTCCGGTTTTTATGTTGAGGGTTCAGGCTCCAGTCAGTTTTGTTGGGTATCCAGACTCCGGTTTTTACGTTGAGCGTTCAGGCTCCGGTCAGTTTTGTTGAGTATCCAGACTCCGGTTATTACGTTGAGCGTTCAGGCTCCGGTCAGTTTCGTTGTGTATCGAGTCTCCAGTTATTATGTTGAGCGTTTAGGCTCCGGTCAGTTTCGTTGGGTATCCAGACTCCGGTTTTTACGTTGAGCGTTCAGGCACCGGTCAGTTTTGTTGGGTATCCAGACTCCGGTTATTACGTTGAGCATTCAGGCTCCGGTTAGTTTCGTTGGGTATCCAGACCCCTGTTATTATGTTGAGCGTTCAGGCTCCGGTCAATTTTGTTTGGTATCCAGACTTCGATTATTACATTGAGCATTCAGGCCCCTGTCAGTTTCGTTGGGTATCCAGACTCCGATTTTTACGTTGAGCGTTCAGGCTCCGGGCAATTTTGTTTGGTATCCAGACTCTGGTTTTTACGTTGAGCGTTCAGGCTCCGGTCAGTTTTGTTGGGTATCCAGACTCCGGTTATTACGTTAAGCGTTCAGTCTCCGGTCAGTTTCGTTGGGTATCCAGACTCCGGTTATTACGTTGAGCTTTCAGGCTCCGGTCAGTTTCGTTGGGTCTCCAGACTCTGGTTTTTACTTTGAGCGTTCAGGCTCCGGTCAGTTTCGTTGGGTATCCAGACTCCAGTTATTACGTTGAGCGTTCAGGCTCCGGTCAGTTTCGTTGGGTATCCGGACTCCGGTTATTACGTTGAGCGTTCGGGCTCCGGTCAGTTTCGTTGGGTATCCAGACTCCGGTTTTTATGTTGAGCGTTCAGGCTCCGGTCAGTTTTGTTGGGTATCCAGACTCCGGTTATTATGTTGAGCGTTCAGGCTCCGGTCAGTTTCGTTGGGTATCCGAACTTCGGTTATTACGTTGAGCGTTCAAGCTCTGATCAGTTTCGTTGTGTATCCAGATTCCGGTTATTACGTTGAGCGTTCAGGCTCTTGTCAGTTTCGTTGGGTATCCAGACTCTGGTTATTACGTTGAACGTTCAGACTCCGGTCAGTTTCGTTGGGTATCCAGACTCCAGTTTTTACGTTGAGCGTTCAGGCTCCGGTCAGTTTTATTGGGTATCCAGACTCCGGTTATTACGTTGAGCGTTCAGGCTCCGGTCAGTTTCGTTGTGTATCCAGACTCCAGTTATTACGTTGAGCGTTCAGGCTCCGGTAAGTTTCGTTGGGTATCCAGACTCCGGTTTTTACGTTGAGCGTTCAGGCTCCGGTCAGTTTTGTTGAGTATCCAGACTCCGGTTATTACGTTGAGCGTTCAGGCTCCGGTCAGTTTCGTTGTGTATCCAGACTCCAGTTATTATGTTGAGCGTTTAGGCTCCGGTCAGTTTCGTTGGGTATCCAGACTCCGGTTTTTACATTGAGCGTTCAGGCACCGGTCAGTTTTTTTGGGTATCCAGACTCCGGTTATTACATTGAGCGTTCAGGCTCCGGTAAGTTTCGTTGTGTATCCAGACTCCAGTTATTACGTTGAGCGTTCAGCCTCCGGTTAGTTTCGTTGGGTATCCAGACTCTGGTTTTTACGTTGAGCGTTCAGGCTCCAGTCAGTTTTGTTGGGTATCCAGACTCCGGTTATTACGTTGAGCGTTCAGGCTCCGGTCAGTTTCGTTGGGTATCCAGACCCCTGTTATTATGTTGAGCGTTCAGGCTCCGGTCAGTTTTGTTTGGTATCCAGACTTCGGTTATTACATTGAGTGTTTAGGCTCCGGTCAGTTTCGTTTGGTATCCAGACTTCAGTTATTACGTTGAGTGTGCAGGCTCCGGTCAGTTTCGTTCGATATCCAGACTCCGGTTATTACGTTGAGCGTTCAGGCTCCGGTCAGTTTCGTTGGGTATCCAGACTCCGGTTTTTACGTTGAGCGTTCAGGCTCCGGTCAGTTTTATTGGGTATCCAGACTCCGGTTATTACGTTGAGCGTTCAGGCTCCGGTCAGTTTCGTTGTGTATCCAGACTCCAGTTATTACGTTGAGCGTTCAGGCTCCGGTCAGTTTCGTTGGGTATCCAGACTCCGGTTTTTACGTGAGCGTTCAGGATCCAGTCAGTTTTGTTGGGTATCCAGACTCCGGTTATTACGTTGAGCGTTCAGGCTCCGGTCAGTTTCGTTGGGTATCCGGACTCCGGTTATTACGTTGAGTGTTCGGGCTCCGGTCAGTTTCGTTGGGTATCCAGACTCCGGTTTTTATGTTGAGCGTTCAGGCTCCGGTCAGTTTTGTTGGGTATCCAGACTCCGGTTATTATGTTGAGCGTTCAGGCTCCGGTCAGTTTCGTTGGGTATCCGAACTTCGGTTATTACGTTGAGCGTTCAAGCTCCGATCAGTTTCGTTGTGTATCCAGATTCCGGTTATTACGTTGAGCGTTCAGGCTCTTGTCAGTTTCGTTGGGTATCCAGACTCCGGTTATTACGTTGAACGTTCAGACTCCGGTCAGTTTCGTTGGGTATCCAGACTCCAGTTTTTACGTTGAGCGTTCAGGCTCCGGTCAGTTTTATTGGGTATCCAGACTCCGGTTATTACGTTGAGCGTTCAGGCTCCGGTCAGTTTCTTTTTGTATCCAGACTCCAGTTATTACGTTGAGCGTTCAGGCTCCGGTAAGTTTCGTTGGGTATCCAGACTCCGGTTTTTACGTTGAGCGTTCAGGCTCCGGTCAGTTTTGTTGAGTATCCAGACTCCGGTTATTACGTTGAGCGTTCAAGCTCCGGTCAGTTTCGTTGTGTATCCAGACTCCAGTTATTATGTTGAGCGTTTAGGCTCCGGTCAGTTTCGTTGGGTATCCAGACTCCGGTTTTTACGTTGAGCGTTCAGGCACCGGTCAGTTTTTTTGGGTCTCCAGACTCCGGTTATTACATTGAGCGTTCAGGCTCCGGTCAGTTTCGTTGTGTATCCAGACTCCAGTTATTACGTTGAGCGTTCAGGCTCCGGTTAGTTTCGTTGGGTATCCAGACTCCGGTTTTTACGTTGAGCGTTCAGGCTCCAGTCAGTTTTGTTGGGTATCCAGACTCCGGTTATTACGTTGAGCGTTCAGGCTCCGGTCAGTTTCGTTGGGTATCCAGACCCCTGTTATTATGTTGAGCGTTCAGGCTCCGGTCAGTTTTGTTTGGTATCCAGACTTCGGTTATTACATTGAGTGTTTAGGCTCCGGTCAGTTTCGTTTGGTATCCAGACTTCAGTTATTACGTTGAGTGTTCAGGCTCCGGTCAGTTTCGTTCGATATCCAGACTCCGGTTATTACGTTGAGCGTTCAGGCTCCGGTCAGTTTCGTTGGGTATCCAGACTCCGGTTTTTACGTTGAGCGTTCAGGCTCCGGTCAGTTTTATTGGGTATCCAGACTCCGGTTATTACGTTGAGCGTTCAGGCTCCGGTCAGTTTCGTTGTGTATCCAGACTCCAGTTATTACGTTGAGCGTTCAGGCTCCGGTCAGTTTCGTTGGGTATCCAGACTCCGGTTTTTACGTGAGCGTTCAGGATCCGGTCAGTTTTGTTGGGTATCCAGACTCCGGTTATTACGTTGAGCGTTCAGGCTCCGGTCAGTTTCGTTGGGTATCCAGACCCCTGTTATTATGTTGAGCGTTCAGGCTCCGGTCAGTTTTGTTTGGTATCCAGACTTCGGTTATTACATTGAGTGTTTAGGCTCCGGTCAGTTTCGTTTGGTATCCAGACTTCAGTTATTACGTTGAGCATTAAGGCCCCTGTCAGTTTCGTTGGGTATCCAGACTCCGATTTTTACGTTGAGCGTTCAGGCTCAGGGCAATTTTGTTGGGTATCCAGACTCTGGTTTTTACGTTGAGCGTTCAGGCTCCAGTCAGTTTTGTTGGGTATCCAGACTCCGGTTATTACGTTAAGCGTTGAGGCTCCGGTCAGTTTCGTTGGGTATCCAGACTCCGGTTATTATGTTGAGCTTTCAGGCTCCGGTCAGTTTCGTTGGGTATCCAGACTCTGGTTTTTACTTTGAGCGTTCAGGCTCTGGTCAGTTTCGTTGGGTATCCAGACTCCAGTTATTACGTTGAGCGTTCAGGCTTCGGTCAGTTTCGTTGGGTATCCGGACTCCGGTTATTACGTTGAGCTTTCGGGCTCCGGTCAGTTTCGTTGGGTATCCAGACTCCGGTTTTTATGTTGAGCGTTCAGGCTCCGGTCAGTTTTGTTGGGTATCCAGACTCCGGTTTTTACGTTGAGCGTTCAGGCTCCGGTCAGTTTTGTTGAGTATCCAGACTCCGGTTATTACGTTGAGCGTTCAGGCTCCGGTCAGTTTCGTTGTGTATCCAGTCTCCAGTTATTATGTTGAGCGTTTAGGCTCCGGTCAGTTTTGTTGGGTATCCAGACTCCGGTTTTTACGTTGAGCGTTCAGGCACCGGTCAGTTTTTTTGGGTATCCAGACTCCGGTTATTACATTGAGCGTTCAGGCTCCGGTCAGTTTCGTTGTGTATCCAGACTCCAGTTATTACGTTGAGCGTTCAGGCTCCGGTTAGTTTCGTTGGGTATCCAGACTCCGGTTTTTACGTTGAGCGTTCAGGCTCCGGTCAGTTTTGTTGGGTATCCAGACTCCGGTTATTACGTTGAGCGTTCAGGCTCCGGTCAGTTTCGTTGGGTATCCAGACCCCTGTTATTATGTTGAGCGTTCAGGCTCCGGTCAGTTTTTTTTGGTATCCAGACTTCGGTTATTACATTGAGTGTTTAGGCTCCGATCAGTTTCGTTTGGTATCCAGACTTCAGTTATTACGTTGAGTGTTCAGGCTCCGGTCAGTTTCGTTCGATATCCAGACTCCGGTTATTACGTTGAGCGTTCAGGCTCCGGTCAGTTTCGTTGGGTATCCAGACTCCGGTTTTTACGTTGAGCGTTCAGGCTCCGGTCAGTCTTATTGGGTATCCAGACTCCGGTTATTACGTTGAGCCTTCAGGCTCCGGTCAGTTTCGTTGTGTATCCAGACTCCAGTTATTACGTTGAGCGTTCAGGCTCCGGTCAGTTTCATTGGGTATCCAGACTCCGGTTTTTACGTGAGCGTTCAGGCTCCGGTCAGTTTTGTTGGGTATCTAGACTCCGGTTATTACGTTGAGCGTTCAGGCTCCGGTCAGTTTCGTTGGGTATCCAGACTCCGGTTATTATGTTGAGCGTTCTGGCTCCGGTCAGTTTCGTTGGGTATCCAGACTCCGGTTATTACATTGAGTGTTTAGGCTCCGGTCAGTTTCGTTTGGTATCCAGACTTCAGTTATTACGTTGAGCATTCAGGCCCCGGTCAGTTTCGTTGGGTATCCAGACTCCGATTTTTACGTTGAGCGTTCAGGCTCTGGTCAGTTTTGTTGGGTATCCAGACTCTGGTTTTTACGTTAAGCGTTCAGGCTCCGGTCAGTTTTGTTGGGTATCCAGACTCCGGTTATTACGTTAAGCGTTAAGGCTCCGGTCAGTTTCGTTGGGTATCCAGACTCCGATTATTATGTTGAGCGTTCAGGCTCCGGTTAGTTTCGTTGGGTATCCACACTCTGGTTTTTACTTTGAGGGTTCAGGCTCCGGTCAGTTTCGTTGGGTATCCAGACTCCGGTTATTACGATGAGCGTTCAGGCTCCGATCAGTTTCGTTCGGTATCCAGACTCCGATTATTACGTTGAGCGTTCAGGCTCCGGTCAGTTTCGTTGGGTATCCAGACTCCGGTTTTTACGTTGAGCGTTCAGGCTCCGGTCAGTTTTATTGGGTATCCAGACTCCGGTTATTACGTTGAGCGTTCAGGCTCCGGTCAGTTTCGTTGTGTATCCAGACTCCAGTTATTACGTTGAGCGTTCAGGCTCCGGTCAGTTTTGTTGGGTATCCAGACTCCGGTTTTTACGTTGAGCGTTCAGGCTCCGGTCAGTTTTGTTGGGTATCCAGACTCCGGTTATTAAGTTGAGCATTCAGGCTCCGGTCAGTTTCGTTGGGTATCCAGACTCCGGTTATTATGTTGAGCGTTCAGGCTCCGGTCAGTTTCGTTGGGTATCCAGACTTCGGTTATTTCATTGAGCGTTCAGGCTCCGGTCAGTTTCGTTGTGTATCCAGTCTCTAGTTATTACATTGAGCGTTCAGGCTCCGGTCAGTTTCGTTGGGTATCCAGACTCCGGTTTTTACGTTGAGCGTTCAGGCTCCGGTCAGTTTTGTTGGGTATCCAGACTCCAGTTATTACGTTGAGCGTTCAGGCTCCGGTCAGTTTCGTTGGGTATCCAGACTCCAGTTATTATGTTGAGCATTCAGGCTCTGGTCAGTTTCGTTGGGTATCCAGACTCCGGTTATTACAATGAGTGTTTAGGCTCCGGTCAGTTTCGTTTGGTATCCAGACTTCAGTTATTACGTTGAGCATTCAGGCCCCGGTCAGTTTGTTGGGTATCCAGACTCCGATTTTTACGTTGAGCGTCCAAGCTCCGGTCAGTTTTGTTGGGTATCCAGACTCTGGTTTTTACGTTGAGCGTTCAGGCTCCGGTCAGTTTTGTTGGGTATCCAGACTCCGGTTATTACGTTAAGCGTTCAGGCTCCGGTCAGTTTCGTTGGGTATCCAGACTCCGGTTTTTACGTTGAGCGTTCAGGCTCCGGTCAGTTTTGTTGGGTATACAGACTCCGGTTTTTACGTTGAGCGTTCAGGCTCCGGTCAGTTTTGCTGGGTATCCTGACTCCGGTTATTACGTTGAGCGTGCAGGCTCTGGTCAGTTTCGTTGGGTATCCAGACTCTGGTTCTTACGTTGAGCGTTCAGGCTCTGGTCAGTTTCGTTGGGTATCTAGACTCCGGTTATTTCATTGAGCGTTCAGGCTCCGTTCAGTTTCGTTGCGTATCCAGACTTCGGTTATTACATTGATGGTTCAGGCTCCAGTCAGTTTCGTTGTGTATCCAGATTCCGGTTATTACGTTGAACGTTCAGGCTCCGGTCAGTTTTGTTGGGTATCCAGACTCCGGTTATTATGTTGAGCGTTCAGGCTCCGGTCAGTTTCGTTGGGTATCCGAACTTCGGTTATTACGTTGAGCGTTCAAGCTCCGATCAGTTTCGTTGTGTATCCAGATTCCGGTTATTACGTTGAGCGTTCAGGCTCCTGTCAGTTTCGTTGGGTATCCAGACTCCGGTTATTACGTTGAACGTTGAGACTCCGGTCAGTTTCGTTGGGTATCCAGACTCCAGTTTTTACGTTGAGCGTTCAGGCTCCGGTCAGTTTTATTGGGTATCCAGACTCCGGTTATTACGTTGAGCGTTCAGGCTCCGGTCAGTTTCGTTGTGTATCCAGACTCCAGTTATTACGTTGAGCGTTCAGGCTCCGGTCAGTTTTGTTGGGTATCCAGACTCCGGTTTTTACGTTGAGCGTTCAGGCTCCGGTCAGTTTTGTTGGGTATCCAGACTCCGGTTATTAAGTTGAGCATTCAGGCTCCGGTCAGTTTCGTTGGGTATCCAGACTCCGGTTATTATGTTGAGCGTTCAGGCTCCGGTCAGTTTCGTTGGGTATCCAGACTTCGGTTATTTCATTGAGCGTTCAGGCTCCGGTCAGTTTCGTTGTGTATCCAGTCTCTAGTTATTACATTGAGCGTTCAGGCTCCGGTCAGTTTCGTTGGGTATCCAGACTCCGGTTTTTACGTTGAGCGTTCAGGCTCCGGTCAGTTTTGTTGGGTATCCAGACTCCAGTTATTACGTTGAGCGTTCAGGCTCCGGTCAGTTTCGTTGGGTATCCAGACTCCAGTTATTATGTTGAGCATTCAGGCTCTGGTCAGTTTCGTTGGGTATCCAGACTCCGGTTATTACAATGAGTGTTTAGGCTCCGGTCAGTTTCGTTTGGTATCCAGACTTCAGTTATTACGTTGAGCATTCAGGCCCCGGTCAGTTTGTTGGGTATCCAGACTCCGATTTTTACGTTGAGCGTCCAAGCTCCGGTCAGTTTTGTTGGGTATCCAGACTCTGGTTTTTACGTTGAGCGTTCAGGCTCCGGTCAGTTTTGTTGGGTATCCAGACTCCGGTTATTACGTTAAGCGTTCAGGCTCCGGTCAGTTTCGTTGGGTATCCAGACTCCGGTTTTTACGTTGAGCGTTCAGGCTCCGGTCAGTTTTGTTGGGTATACAGACTCCGGTTTTTACGTTGAGCGTTCAGGCTCCGGTCAGTTTTGCTGGGTATCCTGACTCCGGTTATTACGTTGAGCGTGCAGGCTCTGGTCAGTTTCGTTGGGTATCCAGACTCTGGTTCTTACGTTGAGCGTTCAGGCTCTGGTCAGTTTCGTTGGGTATCTAGACTCCGGTTATTTCATTGAGCGTTCAGGCTCCGTTCAGTTTCGTTGCGTATCCAGACTTCGGTTATTACATTGATGGTTCAGGCTCCAGTCAGTTTCGTTGTGTATCCAGATTCCGGTTATTACGTTGAACGTTCAGGCTCCGGTCAGTTTTGTTGGGTATCCAGACTCCGGTTATTATGTTGAGCGTTCAGGCTCCGGTCAGTTTCGTTGGGTATCCGAACTTCGGTTATTACGTTGAGCGTTCAAGCTCCGATCAGTTTCGTTGTGTATCCAGATTCCGGTTATTACGTTGAGCGTTCAGGCTCCTGTCAGTTTCGTTGGGTATCCAGACTCCGGTTATTACGTTGAACGTTGAGACTCCGGTCAGTTTCGTTGGGTATCCAGACTCCAGTTTTTACGTTGAGCGTTCAGGCTCCGGTCAGTTTTATTGGGTATCCAGACTCCGGTTATTACGTTGAGCGTTCAGGCTCCGGTCAGTTTCGTTGTGTATCCAGACTCCAGTTATTATGTTGAGCGTTTAGGCTCCGGTCAGTTTCGTTGGGTATCCAGACTCCGGTTTTTACATTGAGCGTTCAGGCACCGGTCAGTTTTTTTGGGTATCCAGACTCCGGTTATTACATTGAGCGTTCAGGCTCCGGTCAGTTTAGTTGTGTATCCAGACTCCAGTTATTACGTTGAGCGTTCAGCCTCCGGTTAGTTTCGTTGGGTATCCAGACTCCGGTTTTTACGTTGAGCGTTCAGGCTCCGGTCAGTTTTGTTGGGTATCCAGACTCCGGTTATTACGTTGAGCGTTCAGGCTCCGGTCAGTTTCGTTGGGTATCCAGACCCCTGTTATTATGTTGAGCGTTCAGGCTCCAGTCAGTTTTGTTTGGTATCCAGACTTTGGTTATTACATTGAGTGTTTAGGCTCCGGTCATTTTCGTTTGGTATCCAGACTTCAGTTATTACGTTGAGCATTCAGGCCCCTGTCAGTTTCGTTGGGTATCCAGACTCCGATTTTTACGTGGAGCGTTCAGGCTCCGGGCAGTTTTGTTGGGTATCCAGACCCTGGTTTTTACATTGAGCGTTAAGGCTCCGGTCAGTTTTGTTGGGTATCCAGACTCCGGTTATTACGTTAAGCGTTCAGGCTCCGGTCAGTTTCGTTGGGTATCCAGACTCCGGTTATTACGTTGAGCTTTCAGGCTCCGGTCAGTTTCGTTGGGTATCCAGACTCTGGTTTTTACTTTGAGCGTTCAGGCTCCGGTCAGTTTCGTTGGGTATCCAGACTCCAGTTATTACGTTGAGCGTTCAGGCTCCGGTCAGTTTCGTTGGGTATCCGGACTCCGGTTATTACGTTGAGCGTTTGGGCTCCGGTCAGTTTCGTTGGGTATCCAGACTCCGGTTTTTATGTTGAGCGTTCAGGCTCCGGTCAGTTTTGTTGGGTATCCAGACTCCGGTTATTATGTTGAGCGTTCAGGCTCCGGTCAGTTTCGTTGGGTATCCGAACTTTGGTTATTACGTTGAGCGTTCAAGCTCCGATCAGTTTCGTTGTGTATCCAGATTCCGGTTATTACGTTGAGCGTTCAGGCTCCTGTCAGTTTCGTTGGGTATCCAGACTCCGGTTATTACGTTGAACGTTCAGACTCCGGTCAGTTTCGTTGGGTATCCAGACTCCAGTTTTTACGTTGAGCGTTCAGGCTCCGGTCAGTTTTATTGGGTATCCAGACTCCGGTTATTACGTTGAGCGTTCAGGCTCCGGTCAGTTTCGTTGTGTATCCAGACTCCAGTTATTACGTTGAGCGTTCAGGCTCCGGTAAGTTTTGTTGGGTATCCAGACTCCGGTTTTTACGTTGAGCGTTCAGGCTCCGGTCAGTTTTGTTGAGTATCCAGACTCCGGTTATTACGTTGAGCGTTCAGGCTCCGGTCAGTTTCGTTGTGTATCCAGACTCCAGTTATTATGTTGAGCGTTTAGGCTCCGGTCAGTTTCGTTGGGTATCCAGACTCCGGTTTTTACGTTGAGCGTTCAGGCACCGGTCAGTTTTTTTGGGTATCCAGACTCCGGTTATTACATTGAGCGTTCAGGCTCCGGTCAGTTTCGTTGTGTATCCAGACTCCAGTTATTACGTTGAGCGTTCAGCCTCCGGTTAGTTTCGTTGGGTATCCAGACTCCGGTTTTTACGTTGAGCGTTCAGGCTCCGGTCAGTTTTGTTGGGTATCCAGACTCCGGTTATTATGTTGAGCGTTCAGGCTCTGGTCAGTTTCGTTGGGTATCCAGACCCCTGTTATTATGTTGAGCGTTCAGGCTCCGGTCAGTTTTGTTTGGTATCCAGACTTCGGTTATTACATTGAGTGTTTAGGCTCCGGTCAGTTTCGTTTGGTATCCAGACTTCAGTTATTACGTTGAGCATTCAGGCCCCTGTCAGTTTCGTTGGGTATCCAGACTCCGATTTTTACGTTGAGCGTTCAGGCTCCGGGCAGTTTTGTTGGGTATCCAGACTCTGGTTTTTACATTGAGCGTTCAGGCTCCGGTCAGTTTTGTTGGGTATCCAGACTCCGGTTATTACGTTAAACGTTCAGGCTCCGGTCAGTTTCGTTGGGTATCCAGACTCCGGTTATTACGTTTAGCTTTCAGGCTCCGGTCAGTTTCGTTGGGTATCCAGACTCTGGTTTTTACTTTGAGCGTTCAGGCTCCGGTCAGTTTCGTTGGGTATCCAGACTCCAGTTATTACGTTGAGCGTTCGGGCTCCGGTCAGTTTCGTTGGGTATCCAGACTCCGGTTTTTATGTTGAGCGTTCAGGCTCCAGTCAGTTTTGTTGTGTATCCAGACTCCGGTTATTATGTTGAGCGTTCAGGCTCCGGTCAGTTTCGTTGGGTATCCGAACTTCGGTTATTACGTTGAGCGTTCAAGCTCCGATCAGTTTCGTTGTGTATCCAGATTCCGGTTATTACGTTGAGCGTTCAGGCTCCTGTCAGTTTCGTTGGGTATCCAGACTCCGGTTATTACGTTGAACGTTTAGACTCCGGTCAGTTTCGTTGGGTATCCAGACTCCAGTTTTTACGTTGAGCGTTCAGGCTCCGGTCAGTTTTATTGGGTATCCAGACTCCGGTTATTACGTTCAGCGTTCAGGCTCCGGTCAGTTTCGTTGTGTATCCAGACTCCAGTTATTACGTTGAGCGTTCAGGCTCCGGTAAGTTTTGTTGGGTATCCAGACTCCGTTTTTTACGTTGAGCGTTCAGGCTCCGGTCAGTTTTGTTGAGTATCCAGACTCCGGTTATTACGTTGTGCGTTCAGGCTCGGTCAGTTTCGTTGTGTATCCAGACTCCAGTTATTATGTTGAGCGTTTAGGCTCCGGTCAGTTTTGTTGGGTATCCAGACTCCGGTTTTTACGTTGAGCGTTCAGGCACCGGTCAGTTTTTTTGGGTATCCAGACTCCGGTTATTACATTGAGCGTTCAGGCTCCGGTCAGTTTCGTTGTGTATCCAGACTCCAGTTATTACGTTGAGCGTTCAGCCTCCGGTTAGTTTCGTTGGGTATCCAGACTCCGGTTTTTACGTTGAGCGTTCAGGCTCCGGTCAGTTTTGTTGGGTATCCAGACTCCGGTTATTATGTTGAGCGTTCAGGCTCCGGTCAGTTTCGTTGGGTATCCAGACCCCTGTTATTATGTTGAGCGTTCAGGCTCCGGTCAGTTTTGTTTGGTATCCAGACTTCGGTTATTACATTGAGTGTTTAGACTCCGGTCAGTTTCGTTTGGTATCCAGACTTCAGTTATTACGTTGAGCATTCAGGCCCCTGTCAGTTTCGTTGGGTATCCAGACTCTGATTTTTACGTTGAGCGTTCAGGCTCCGGGCAGTTTTGTTGGGTATCCAGACTCTGGTTTTTACATTGAGCGTTCAGGCTCCGGTCAGTTTTGTTGGGTATCCAGACTCCGGTTATTACGTTAAGCGTTCAGGCTCCGGTCAGTTTCGTTGGGTATCCAGACTCCGGTTATTACGTTGAGCTTTCAGGCTCCGGTCAGTTTCGTTGGGTATCCAGACTCCAGTTATTACGTTGAGCGTTCAGGCTCCGGTCAGTTTCGTTAGGTATCCGGACTCCGGTTATTACGTTGAGCGTTCGGGCTCCGGTCAGTTTCGTTGGGTATCCAGACTCCGGTTTTTATGTTGAGCGTTCAGGCTCCGGTCAGTTTTGTTGGGTATCCAGACTCCGGTTATTATGTTGAGCGTTCAGGCTCCGGTCAGTTTCGTTGGGTATCCGAACTTCGGTTATTACGTTGAGCGTTCAAGCTCCGATCAGTTTCGTTGTGTATCCAGATTCCGGTTATTACGTTGAGCGTTCAGGCTCCTGTCAGTTTCGTTGGGTATCTAGACTCTGGTTATTACGTTGAACGTTTAGACTCCGGTCAGTTTCGTTGGGTATCCAGACTCCAGTTTTTACGTTGAGCGTTCAGGCTCCGGTCAGTTTTATTGGGTATCCAGACTCCGGTTATTACGTTGAGCGTTCAGGCTCCGGTCAGTTTCGTTGTGTATCCAGACTCCAGTTATTACGTTGAGCGTTCAGGCTCCGGTAAGTTTTGTTGGGTATCCAGACTCCGGTTTTTACGTTGAGCGTTCAGGCTCCGGTCAGTTTTGTTGAGTATCCAGACTCCGGTTATTACGTTGTGCGTTCAGGCTCGGTCAGTTTCGTTGTGTATCCAGACTCCAGTTATTATGTTGAGCGTTTAGGCTCCGGTCAGTTTCGTTGGGTATCCAGACTCCGGTTTTTACGTTGAGCGTTCAGGCACCGGTCAGTTTTTTTGGGTATCCAGACTCCGGTTATTACATTGAGCGTTCAGGCTCCGGTCAGTTTCGTTGTGTATCCAGACTCCAGTTATTACGTTGAGCGTTCAGCCTCCGGTTAGTTTCGTTGGGTATCCAGACTCCGGTTTTTACGTTGAGCGTTCAGGCTCCGGTCAGTTTTGTTGGGTATCCAGACTCCGGTTATTATGTTGAGCGTTCAGGCTCCGGTCAGTTTCGTTGGGTATCCAGACCCCTGTTATTATGTTGAGCGTTCAGGCTCCGGTCAGTTTTGTTTGGTATCCAGACTTCGGTTATTACATTGAGTGTTTAGACTCCGGTCAGTTTCGTTTGGTATCCAGACTTCAGTTATTACGTTGAGCATTCAGGCCCCTGTCAGTTTCGTTGGGTATCCAGACTCTGATTTTTACGTTGAGCGTTCAGGCTCCGGGCAGTTTTGTTGGGTATCCAGACTCTGGTTTTTACATTGAGCGTTCAGGCTCCGGTCAGTTTTGTTGGGTATCCAGACTCCGGTTATTACGTTAAGCGTTCAGGCTCCGGTCAGTTTCGTTGGGTATCCAGACTCCGGTTATTACGTTGAGCTTTCAGGCTCCGGTCAGTTTCGTTGGGTATCCAGACTCTGGTTTTTACTTTGAGCGTTCAGGCTCCGGTCAGTTTCGTTGTGTATCCAGACTCCAGTTATTATGTTGAGCGTTTAGGCTCCGGTCAGTTTCGTTGGGTATCCAGACTCCGGTTTTTACGTTGAGCGTTCAGGCACCGGTAAGTTTTTTTGGGTATCCAGACTCCGGTTATTACATTGAGCGTTCAGGCTCCGGTCAGTTTCGTTGTGTATCCAGACTCCAGTTATTACGTTGAGCGTTCAGCCTCCGGTTAGTTTCGTTGGGTATCCAGACTCCGGTTTTTACGTTGAGCGTTCAGGCTCCGGTCAGTTTTGTTGGGTATCCAGACTCCGGTTATTATGTTGAGCATTCAGGCTCCGGTCAGTTTCGTTGGGTATCCAGACCCCTGTTATTATGTTGAGCGTTCAGGCTCCGGTCAGTTTTGTTTGGTATCCAGAATTCGGTTATTACATTGAGTGTTTAGGCTCCGGTCAGTTTCGTTTGGTATCCAGACTTCAGTTATTACGTTGAGCATTCAGGCCCCTGTCTGTTTCGTTGGGTATCCAGACTCCGATTTTTACGTTGAGCGTTCAGGCTCCGGGCAGTTTTGTTGGGTATCCAGACTCTGGTTTTTACATTGAGCGTTCAGGCTCCGGTCAGTTTTGTTGGGTATCCAGACTCCGGTTATTACGTTAAACGTTCAGGCTCCGGTCAGTTTCGTTGGGTATCCAGACTCCGGTTATTACGTTGAGCTTTCAGGCTCCGGTCAGTTTCGTTGGGTATCCAGACTCTGGTTTTTACTTTGAGCGTTCAGGCTCCGGTCAGTTTCGTTGGGTATCCAGACTCCAGTTATTACGTTGAGCGTTCAGGCTCCGGTCAGTTTCGTTGGGTATCCGGACTCCGGTTATTACGTTGAGCGTTCGGGCTCCGGTCAGTTTCGTTGGGTATCCAGACTCCGGTTTTTATGTTGAGCGTTCAGGCTCCGGTCAGTTTTGTTGGGTATCCAGACTCCGGTTATTATGTTGAGCGTTCAGGCTCCGGTCAGTTTCGTTGGGTATCCGAACTTCGGTTATTACGTTGAGCGTTCAAGCTCCGATCAGTTTCGTTGTGTATCCAGATTCCGGTTATTACGTTGAGCGTTCAGGCTCCTGTCAGTTTCGTTGGGTATCCAGACTCCGGTTATTACGTTGAACGTTTAGACTCCGGTCAGTTTCGTTGGGTATCCAGACTCCAGTTTTTACGTTGAGCGTTCAGGCTCCGGTCAGTTTTATTGGGTATCCAGACTCCGGTTATTACGTTCAGCGTTCAGGCTCCGGTCAGTTTCGTTGTGTATCCAGACTCCAGTTATTACGTTGAGCGTTCAGGCTCCGGTCAGTTTTGTTGAGTATCCAGACTCCGGTTATTACGTTGAGCGTTCAGGCTCCGGTCAGTTTCGTTGTGTATCCAGACTCCAGTTATTATGTTGAGCGTTTAGGCTCCGGTCAGTTTCGTTGGGTATCCAGACTCCGGTTTTTACGTTGAGCGTTCAGGCACCGGTCAGTTTTTTTGGGTATCCAGACTCCGGTTATTACATTGAGCGTTCAGGCTCCGGTCAGTTTCGTTGTGTATCCAGACTCCAGTTATTACGTTGAGCGTTCAGCCTCCGGTTAGTTTCGTTGGGTATCCAGACTCAGGTTTTTACGTTGAGCGTTCAGGCTCCGGTCAGTTTTGTTGGGTATCCAGACTCCGGTTATTATGTTGAGCGTTCAGGCTCTGGTCAGTTTCGTTGGGTATCCAGACCCCTGTTATTATGTTGAGCGTTCAGGCTCCGGTCAGTTTTGTTTGGTATCCAGACTTCGGTTATTACATTGAGTGTTTAGGCTCCGGTCAGTTTCGTTTGGTATCCAGACTTCAGTTATTACGTTGAGCATTCAGGCCCCTGTCAGTTTCGTTGGGTATCCAGACTCCGATTTTTACGTTGAGCGTTCAGGCTCCGGGCAGTTTTGTTGGGTATCCAGACTCTGGTTTTTACATTGAGCGTTCAGGCTCCGGTCAGTTTTGTTGGGTATCCAGACTCCGGTTATTACGTTAAACGTTCAGGCTCCGGTCAGTTTCGTTGGGTATCCAGACTCCGGTTATTACGTTGAGCTTTCAGGCTCCGGTCAGTTTCGTTGGGTATCCAGACTCTGGTTTTTACTTTGAGCGTTCAGGCTCCGGTCAGTTTCGTTGGGTATCCAGACTCCAGTTATTACGTTGAGCGTTCAGGCTCCGGTCAGTTTCGTTGGGTATCCGGACTCCGGTTATTACGTTGAGCGTTCGGGCTCCGGTCAGTTTCGTTGGGTATCCAGACTCCGGTTTTTATGTTGAGCGTTCAGGCTCCGGTCAGTTTTGTTGGGTATCCAGACTCCGGTTATTATGTTGAGCGTTCAGGCTCCGGTCAGTTTCGTTGGGTATCCGAACTTCGGTTATTACGTTGAGCGTTCAAGCTCCGATCAGTTTCGTTGTGTATCCAGATTCCGGTTATTACGTTGAGCGTTCAGGCTCCTGTCAGTTTCGTTGGGTATCCAGACTCCGGTTATTACGTTGAACGTTTAGACTCCGGTCAGTTTCGTTGGGTATCCAGACTCCAGTTTTTACGTTGAGCGTTCAGGCTCCGGTCAGTTTTATTGGGTATCCAGACTCCGGTTATTACGTTCAGCGTTCAGGCTCCGGTCAGTTTCGTTGTGTATCCAGACTCCAGTTATTACGTTGAGCGTTCAGGCTCCGGTAAGTTTTGTTGGGTATCCAGACTCCGTTTTTTACGTTGAGCGTTCAGGCTCCGGTCAGTTTTGTTGAGTATCCAGACTCCGGTTATTACGTTGTGCGTTCAGGCTCGGTCAGTTTCGTTGTGTATCCAGACTCCAGTTATTATGTTGAGCGTTTAGGCTCCGGTCAGTTTTGTTGGGTATCCAGACTCCGGTTTTTACGTTGAGCGTTCAGGCACCGGTCAGTTTTTTTGGGTATCCAGACTCCGGTTATTACATTGAGCGTTCAGGCTCCGGTCAGTTTCGTTGTGTATCCAGACTCCAGTTATTACGTTGAGCGTTCAGCCTCCGGTTAGTTTCGTTGGGTATCCAGACTCCGGTTTTTACGTTGAGCGTTCAGGCTCCGGTCAGTTTTGTTGGGTATCCAGACTCCGGTTATTATGTTGAGCGTTCAGGCTCCGGTCAGTTTCGTTGGGTATCCAGACCCCTGTTATTATGTTGAGCGTTCAGGCTCCGGTCAGTTTTGTTTGGTATCCAGACTTCGGTTATTACATTGAGTGTTTAGACTCCGGTCAGTTTCGTTTGGTATCCAGACTTCAGTTATTACGTTGAGCATTCAGGCCCCTGTCAGTTTCGTTGGGTATCCAGACTCTGATTTTTACGTTGAGCGTTCAGGCTCCGGGCAGTTTTGTTGGGTATCCAGACTCTGGTTTTTACATTGAGCGTTCAGGCTCCGGTCAGTTTTGTTGGGTATCCAGACTCCGGTTATTACGTTAAGCGTTCAGGCTCCGGTCAGTTTCGTTGGGTATCCAGACTCCGGTTATTACGTTGAGCTTTCAGGCTCCGGTCAGTTTCGTTGGGTATCCAGACTCCAGTTATTACGTTGAGCGTTCAGGCTCCGGTCAGTTTCGTTAGGTATCCGGACTCCGGTTATTACGTTGAGCGTTCGGGCTCCGGTCAGTTTCGTTGGGTATCCAGACTCCGGTTTTTATGTTGAGCGTTCAGGCTCCGGTCAGTTTTGTTGGGTATCCAGACTCCGGTTATTATGTTGAGCGTTCAGGCTCCGGTCAGTTTCGTTGGGTATCCGAACTTCGGTTATTACGTTGAGCGTTCAAGCTCCGATCAGTTTCGTTGTGTATCCAGATTCCGGTTATTACGTTGAGCGTTCAGGCTCCTGTCAGTTTCGTTGGGTATCTAGACTCTGGTTATTACGTTGAACGTTTAGACTCCGGTCAGTTTCGTTGGGTATCCAGACTCCAGTTTTTACGTTGAGCGTTCAGGCTCCGGTCAGTTTTATTGGGTATCCAGACTCCGGTTATTACGTTGAGCGTTCAGGCTCCGGTCAGTTTCGTTGTGTATCCAGACTCCAGTTATTACGTTGAGCGTTCAGGCTCCGGTAAGTTTTGTTGGGTATCCAGACTCCGGTTTTTACGTTGAGCGTTCAGGCTCCGGTCAGTTTTGTTGAGTATCCAGACTCCGGTTATTACGTTGTGCGTTCAGGCTCGGTCAGTTTCGTTGTGTATCCAGACTCTAGTTATTATGTTGAGCGTTTAGGCTCCGGTCAGTTTCGTTGGGTATCCAGACTCCGGTTTTTACGTTGAGCGTTCAGGCACCGGTCAGTTTTTTTGGGTATCCAGACTCCGGTTATTACATTGAGCGTTCAGGCTCCGGTCAGTTTCGTTGTGTATCCAGACTCCAGTTATTACGTTGAGCGTTCAGCCTCCGGTTAGTTTCGTTGGGTATCCAGACTCCGGTTTTTACGTTGAGCGTTCAGGCTCCGGTCAGTTTTGTTGGGTATCCAGACTCCGGTTATTATGTTGAGCGTTCAGGCTCCGGTCAGTTTCGTTGGGTATCCAGACCCCTGTTATTATGTTGAGCGTTCAGGCTCCGGTCAGTTTTGTTTGGTATCCAGACTTCGGTTATTACATTGAGTGTTTAGACTCCGGTCAGTTTCGTTTAGTATCCAGACTTCAGTTATTACGTTGAGCATTCAGGCCCCTGTCAGTTTCGTTGGGTATCCAGACTCTGATTTTTACGTTGAGCGTTCAGGCTCCGGGCAGTTTTGTTGGGTATCCAGACTCTGGTTTTTACATTGAGCGTTCAGGCTCCGGTCAGTTTTGTTGGGTATCCAGACTCCGGTTATTACGTTAAGCGTTCAGGCTCCGGTCAGTTTCGTTGGGTATCCAGACTCCGGTTATTACGTTGAGCTTTCAGGCTCCGGTTAGTTTCGTTGGGTATCCAGACTCTGGTTTTTACTTTGAGCGTTCAGGCTCCGGTCAGTTTCGTTGTGTATCCAGACTCCAGTTATTATGTTGAGCGTTTAGGCTCCGGTCAGTTTCGTTGGGTATCCAGACTCCGGTTTTTAAGTTGAGCGTTCAGGCACCGGTAAGTTTTTTTGGGTATCCAGACTCCGGTTATTACATTGAGCGTTCAGGCTCCGGTCAGTTTCGTTGTGTATCCAGACTCCAGTTATTACGTTGAGCGTTCAGCCTCCGGTTAGTTTCGTTGGGTATCCAGACTCCGGTTTTTACGTTGAGCGTTCAGGCTCCGGTCAGTTTTGTTGGGTATCCAGACTCCGGTTATTATGTTGAGCGTTCAGGCTCCGGTCAGTTTCGTTGGGTATCCAGACCCCTGTTATTATGTTGAGCGTTCAGGCTCCGGTCAGTTTTGTTTGGTATCCAGACTTCGGTTATTACATTGAGTGTTTAGGCTCCGGTCAGTTTCGTTTGGTATCCAGACTTCAGTTATTACGTTGAGCATTCAGGCCCCTGTCAGTTTCGTTGGGTATCCAGACTCCGATTTTTACGTTGAGCGTTCAGGCTCCGGGCAGTTTTGTTGGGTATCCAGACTCTGGTTTTTACATTGAGCGTTCAGGCTCCGGTCAGTTTTGTTGGGTATCCAGACTCCGGTTATTACGTTAAGCGTTCAGGCTCCGGTCAGTTTCGTTGGGTATCCAGACTCCGGTTATTACGTTGAGCTTTCAGGCTCCGGTCAGTTTCGTTGGGTATCCAGACTCTGGTCTTTACTTTGAGCGTTCAGGCTCCGGTCAGTTTCGTTGGGTATCCAGACTCCAGTTATTACGTTGAGCGTTCAGGCTCCGGTCAGTTTCGTTAGGTATCCGGACTCCGGTTATTACGTTGAGCGTTCGGGCTCCGGTCAGTTTCGTTTGGTATCCAGACTCCGGTTTTTATGTTGAGCGTTCAGGCTCCGGTCAGTTTTGTTGGGTATCCAGACTCCGGTTATTATGTTGAGCGTTCAGGCTCCGGTCAGTTTCGTTGGGTATCCGAACTTCGGTTATTACGTTGAGCGTTCAAGCTCCGATCAGTTTCGTTGTGTATCCAGATTCCGGTTATTACGTTGAGCGTTCAGGCTCCTGTCAGTTTCGTTGGGTATCTAGACTCCGGTTATTACGTTGAACGTTTAGACTCCGGTCAGTTTCGTTGGGTATCCAGACTCCAGTTTTTACGTTGAGCGTTCAGGCTCCGGTCAGTTTTATTGGGTATCCAGACTCCGGTTATTACGTTGAGCGTTCAGGCTCCGGTCAGTTTCGTTGTGTATCCAGACTCCAGTTATTACGTTGAGCGTTCAGCCTCCGGTTAGTTTCGTTGGGTATCCAGACTCCGGTTTTTACGTTGAGCGTTCAGGCTCCGGTCAGTTTTGTTGGGTATCCAGACTCCGGTTATTATGTTGAGCGTTCAGGCTCCGGTCAATTTCGTTGGGTATCCAGACCCCTGTTATTATGTTGAGCGTTCAGGCTCCGGTCAGTTTCGTTGGGTATCCAGACTCCGGTTTTTACGTTGAGCGTTCAGGCACCGGTCAGTTTTTTTGGGTATCCAGACTCCGGTTATTACATTGAGCGTTCAGGCCCCGGTCAGTTTCGTTGGGTATCCAGACTCTGATTTTTACGTTGAGCGTTCAGGCTCCGGGCAGTTTTGTTGGGTATCCAGACTCTGGTTTTTACATTGAGCGTTCAGGCTCCGGTCAGTTTTGTTGGGTATCCAGACTCCGGTTATTACGTTAAGCGTTCAGGCTCCGGTCAGTTTCGTTGGGTATCCAGACTCCGGTTATTACGTTGAGCTTTCAGGCTCCGGTCAGTTTCGTTGGGTATCCAGACTCTGGTTTTTACTTTGAGCGTTCAGGCTCCGGTCAGTTTCGTTGGGTATCCAGACTCCAGTTATTACATTGAGCGTTCAGGCTCCTGTCAGTTTCGTTGGATATCCAGACTCCGGTTATTACGTTGAACGTTCAGACTCCGGTCAGTTTCGTTGGGTATCCAGACTCCAGTTTTTACGTTGAGCGTTCAGGCTCTGGTCAGTTTTATTGGGTATCCAGACTCCGGTTATTACGTTGAGCGTTCAGGCTCCGGTCAGTTTCGTTGTGTATCCAGACTCCAGTTATTATGTTGAATGTTCAGGCTCCTGTCAGTTTCGTTGGGTATCCAGACTCCGGTTATTACGTTGAACGTTTAGACTCCGGTCAGTTTCGTTGGGTATCCAGACTCCAGTTTTTACGTTGAGCGTTCAGGCTCCGGTCAGTTTTATTGGGTATCCAGACTCCGGTTATTACGTTGAGCGTTCAGGCTCCGGTCAGTTTCGTTGTGTATCCAGACTCCAGTTATTACGTTGAGCGTTCACGCTCCGGTAAGTTTTGTTGGGTATCCAGACTCCGGTTTTTACGTTGAGCGTTCAGGCTCCGGTCAGTTTTGTTGAGTATCCAGACTCCGGTTATTACGTTGAGCGTTCAGGCTCCGGTCAGTTTCGTTGTGTATCCAGACTCCAGTTATTATGTTGAGCGTTTAGGCTCCGGTCAGTTTCGTTGGGTATCCAGACTCCGGTTTTTACGTTGAGCGTTCAGGCACCGGTCAGTTTTTTTGGGTATCCAGACTCCGGTTATTACATTGAGCGTTCAGGCTCCGGTCAGTTTCGTTGTGTATCCAGACTCCAGTTATTACGTTGAGCGTTCAGCCTCCGGTTAGTTTCGTTGGGTATCCAGACTCCGGTTTTTACGTTGAGCGTTCAGGCTCCGGTCAGTTTTGTTGGGTATCCAGACTCCGGTTATTATGTTGAGCGTTCAGGCTCCGGTCAGTTTCGTTGGGTATCCAGACCCCTGTTATTATGTTGAGCGTTCAGGCTCCGGTCAGTTTTGTTTGGTATCCAGACTTCGGTTATTACATTGAGTGTTTAGGCTCCGGTCAGTTTCGTTTGGTATCCAGACTTCAGTTATTACGTTGAGCATTCAGGCCCCTGTCAGTTTCGTTGGGTATCCAGACTCCGATTTTTACATTGAGCGTTCAGGCTCCGGGCAGTTTTGTTGGGTATCCAGACTCTGGTTTTTACATTGAGCGTTCAGGCTCCGGTCAGTTTTGTTGGGTATCCAGACTCCGGTTATTACGTTAAGCGTTCAGGCTCCGGTCAGTTTCGTTGGGTATCCAGACTCCGGTTATTACGTTTAGCTTTCAGGCTCCGGTCAGTTTCGTTGGGTATCCAGACTCTGGTTTTTACTTTGAGCGTTCAGGCTCCGGTCAGTTTCGTTGGGTATCCAGACTCCAGTTATTACGTTGAGCGTTCAGGCTCCGGTCAGTTTCGTTGGGTATCCGGACTCCGGTTATTACGTTGAGCGTTCGGGCTCCGGTCAGTTTCGTTGGGTATCCAGACTCCGGTTTTTATGTTGAGCGTTCAGGCTCCGGTCAGTTTTGTTGGGTATCCAGACTCCGGTTATTATGTTGAGCGTTCAGGCTCCGGTCAGTTTCGTTGGGTATCCGAACTTCGGTTATTACGTTGAGCGTTCAAGCTCCGATCAGTTTCGTTGTGTATCCAGATTCCGGTTATTACGTTGAGCGTTCAGGCTCCTGTCAGTTTCGTTGGGTATCCAGACTCCGGTTATTACGTTGAACGTTTAGACTCCGGTCAGTTTCGTTGGGTATCCAGACTCCAGTTTTTACGTTGAGCGTTCAGGCTCCGGTCAGTTTTATTGGGTATCCAGACTCCGGTTATTACGTTGAGCGTTCAGGCTCCGGTCAGTTTCGTTGTGTATCCAGACTCCAGTTATTACGTTGAGCGTTCAGCCTCCGGTTAGTTTCGTTGGGTATCCAGACTCCGGTTTTTACGTTGAGCGTTCAGGCTCCGGTCAGTTTTGTTGGGTATCCAGACTCCGGTTATTATGTTGAGCGTTCAGGCTCCGGTCAGTTTCGTTGGGTATCCAGACCCCTGTTATTATGTTGAGCGTTCAGGCTCCGGTCAGTTTTGTTTGGTATCCAGACTTCGGTTATTACATTGAGTGTTTAGACTCCGGTCAGTTTCGTTTGGTATCCAGACTTCAGTTATTACGTTGAGCATTCAGGCCCCTGTCAGTTTCGTTGGGTATCCAGACTCTGATTTTTACGTTGAGCGTTCAGGCTCCGGGCAGTTTTGTTGGGTATCCAGACTCTGGTTTTTACATTGAGCGTTCAGGCTCCGGTCAGTTTTGTTGGGTATCCAGACTCCGGTTATTACGTTAAGCGTTCAGGCTCCGGTCAGTTTCGTTGGGTATCCAGACTCCGGTTATTACGTTGAGCTTTCAGGCTCCGGTCAGTTTCGTTGGGTATCCAGACTCTGGTTTTTACTTTGAGCGTTCAGGCTCCGGTCAGTTTCGTTGGGTATCCAGACTCCAGTTATTACATTGAGCGTTCAGGCTCCTGTCAGTTTCGTTGGGTATCCAGACTCCGGTTTTTACGTTAAGCGTTCAGGCTCCGGGCAGTTTTGTTGGGTATCCAGACTCTGGTTTTTACATTGAGCGTTCAGGCTCCGGTCAGTTTTGTTGGGTATCCAGACTCCGGTTATTACGTTAAACGTTCAGGCTCCGGTCAGTTTCGTTGGGTATCCAGACTCCGGTTATTACGTTGAGCTTTCAGGCTCCGGTCAGTTTCGTTGGGTATCCAGACTCTGGTTTTTACTTTGAGCGTTCAGGCTCCGGTCAGTTTCGTTGGGTATCCAGACTCCAGTTATTACGTTGAGCGTTCAGGCTCCGGTCAGTTTCGTTGGGTATCCGGACTCCGGTTATTACGTTGAGCGTTCGGGCTCCGGTCAGTTTCGTTGGGTATCCAGACTCCGGTTTTTATGTTGAGCGTTCAGGCTCCGGTCAGTTTTGTTGGGTATCCAGACTCCGGTTATTATGTTGAGCGTTCAGGCTCCGGTCAGTTTCGTTGGGTATCCGAACTTCGGTTATTACGTTGAGCGTTCAAGCTCCGATCAGTTTCGTTGTGTATCCAGATTCCGGTTATTACGTTGAGCGTTCAGGCTCCTGTCAGTTTCGTTGGGTATCCAGACTCCGGTTATTACGTTGAACGTTTAGACTCCGGTCAGTTTCGTTGGGTATCCAGACTCCAGTTTTTACGTTGAGCGTTCAGGCTCCGGTCAGTTTTATTGGGTATCCAGACTCCGGTTATTACGTTCAGCGTTCAGGCTCCGGTCAGTTTCGTTGTGTATCCAGACTCCAGTTATTACGTTGAGCGTTCAGGCTCCGGTAAGTTTTGTTGGGTATCCAGACTCCGTTTTTTACGTTGAGCGTTCAGGCTCCGGTCAGTTTTGTTGAGTATCCAGACTCCGGTTATTACGTTGTGCGTTCAGGCTCGGTCAGTTTCGTTGTGTATCCAGACTCCAGTTATTATGTTGAGCGTTTAGGCTCCGGTCAGTTTTGTTGGGTATCCAGACTCCGGTTTTTACGTTGAGCGTTCAGGCACCGGTCAGTTTTTTTGGGTATCCAGACTCCGGTTATTACATTGAGCGTTCAGGCTCCGGTCAGTTTCGTTGTGTATCCAGACTCCAGTTATTACGTTGAGCGTTCAGCCTCCGGTTAGTTTCGTTGGGTATCCAGACTCCGGTTTTTACGTTGAGCGTTCAGGCTCCGGTCAGTTTTGTTGGGTATCCAGACTCCGGTTATTATGTTGAGCGTTCAGGCTCCGGTCAGTTTCGTTGGGTATCCAGACCCCTGTTATTATGTTGAGCGTTCAGGCTCCGGTCAGTTTTGTTTGGTAT
The DNA here is from genome assembly GCA_963859935.3 of Lathyrus sativus. Classification (NCBI taxonomy): domain Eukaryota; kingdom Viridiplantae; phylum Streptophyta; class Magnoliopsida; order Fabales; family Fabaceae; genus Lathyrus; species Lathyrus sativus. The sequence continues at coordinate 270,453 of CAWUDS030000750.1, forward strand.
CCAGACTTCGGTTATTACATTGAGTGTTTAGACTCCGGTCAGTTTCGTTTGGTATCCAGACTTCAGTTATTACGTTGAGCATTCAGGCCCCTGTCAGTTTCGTTGGGTATCCAGACTCTGATTTTTACGTTGAGCGTTCAGGCTCCGGGCAGTTTTGTTGGGTATCCAGACTCTGGTTTTTACATTGAGCGTTCAGGCTCCGGTCAGTTTTGTTGGGTATCCAGACTCCGGTTATTACGTTAAGCGTTCAGGCTCCGGTCAGTTTCGTTGGGTATCCAGACTCCGGTTATTACGTTGAGCTTTCAGGCTCCGGTCAGTTTCGTTGGGTATCCAGACTCCAGTTATTACGTTGAGCGTTCAGGCTCCGGTCAGTTTCGTTAGGTATCCGGACTCCGGTTATTACGTTGAGCGTTCGGGCTCCGGTCAGTTTCGTTGGGTATCCAGACTCCGGTTTTTATGTTGAGCGTTCAGGCTCCGGTCAGTTTTGTTGGGTATCCAGACTCCGGTTATTATGTTGAGCGTTCAGGCTCCGGTCAGTTTCGTTGGGTATCCGAACTTCGGTTATTACGTTGAGCGTTCAAGCTCCGATCAGTTTCGTTGTGTATCCAGATTCCGGTTATTACGTTGAGCGTTCAGGCTCCTGTCAGTTTCGTTGGGTATCTAGACTCTGGTTATTACGTTGAACGTTTAGACTCCGGTCAGTTTCGTTGGGTATCCAGACTCCAGTTTTTACGTTGAGCGTTCAGGCTCCGGTCAGTTTTATTGGGTATCCAGACTCCGGTTATTACGTTGAGCGTTCAGGCTCCGGTCAGTTTCGTTGTGTATCCAGACTCCAGTTATTACGTTGAGCGTTCAGGCTCCGGTAAGTTTTGTTGGGTATCCAGACTCCGGTTTTTACGTTGAGCGTTCAGGCTCCGGTCAGTTTTGTTGAGTATCCAGACTCCGGTTATTACGTTGTGCGTTCAGGCTCGGTCAGTTTCGTTGTGTATCCAGACTCCAGTTATTATGTTGAGCGTTTAGGCTCCGGTCAGTTTCGTTGGGTATCCAGACTCCGGTTTTTACGTTGAGCGTTCAGGCACCGGTCAGTTTTTTTGGGTATCCAGACTCCGGTTATTACATTGAGCGTTCAGGCTCCGGTCAGTTTCGTTGTGTATCCAGACTCCAGTTATTACGTTGAGCGTTCAGCCTCCGGTTAGTTTCGTTGGGTATCCAGACTCCGGTTTTTACGTTGAGCGTTCAGGCTCCGGTCAGTTTTGTTGGGTATCCAGACTCCGGTTATTATGTTGAGCGTTCAGGCTCCGGTCAGTTTCGTTGGGTATCCAGACCCCTGTTATTATGTTGAGCGTTCAGGCTCCGGTCAGTTTTGTTTGGTATCCAGACTTCGGTTATTACATTGAGTGTTTAGGCTCCGGTCAGTTTCGTTTGGTATCCAGACTTCAGTTATTACGTTGAGCATTCAGGCCCCTGTCAGTTTCGTTGGGTATCCAGACTCCGATTTTTACATTGAGCGTTCAGGCTCCGGGCAGTTTTGTTGGGTATCCAGACTCTGGTTTTTACATTGAGCGTTCAGGCTCCGGTCAGTTTTGTTGGGTATCCAGACTCCGGTTATTACGTTAAGCGTTCAGGCTCCGGTCAGTTTCGTTGGGTATCCAGACTCCGGTTATTACGTTTAGCTTTCAGGCTCCGGTCAGTTTCGTTGGGTATCCAGACTCTGGTTTTTACTTTGAGCGTTCAGGCTCCGGTCAGTTTCGTTGGGTATCCAGACTCCAGTTATTACGTTGAGCGTTCAGGCTCCGGTCAGTTTCGTTGGGTATCCGGACTCCGGTTATTACGTTGAGCGTTCGGGCTCCGGTCAGTTTCGTTGGGTATCCAGACTCCGGTTTTTATGTTGAGCGTTCAGGCTCCGGTCAGTTTTGTTGGGTATCCAGACTCCGGTTATTATGTTGAGCGTTCAGGCTCCGGTCAGTTTCGTTGGGTATCCGAACTTCGGTTATTACGTTGAGCGTTCAAGCTCCGATCAGTTTCGTTGTGTATCCAGATTCCGGTTATTACGTTGAGCGTTCAGGCTCCTGTCAGTTTCGTTGGGTATCCAGACTCCGGTTATTACGTTGAACGTTTAGACTCCGGTCAGTTTCGTTGGGTATCCAGACTCCAGTTTTTACGTTGAGCGTTCAGGCTCCGGTCAGTTTTATTGGGTATCCAGACTCCGGTTATTACGTTGAGCGTTCAGGCTCCGGTCAGTTTCGTTGTGTATCCAGACTCCAGTTATTACGTTGAGCGTTCAGCCTCCGGTTAGTTTCGTTGGGTATCCAGACTCCGGTTTTTACGTTGAGCGTTCAGGCTCCGGTCAGTTTTGTTGGGTATCCAGACTCCGGTTATTATGTTGAGCGTTCAGGCTCCGGTCAGTTTCGTTGGGTATCCAGACCCCTGTTATTATGTTGAGCGTTCAGGCTCCGGTCAGTTTTGTTTGGTATCCAGACTTCGGTTATTACATTGAGTGTTTAGACTCCGGTCAGTTTCGTTTGGTATCCAGACTTCAGTTATTACGTTGAGCATTCAGGCCCCTGTCAGTTTCGTTGGGTATCCAGACTCTGATTTTTACGTTGAGCGTTCAGGCTCCGGGCAGTTTTGTTGGGTATCCAGACTCTGGTTTTTACATTGAGCGTTCAGGCTCCGGTCAGTTTTGTTGGGTATCCAGACTCCGGTTATTACGTTAAGCGTTCAGGCTCCGGTCAGTTTCGTTGGGTATCCAGACTCCGGTTATTACGTTGAGCTTTCAGGCTCCGGTCAGTTTCGTTGGGTATCCAGACTCTGGTTTTTACTTTGAGCGTTCAGGCTCCGGTCAGTTTCGTTGGGTATCCAGACTCCAGTTATTACATTGAGCGTTCAGGCTCCTGTCAGTTTCGTTGGGTATCCAGACTCCGGTTTTTACGTTAAGCGTTCAGGCTCCGGGCAGTTTTGTTGGGTATCCAGACTCTGGTTTTTACATTGAGCGTTCAGGCTCCGGTCAGTTTTGTTGGGTATCCAGACTCCGGTTATTACGTTAAACGTTCAGGCTCCGGTCAGTTTCGTTGGGTATCCAGACTCCGGTTATTACGTTGAGCTTTCAGGCTCCGGTCAGTTTCGTTGGGTATCCAGACTCTGGTTTTTACTTTGAGCGTTCAGGCTCCGGTCAGTTTCGTTGGGTATCCAGACTCCAGTTATTACGTTGAGCGTTCAGGCTCCGGTCAGTTTCGTTGGGTATCCGGACTCCGGTTATTACGTTGAGCGTTCGGGCTCCGGTCAGTTTCGTTGGGTATCCAGACTCCGGTTTTTATGTTGAGCGTTCAGGCTCCGGTCAGTTTTGTTGGGTATCCAGACTCCGGTTATTATGTTGAGCGTTCAGGCTCCGGTCAGTTTCGTTGGGTATCCGAACTTCGGTTATTACGTTGAGCGTTCAAGCTCCGATCAGTTTCGTTGTGTATCCAGATTCCGGTTATTACGTTGAGCGTTCAGGCTCCTGTCAGTTTCGTTGGGTATCCAGACTCCGGTTATTACGTTGAACGTTTAGACTCCGGTCAGTTTCGTTGGGTATCCAGACTCCAGTTTTTACGTTGAGCGTTCAGGCTCCGGTCAGTTTTATTGGGTATCCAGACTCCGGTTATTACGTTCAGCGTTCAGGCTCCGGTCAGTTTCGTTGTGTATCCAGACTCCAGTTATTACGTTGAGCGTTCAGGCTCCGGTAAGTTTTGTTGGGTATCCAGACTCCGTTTTTTACGTTGAGCGTTCAGGCTCCGGTCAGTTTTGTTGAGTATCCAGACTCCGGTTATTACGTTGTGCGTTCAGGCTCGGTCAGTTTCGTTGTGTATCCAGACTCCAGTTATTATGTTGAGCGTTTAGGCTCCGGTCAGTTTTGTTGGGTATCCAGACTCCGGTTTTTACGTTGAGCGTTCAGGCACCGGTCAGTTTTTTTGGGTATCCAGACTCCGGTTATTACATTGAGCGTTCAGGCTCCGGTCAGTTTCGTTGTGTATCCAGACTCCAGTTATTACGTTGAGCGTTCAGCCTCCGGTTAGTTTCGTTGGGTATCCAGACTCCGGTTTTTACGTTGAGCGTTCAGGCTCCGGTCAGTTTTGTTGGGTATCCAGACTCCGGTTATTATGTTGAGCGTTCAGGCTCCGGTCAGTTTCGTTGGGTATCCAGACCCCTGTTATTATGTTGAGCGTTCAGGCTCCGGTCAGTTTTGTTTGGTATCCAGACTTCGGTTATTACATTGAGTGTTTAGACTCCGGTCAGTTTCGTTTGGTATCCAGACTTCAGTTATTACGTTGAGCATTCAGGCCCCTGTCAGTTTCGTTGGGTATCCAGACTCTGATTTTTACGTTGAGCGTTCAGGCTCCGGGCAGTTTTGTTGGGTATCCAGACTCTGGTTTTTACATTGAGCGTTCAGGCTCCGGTCAGTTTTGTTGGGTATCCAGACTCCGGTTATTACGTTAAGCGTTCAGGCTCCGGTCAGTTTCGTTGGGTATCCAGACTCCGGTTATTACGTTGAGCTTTCAGGCTCCGGTCAGTTTCGTTGGGTATCCAGACTCCAGTTATTACGTTGAGCGTTCAGGCTCCGGTCAGTTTCGTTAGGTATCCGGACTCCGGTTATTACGTTGAGCGTTCGGGCTCCGGTCAGTTTCGTTGGGTATCCAGACTCCGGTTTTTATGTTGAGCGTTCAGGCTCCGGTCAGTTTTGTTGGGTATCCAGACTCCGGTTATTATGTTGAGCGTTCAGGCTCCGGTCAGTTTCGTTGGGTATCCGAACTTCGGTTATTACGTTGAGCGTTCAAGCTCCGATCAGTTTCGTTGTGTATCCAGATTCCGGTTATTACGTTGAGTGTTCAGGCTCCTGTCAGTTTCGTTGGGTATCTAGACTCTGGTTATTACGTTGAACGTTTAGACTCCGGTCAGTTTCGTTGGGTATCCAGACTCCAGTTTTTACGTTGAGCGTTCAGGCTCCGGTCAGTTTTATTGGGTATCCAGACTCCGGTTATTACGTTGAGCGTTCAGGCTCCGGTCAGTTTCGTTGTGTATCCAGACTCCAGTTATTACGTTGAGCGTTCAGGCTCCGGTAAGTTTTGTTGGGTATCCAGACTCCGGTTTTTACGTTGAGCGTTCAGGCTCCGGTCAGTTTTGTTGAGTATCCAGACTCCGGTTATTACGTTGTGCGTTCAGGCTCGGTCAGTTTCGTTGTGTATCCAGACTCCAGTTATTATGTTGAGCGTTTAGGCTCCGGTCAGTTTCGTTGGGTATCCAGACTCCGGTTTTTACGTTGAGCGTTCAGGCACCGGTCAGTTTTTTTGGGTATCCAGACTCCGGTTATTACATTGAGCGTTCAGGCTCCGGTCAGTTTCGTTGTGTATCCAGACTCCAGTTATTACGTTGAGCGTTCAGCCTCCGGTTAGTTTCGTTGGGTATCCAGACTCCGGTTTTTACGTTGAGCGTTCAGGCTCCGGTCAGTTTTGTTGGGTATCCAGACTCCGGTTATTATGTTGAGCGTTCAGGCTCCGGTCAGTTTCGTTGGGTATCCAGACCCCTGTTATTATGTTGAGCGTTCAGGCTCCGGTCAGTTTTGTTTGGTATCCAGACTTCGGTTATTACATTGAGTGTTTAGACTCCGGTCAGTTTCGTTTAGTATCCAGACTTCAGTTATTACGTTGAGCATTCAGGCCCCTGTCAGTTTCGTTGGGTATCCAGACTCTGATTTTTACGTTGAGCGTTCAGGCTCCGGGCAGTTTTGTTGGGTATCCAGACTCTGGTTTTTACATTGAGCGTTCAGGCTCCGGTCAGTTTTGTTGGGTATCCAGACTCCGGTTATTACATTAAGCGTTCAGGCTCCGGTCAGTTTCGTTGGGTATCCAGACTCCGGTTATTACGTTGAGCTTTCAGGCTCCGGTTAGTTTCGTTGGGTATCCAGACTCTGGTTTTTACTTTGAGCGTTCAGGCTCCGGTCAGTTTCGTTGTGTATCCAGACTCCAGTTATTATGTTGAGCGTTTAGGCTCCGGTCAGTTTCGTTGGGTATCCAGACTCCGGTTTTTACGTTGAGCGTTCAGGCACCGGTAAGTTTTTTTGGGTATCCAGACTCCGGTTATTACATTGAGCGTTCAGGCTCCGGTCAGTTTCGTTGTGTATCCAGACTCCAGTTATTACGTTGAGCGTTCAGTCTCCGGTTAGTTTCGTTGGGTATCCAGACTCCGGTTTTTACGTTGAGCGTTCAGGCTCCGGTCAGTTTTGTTGGGTATCCAGACTCCGGTTATTATGTTGAGCGTTCAGGCTCCGGTCAGTTTCGTTGGGTATCCAGACCCCTGTTATTATGTTGAGCGTTCAGGCTCCGGTCAGTTTTGTTTGGTATCCAGACTTCGGTTATTACATTGAGTGTTTAGGCTCCGGTCAGTTTCGTTTGGTATCCAGACTTCAGTTATTACGTTGAGCATTCAGGCCCCTGTCAGTTTCGTTGGGTATCCAGACTCCGATTTTTACGTTGAGCGTTCAGGCTCCGGGCAGTTTTGTTGGGTATCCAGACTCTGGTTTTTACATTGAGCGTTCAGGCTCCGGTCAGTTTTGTTGGGTATCCAGACTCCGGTTATTACGTTAAGCGTTCAGGCTCCGGTCAGTTTCGTTGGGTATCCAGACTCCGGTTATTACGTTGAGCTTTCAGGCTCCGGTCAGTTTCGTTGGGTATCCAGACTCTGGTCTTTACTTTGAGCGTTCAGGCTCCGGTCAGTTTCGTTGGGTATCCAGACTCCAGTTATTACGTTGAGCGTTCAGGCTCCGGTCAGTTTCGTTAGGTATCCGGACTCCGGTTATTACGTTGAGCGTTCGGGCTCCGGTCAGTTTCGTTTGGTATCCAGACTCCGGTTTTTATGTTGAGCGTTCAGGCTCCGGTCAGTTTTGTTGGGTATCCAGACTCCGGTTATTATGTTGAGCGTTCAGGCTCCGGTCAGTTTCGTTGGGTATCCGAACTTCGGTTATTACGTTGAGCGTTCAAGCTCCGATCAGTTTCGTTGTGTATCCAGATTCCGGTTATTACGTTGAGCGTTCAGGCTCCTGTCAGTTTCGTTGGGTATCTAGACTCCGGTTATTACGTTGAACGTTTAGACTCCGGTCAGTTTCGTTGGGTATCCAGACTCCAGTTTTTACGTTGAGCGTTCAGGCTCCGGTCAGTTTTATTGGGTATCCAGACTCCGGTTATTACGTTGAGCGTTCAGGCTCCGGTCAGTTTCGTTGTGTATCCAGACTCCAGTTATTACGTTGAGCGTTCAGGCTCCGGTAAGTTTTGTTGGGTATCCAGACTCCGGTTTTTACGTTGAGCGTTCAGGCTCCGGTCAGTTTTGTTGAGTATCCAGACTCCGGTTATTACGTTGTGCGTTCAGGCTCGGTCAGTTTCGTTGTGTATCCAGACTCCAGTTATTATGTTGAGCGTTTAGGCTCCGGTCAGTTTCGTTGGGTATCCAGACTCCGGTTTTTACGTTGAGCGTTCAGGCACCGGTCAGTTTTTTTGGGTATCCAGACTCCGGTTATTACATTGAGCGTTCAGGCTCCGGTCAGTTTCGTTGTGTATCCAGACTCCAGTTATTACGTTGAGCGTTCAGCCTCCGGTTAGTTTCGTTGGGTATCCAGACTCCGGTTTTTACGTTGAGCGTTCAGGCTCCGGTCAGTTTTGTTGGGTATCCAGACTCCGGTTATTATGTTGAGCATTCAGGCTCCGGTCAGTTTCGTTGGGTATCCAGACCCCTGTTATTATGTTGAGCGTTCAGGCTCCGGTCAGTTTTGTTTGGTATCCAGACTTCGGTTATTACATTGAGTGTTTAGACTCCGGTCAGTTTCGTTTGGTATCCAGACTTCAGTTATTACGTTGAGCATTCAGGCCCCTGTCAGTTTCGTTGGGTATCCAGACTCTGATTTTTACGTTGAGCGTTCAGGCTCCGGGCAGTTTTGTTGGGTATCCAGACTCTGGTTTTTACATTGAGCGTTCAGGCTCCGGTCAGTTTTGTTGGGTATCCAGACTCCGGTTATTACGTTAAGCGTTCAGGCTCCGGTCAGTTTCGTTGGGTATCCAGACTCCGGTTATTACGTTGAGCTTTCAGGCTCCGGTCAGTTTCGTTGGGTATCCAGACTCTGGTTTTTACTTTGAGCGTTCAGGCTCCGGTCAGTTTCGTTGGGTATCCAGACTCCAGTTATTACATTGAGCGTTCAGGCTCCTGTCAGTTTCGTTGGATATCCAGACTCCGGTTATTACGTTGAACGTTCAGACTCCGGTCAGTTTCGTTGGGTATCCAGACTCCAGTTTTTACGTTGAGCGTTCAGGCTCTGGTCAGTTTTATTGGGTATCCAGACTCCGGTTATTACGTTGAGCGTTCAGGCTCCGGTCAGTTTCGTTGTGTATCCAGACTCCAGTTATTATGTTGAATGTTCAGGCTCCTGTCAGTTTCGTTGGGTATCCAGACTCCGGTTATTACGTTGAACGTTTAGACTCCGGTCAGTTTCGTTGGGTATCCAGACTCCAGTTTTTACGTTGAGCGTTCAGGCTCCGGTCAGTTTTATTGGGTATCCAGACTCCGGTTATTACGTTGAGCGTTCAGGCTCCGGTCAGTTTCGTTGTGTATCCAGACTCCAGTTATTACGTTGAGCGTTCACGCTCCGGTAAGTTTTGTTGGGTATCCAGACTCCGGTTTTTACGTTGAGCGTTCAGGCTCCGGTCAGTTTTGTTGAGTATCCAGACTCCGGTTATTACGTTGAGCGTTCAGGCTCCGGTCAGTTTCGTTGTGTATCCAGACTCCAGTTATTATGTTGAGCGTTTAGGCTCCGGTCAGTTTCGTTGGGTATCCAGACTCCGGTTTTTACGTTGAGCGTTCAGGCACCGGTCAGTTTTTTTGGGTATCCAGACTCCGGTTATTACATTGAGCGTTCAGGCTCCGGTCAGTTTCGTTGTGTATCCAGACTCCAGTTATTACGTTGAGCGTTCAGCCTCCGGTTAGTTTCGTTGGGTATCCAGACTCCGGTTTTTACGTTGAGCGTTCAGGCTCCGGTCAGTTTTGTTGGGTATCCAGACTCCGGTTATTATGTTGAGCGTTCAGGCTCCGGTCAGTTTCGTTGGGTATCCAGACCCCTGTTATTATGTTGAGCGTTCAGGCTCCGGTCAGTTTTGTTTGGTATCCAGACTTCGGTTATTACATTGAGTGTTTAGGCTCCGGTCAGTTTCGTTTGGTATCCAGACTTCAGTTATTACGTTGAGCATTCAGGCCCCTGTCAGTTTCGTTGGGTATCCAGACTCCGATTTTTACATTGAGCGTTCAGGCTCCGGGCAGTTTTGTTGGGTATCCAGACTCTGGTTTTTACATTGAGCGTTCAGGCTCCGGTCAGTTTTGTTGGGTATCCAGACTCCGGTTATTACGTTAAGCGTTCAGGCTCCGGTCAGTTTCGTCGGGTATCCAGACTCCGGTTATTACGTTTAGCTTTCAGGCTCCGGTCAGTTTCGTTGGGTATCCAGACTCTGGTTTTTACTTTGAGCGTTCAGGCTCCGGTCAGTTTCGTTGGGTATCCAGACTCCAGTTATTACGTTGAGCGTTCAGGCTCCGGTCAGTTTCGTTGGGTATCCGGACTCCGGTTATTACGTTGAGCGTTCGGGCTCCGGTCAGTTTCGTTGGGTATCCAGACTCCGGTTTTTATGTTGAGCGTTCAGGCTCCGGTCAGTTTTGTTGGGTATCCAGACTCCGGTTATTATGTTGAGCGTTCAGGCTCCGGTCAGTTTCGTTGGGTATCCGAACTTCGGTTATTACGTTGAGCGTTCAAGCTCCGATCAGTTTCGTTGTGTATCCAGATTCCGGTTATTACGTTGAGCGTTCAGGCTCCTGTCAGTTTCGTTGGGTATCCAGACTCCGGTTATTACGTTGAACGTTTAGACTCCGGTCAGTTTCGTTGGGTATCCAGACTCCAGTTTTTACGTTGAGCGTTCAGGCTCCGGTCAGTTTTATTGGGTATCCAGACTCCGGTTATTACGTTGAGCGTTCAGGCTCCGGTCAGTTTCGTTGTGTATCCAGACTCCAGTTATTACGTTGAGCGTTCAGCCTCCGGTTAGTTTCGTTGGGTATCCAGACTCCGGTTTTTACGTTGAGCGTTCAGGCTCCGGTCAGTTTTGTTGGGTATCCAGACTCCGGTTATTATGTTGAGCGTTCAGGCTCCGGTCAGTTTCGTTGGGTATCCAGACCCCTGTTATTATGTTGAGCGTTCAGGCTCCGGTCAGTTTTGTTTGGTATCCAGACTTCGGTTATTACATTGAGTGTTTAGACTCCGGTCAGTTTCGTTTGGTATCCAGACTTCAGTTATTACGTTGAGCATTCAGGCCCCTGTCAGTTTCGTTGGGTATCCAGACTCTGATTTTTACGTTGAGCGTTCAGGCTCCGGGCAGTTTTGTTGGGTATCCAGACTCTGGTTTTTACATTGAGCGTTCAGGCTCCGGTCAGTTTTGTTGGGTATCCAGACTCCGGTTATTACGTTAAGCGTTCAGGCTCCGGTCAGTTTCGTTGGGTATCCAGACTCCGGTTATTACGTTGAGCTTTCAGGCTCCGGTCAGTTTCGTTGGGTATCCAGACTCTGGTTTTTACTTTGAGCGTTCAGGCTCCGGTCAGTTTCGTTGGGTATCCAGACTCCAGTTATTACATTGAGCGTTCAGGCTCCTGTCAGTTTCGTTGGGTATCCAGACTCCGGTTTTTACGTTGAGCGTTCAGGCACCGGTAAGTTTTTTTGGGTATCCAGACTCCGGTTATTACATTGAGCGTTCAGGCTCCGGTCAGTTTCGTTGTGTATCCAGACTCCAGTTATTACGTTGAGCGTTCAGCCTCCGGTTAGTTTCGTTGGGTATCCAGACTCCGGTTTTTACGTTGAGCGTTCAGGCTCCGGTCAGTTTTGTTGGGTATCCAGACTCCGGTTATTATGTTGAGCGTTCAGGCTCCGGTCAGTTTCGTTGGGTATCCAGACCCCTGTTATTATGTTGAGCGTTCAGGCTCCGGTCAGTTTTGTTTGGTATCCAGACTTCGGTTATTACATTGAGTGTTTAGGCTCCGGTCAGTTTCGTTTGGTATCCAGACTTCAGTTATTACGTTGAGCATTCAGGCCCCTGTCAGTTTCGTTGGGTATCCAGACTCCGATTTTTACGTTGAGCGTTCAGGCTCCGGGCAGTTTTGTTGGGTATCCAGACTCTGGTTTTTACATTGAGCGTTCAGGCTCCGGTCAGTTTTGTTGGGTATCCAGACTCCGGTTATTACGTTAAGCGTTCAGGCTCCGGTCAGTTTCGTTGGGTATCCAGACTCCGGTTATTACGTTGAGCTTTCAGGCTCCGGTCAGTTTCGTTGGGTATCCAGACTCTGGTCTTTACTTTGAGCGTTCAGGCTCCGGTCAGTTTCGTTGGGTATCCAGACTCCAGTTATTACGTTGAGCGTTCAGGCTCCGGTCAGTTTCGTTAGGTATCCGGACTCCGGTTATTACGTTGAGCGTTCGGGCTCCGGTCAGTTTCGTTTGGTATCCAGACTCCGGTTTTTATGTTGAGCGTTCAGGCTCCGGTCAGTTTTGTTTGGTATCCAGACTCCGGTTATTATGTTGAGCGTTCAGGCTCCGGTCAGTTTCGTTGGGTATCCGAACTTCGGTTATTACGTTGAGCGTTCAAGCTCCGATCAGTTTCGTTGTGTATCCAGATTCCGGTTATTACGTTGAGCGTTCAGGCTCCTGTCAGTTTCGTTGGGTATCTAGACTCCGGTTATTACGTTGAACGTTTAGACTCCGGTCAGTTTCGTTGGGTATCCAGACTCCAGTTTTTACGTTGAGCGTTCAGGCTCCGGTCAGTTTTATTGGGTATCCAGACTCCGGTTATTACGTTGAGCGTTCAGGCTCCGGTCAGTTTCGTTGTGTATCCAGACTCCAGTTATTACGTTGAGCGTTCAGGCTCCGGTAAGTTTTGTTGGGTATCCAGACTCCGGTTTTTACGTTGAGCGTTCAGGCTCCGGTCAGTTTTGTTGAGTATCCAGACTCCGGTTATTACGTTGTGCGTTCAGGCTCGGTCAGTTTCGTTGTGTATCCAGACTCCAGTTATTATGTTGAGCGTTTAGGCTCCGGTCAGTTTCGTTGGGTATCCAGACTCCGGTTTTTACGTTGAGCGTTCAGGCACCGGTCAGTTTTTTTGGGTATCCAGACTCCGGTTATTACATTGAGCGTTCAGGCTCCGGTCAGTTTCGTTGTGTATCCAGACTCCAGTTATTACGTTGAGCGTTCAGCCTCCGGTTAGTTTCGTTGGGTATCCAGACTCCGGTTTTTACGTTGAGCGTTCAGGCTCCGGTCAGTTTTGTTGGGTATCCAGACTCCGGTTATTATGTTGAGCGTTCAGGCTCCGGTCAGTTTCGTTGGGTATCCAGACCCCTGTTATTATGTTGAGCGTTCAGGCTCCGGTCAGTTTTGTTTGGTATCCAGACTTCGGTTATTACATTGAGTGTTTAGACTCCGGTCAGTTTCGTTTGGTATCCAGACTTCAGTTATTACGTTGAGCATTCAGGCCCCTGTCAGTTTCGTTGGGTATCCAGACTCTGATTTTTACGTTGAGCGTTCAGGCTCCGGGCAGTTTTGTTGGGTATCCAGACTCTGGTTTTTACATTGAGCGTTCAGGCTCCGGTCAGTTTTGTTGGGTATCCAGACTCCGGTTATTACGTTAAGCGTTCAGGCTCCGGTCAGTTTCGTTGGGTATCCAGACTCCGGTTATTACGTTGAGCTTTCAGGCTCCGGTCAGTTTCGTTGGGTATCCAGACTCTGGTTTTTACTTTGAGCGTTCAGGCTCCGGTCAGTTTCGTTGGGTATCCAGACTCCAGTTATTACATTGAGCGTTCAGGCTCCTGTCAGTTTCGTTGGATATCCAGACTTCGGTTATTACGTTGAACGTTCAGACTCCGGTCAGTTTCGTTGGGTATCCAGACTCCAGTTTTTACGTTGAGCGTTCAGGCTCTGGTCAGTTTTATTGGGTATCCAGACTCCGGTTATTACGTTGAGCGTTCAGGCTCCGGTCAGTTTCGTTGTGTATCCAGACTCCAGTTATTATGTTGAATGTTCAGGCTCCTGTCAGTTTCGTTGGGTATCCAGACTCCGGTTATTACGTTGAACGTTTAGACTCCGGTCAGTTTCGTTGGGTATCCAGACTCCAGTTTTTACGTTGAGCGTTCAGGCTCCGGTCAGTTTTATTGGGTATCCAGACTCCGGTTATTACGTTGAGCGTTCAGGCTCCGGTCAGTTTCGTTGTGTATCCAGACTCCAGTTATTACGTTGAGCGTTCACGCTCCGGTAAGTTTTGTTGGGTATCCAGACTCCGGTTTTTACGTTGAGCGTTCAGGCTCCGGTCAGTTTTGTTGAGTATCCAGACTCCGGTTATTACGTTGAGCGTTCAGGCTCCGGTCAGTTTCGTTGTGTATCCAGACTCCAGTTATTATGTTGAGCGTTTAGGCTCCGGTCAGTTTCGTTGGGTATCCAGACTCCGGTTTTTACGTTGAGCGTTCAGGCACCGGTCAGTTTTTTTGGGTATCCAGACTCCGGTTATTACATTGAGCGTTCAGGCTCCGGTCAGTTTCGTTGTGTATCCAGACTCCAGTTATTACGTTGAGCGTTCAGCCTCCGGTTAGTTTCGTTGGGTATCCAGACTCCGGTTTTTACGTTGAGCGTTCAGGCTCCGGTCAGTTTTGTTGGGTATCCAGACTCCGGTTATTATGTTGAGCGTTCAGGCTCCGGTCAGTTTCGTTGGGTATCCAGACCCCTGTTATTATGTTGAGCGTTCAGGCTCCGGTCAGTTTTGTTTGGTATCCAGACTTCGGTTATTACATTGAGTGTTTAGGCTCCGGTCAGTTTCGTTTGGTATCCAGACTTCAGTTATTACGTTGAGCATTCAGGCCCCTGTCAGTTTCGTTGGGTATCCAGACTCCGATTTTTACATTGAGCGTTCAGGCTCCGGGCAGTTTTGTTGGGTATCCAGACTCTGGTTTTTACATTGAGCGTTCAGGCTCCGGTCAGTTTTGTTGGGTATCCAGACTCCGGTTATTACGTTAAGCGTTCAGGCTCCGGTCAGTTTCGTTGGGTATCCAGACTCCGGTTATTACGTTTAGCTTTCAGGCTCCGGTCAGTTTCGTTGGGTATCCAGACTCTGGTTTTTACTTTGAGCGTTCAGGCTCCGGTCAGTTTCGTTGGGTATCCAGACTCCAGTTATTACGTTGAGCGTTCAGGCTCCGGTCAGTTTCGTTGGGTATCCGGACTCCGGTTATTACGTTGAGCGTTCGGGCTCCGGTCAGTTTCGTTGGGTATCCAGACTCCGGTTTTTATGTTGAGCGTTCAGGCTCCGGTCAGTTTTGTTGGGTATCCAGACTCCGGTTATTATGTTGAGCGTTCAGGCTCCGGTCAGTTTCGTTGGGTATCCGAACTTCGGTTATTACGTTGAGCGTTCAAGCTCCGATCAGTTTCGTTGTGTATCCAGATTCCGGTTATTACGTTGAGCGTTCAGGCTCCTGTCAGTTTCGTTGGGTATCCAGACTCCGGTTATTACGTTGAACGTTTAGACTCCGGTCAGTTTCGTTGGGTATCCAGACTCCAGTTTTTACGTTGAGCGTTCAGGCTCCGGTCAGTTTTATTGGGTATCCAGACTCCGGTTATTACGTTGAGCGTTCAGGCTCCGGTCAGTTTCGTTGTGTATCCAGACTCCAGTTATTACGTTGAGCGTTCAGCCTCCGGTTAGTTTCGTTGGGTATCCAGACTCCGGTTTTTACGTTGAGCGTTCAGGCTCCGGTCAGTTTTGTTGGGTATCCAGACTCCGGTTATTATGTTGAGCGTTCAGGCTCCGGTCAGTTTCGTTGGGTATCCAGACCCCTGTTATTATGTTGAGCGTTCAGGCTCCGGTCAGTTTTGTTTGGTATCCAGACTTCGGTTATTACATTGAGTGTTTAGACTCCGGTCAGTTTCGTTTGGTATCCAGACTTCAGTTATTACGTTGAGCATTCAGGACCCTGTCAGTTTCGTTGGGTATCCAGACTCTGATTTTTACGTTGAGCGTTCAGGCTCCGGGCAGTTTTGTTGGGTATCCAGACTCTGGTTTTTACATTGAGCGTTCAGGCTCCGGTCAGTTTTGTTGGGTATCCAGACTCCGGTTATTACGTTAAGCGTTCAGGCTCCGGTCAGTTTCGTTGGGTATCCAGACTCCGGTTATTACGTTGAGCTTTCAGGCTCCGGTCAGTTTCGTTGGGTATCCAGACTCTGGTTTTTACTTTGAGCGTTCAGGCTCCGGTCAGTTTCGTTGGGTATCCAGACTCCAGTTATTACATTGAGCGTTCAGGCTCCTGTCAGTTTCGTTGGGTATCCAGACTCCGGTTATTACGTTGAACGTTCAGACTCCGGTCAGTTTCGTTGGGTATCCAGACTCCAGTTTTTACGTTGAGCGTTCAGGCTCCGGTCAGTTTTATTGGGTATCCAGACTCCGGTTATTACGTTGAGCGTTCAGGCTCTGGTCAGTTTCGTTGTGTATCCAGACTCCAGTTATTATGTTGAGCGTTCAGGCTCCGGTAAGTTTTGTTGGGTATCCAGACTCCGGTTTTTACGTTGAGCGTTCAGGCTCCGGTCAGTTTTGTTGAGTATCCAGACTCCGGTTATTACGTTGAGCGTTCAGGCTCCGGTCAGTTTCGTTGTGTATCCAGACTCCAGTTATTATGTTGAGCGTTTAGGCTCCGGTCAGTTTCGTTGGGTATCCAGACTCCGGTTTTTACGTTGAGCGTTCAGGCACCGGTCAGTTTTTTTGGGTATCCAGACTCCGGTTATTACATTGAGCGTTCAGGCTCCGGTCAGTTTCGTTGTGTATCCAGACTCCAGTTATTACGTTGAGCGTTCAGCCTCCGGTTAGTTTCGTTGGGTATCCAGACTCCGGTTTTTACGTTGAGCGTTCAGGCTCCGGTCAGTTTTGTTGGGTATCCAGACTCCGGTTATTATGTTGAGCGTTCAGGCTCCGGTCAGTTTCGTAGGGTATCCAGACCCCTGTTATTATGTTGAGCGTTCAGGCTCCGGTCAGTTTTGTTTGGTATCCAGACTTCGGTTATTACATTGAGCGTTCAGGCTCCGGTCAGTTTCGTTGTGTATCCAGACTCCAGTTATTACGTTGAGCGTTCAGCCTCCGGTTAGTTTCGTTGGGTATCCAGACTCCGGTTTTTACGTTGAGCGTTCAGGCTCCGGTCAGTTTTGTTGGGTATCCAGACTCCGGTTATTATGTTGAGCGTTCAGGCTCCGGTCAGTTTCGTTGGGTATCCAGACCCCTGTTATTATGTTGAGCGTTCAGGCTCCGGTCAGTTTTGTTTGGTATCCAGACTTCGGTTATTACATTGAGTGTTTAGGCTCCGGTCAGTTTCGTTTGGTATCCAGACTTCAGTTATTACGTTGAGCATTCAGGCCCCTGTCAGTTTCGTTGGGTATCCAGACTCTGATTTTTACGTTGAGCGTTCAGGCTACGGGCAGTTTTGTTGGGTATCCAGACTCTGGTTTTTACATTGAGCGTTCAGCCTCCGGTCAGTTTTGTTGGGTATCCAGACTCCGGTCATTACGTTAAGCGTTCAGGCTCCGGTCAGTTTCGTTGGGTATCCAGACTCCGGTTATTACGTTGAGCTTTCAGGCTCCGGTCAGTTTAGTTGGGTATCCAGACTCTGGTTTTTACTTTGAGCGTTCAGGCTCCGGTCAGTTTCGTTGGGTATCCAGACTCCAGTTATTACTGTTGCACCCCAAAATTTGACCAACAATTATTTATTCATTGAGTGTTTGAAAGTGGATACCTTCATCAGAAAGTTCAAGAGATCTTCAGAAGAATTGGTTGAAACCAGGGTTGTGTGCTTCATAGCTTGAAGGTTGGGGGTGCCCCTCAGATGATTCTGAGACTTTGAGAATGAACTTGATGTTTTGGAGAAAGCCTATGAGATGTCTTGATAGCCATCATGAAGCCCAGAGAAGTCATTATGCAAGAGTTCAGAGGATTCAACCATGAATGGTAGAATTAGGGTTTTGACTGGGTCAACCCTAGGATCACTGAAGATTTGGAGAAGGTTGAGACCTAATCCAGGGGCCATGAGATCATGGAATGATGCATAGAGATGTTATAAAGATGATTCCTAGACCAACTCATCATGATTGAGGAGTTTGAGAAGTTTTGAGTTAGGGTTTCCAAGGATTGTCAGTGAAAAACCCTAATTTGATCCCTATCTTCCAGGCAGTTTTAGCTCTAGATGGGATTGATATCTCATATTCCCCACAACATGAATGTTGTAGAGCTTGTTATTAGCTTTAATTTGAGTGGTGGAAGTCCTTGATAGGAGTTACAGAGCTCAAGTTATGGTTTTGACAAATTACAGGTCAGTAGAGATGTGTGAATCTGGGTCCTTGAAAGTCACCCAACTTGCAGACAACTTTTGCCCTAGTAGGTTGATTCATATGGTTTCTTGGTCAACATGAATGTTGAAGAGGATCTTCTTAGCTTTAATTTGAGTGGTAGAAGTCCTTGATTGGATTTGTGGAACTCAACTTATGGTGTGAACAAGGCAGGGGTATTTTGGTCATTTGTCAGTTATAGGTCATTTTAGCCAATGCCTAAAACTCCTATTTCCAAGCCTCAAATGGAAAAACTCAAAACATGAAAGTTGCTCAAAATGTGATTTTAAGTCTAGAAAGAAGGTCACAAATTGTTGGAAAAGCTCATAGCATGAGATTACATGATTGGTCAAAAATGAACTAAAAATGGCTTATAACTTTGAAAAGTTGAAATTGAAAAGTGATTTGGGAGATCCACAAATCCAAAATAGGTCATCCAATATATCATTTTGATTGGAAAAACCATTTTGAGAACATTGGTTTAGCTAGAATTTTCATTTGAGGTCTAAAAATGGGTGATGCTTTGAAAAGTCATTACTTGAAAAAGAAGGCAATGTTGAAAAACCCTACATAAGCCAAAAATGAACTTGTTTTTCACTCATCCACACTCAATAACTCATGTAAGGACATTTTAAGACAAAATTGCAAGGCATAACATATGGAATATGAGATTTCCAACTTGTCATCACATGAGAATTTCAAGAAACTTCCACCACATTCTAGATGAATCTAGAAGCATCTAACCATCAATATATAGAGAGTGCATCAGCAAGTGATCAGGGGTGGGTGATAGAAAGTCAAGCCAGAGGAGAGAGAGAGAGAGAGAGATAGCCATTGAAGCAATTTCTTCAAGTTCAAGCAACTCAAGAATTCTTCCACCACAAGCCTTCTCTTTCACAACAAGTGCAAACAGAAACTTGTACATCCTCAGAGGATCTCATTGAAGCCATTTCAAGCCTTGGAACCATCTCCACGAGCATCTACCACCTCTCTTTGACAGGTTGGTTTTTCTCTATGATTCCCCTAATTTATGCACTTTTCAGTAGTTTCCTAGGTATATAATTGATGCATTAGGTTAGTTGATGTAACCCTAAGAGTTAGAGCAAGATTTGTGAGGTTTCACACCAGAGCCATGGTTCTTTAATCTTCAATAACTGGCTGTTTAATGAGTTTTAGGTAACACGAATTAGGTTAGAATGACCAGGATAACATCAAGAACAAGATTGCAGCTTTAGTTTTGAGTTTAATTAGGGTTGATCTCAGAGAAAAATTTTGAACCATGGTCTTGATGCCTTCGGTTAGAATTATCTAGGGCGAGTTATGGAAAGGTGAGCGCATGGCTGTGTTCTAGGCATTTAGTAGAGCGTTTTTTGTTTTGGAATCTTGTTGAATCGTGGCGTGTGGAGAGAGATAGAGGAGCTCGAAGATTTGAGTGCATGGGAGAGGGTTCTGAAAACCCTAGGTCTCATCTGGGACGATGAAGGAGAGCCCTAGGATTAGATCCAATGTTTGACAAATTCATCTGATCCAGTGGCTGTGATTAAACCTGAGAAAGAGAGGGAAGAATTAAATATATTGAAACGCTGCGTTTCATTTAAAACCAGCGCTGGGCTCAATGTGCTATCCCCACCCCCCCTTTTTTCTGGCCCAATCATTTTAACTAGCGTGAGTTACTTGTTGCACCCCCCCTCCCTTTAATTCATTTAATTATTTTATTTTCTTCTTTTATTTTTTCTGTTTTGATTAATTCATTAAAAAATGATAAAAAATGATTTTTGACCTATTCTTTTTTCTATGATTAGATGAAAATGTTTAGAAAATTATAAAAATAAAAATGAGATTTTATTTTTAGGTTTAATATTTTTAATAGATTTTCCAAATAAATAGCTTTTATATTGTGTAATTTTGTATCATGATTTTGTAGGAATTATTTTAAGACCTTCCCTTAGGGTTTTTAATCCATTCTTTTTTGTGCAATTAGATGATGAATCATAGTTCCCCATAGGATTTTTTCTAGAATTTTAGAATTAAATTTTGATTAGTTTAATTAGGGTAGATGTAGGGTTTCCTAATTAGGGTTTAGATTGTGTTTAGGTGATGAATTCCTTTCTTTGATTAAGTTTTGTCTTGATTTTTAGGTAGAGGCCTATGTAGATGTTATGGGTAGGTGTTGAGGACCCTTGTGAATAATTGTTAGATTTTTCCCCCTTAGTTTAGTATTTTTAGGTATTTTCTGAAGTTGCCTGTTGATTTTGTCCACCCTGTGGTTATCTGTTCATCTTTGGGGTTCATTGTGGGGAATTTGTTGAGGGGCTTGTGTTGCCTTGAAGACCTTGATGGAGAGCATAATGAAGTGAAGATTGTAGATCAAGATTCAGAGACCCAGAGCTTGGCTTTTTCCCTGTCTGTGAGGTTTGAGATCCTGAAGTTTGAGGGAAGTTCATGGTGCTTTCCTGAGGAAGGCACTATGAATGACTTTCATTCTTTCTTCTCACCTCTTTCTTAAGTATCCAATGATGTTGGAGCCAACTTGTGAGTTTAATTTCTCCTGAGGAGGAATGTAAACTGATCACATGTTGCTGAGCCACATGGGATACAACTCCTAAGTGGAAGCCTCCCAGTACTTTCCTGAGGAAGGTCCTATGGGTCTATTCACTTAGTTCCCTTAGTTTATCTAGGATTTCTCAAGTATCCAATGATGTTGGAGCCAACTTGTGAGTTTAATTTCTCCTGAGGAGGAATGTAAACTGATCACATGTTGTTGAGCCACATAGGATGCAACTCCTAAGTGGAAGCCTCCTAGTACTTTCCTGAGGAAGGTCCTATGAGTCTGTTCATTTAGTTCCACTAGTTCAGATAGGATTTCCTAAATATCCAGTGATGTTGGAGCCTGCTTGTGAGTTTAATTTCTCCTGAGGAGGAATATAAACTGATCACAGTGGTTGAGCCACATAGGGTATGACTCCTGAGTATACACCTCCTAGTGCTTTCCTGAGGAAGACACTATGAGTCTGCCTACTTAGCTCCCTTTCTTTGGTAAGCTTGTTCTGAAGCTTGAAGACTGGGATTGTTTTCTCTTGTTTAGGGTTTTGCCTGAGGGCTTTGCTTAGATTTGATCAGGATTATGTGTTAAGGTTAGGATTAGAGAATAGATGATTCTTTCTCAAGTGTGTTTTGTTTGCCTGATGGCACTTCATTCCTTTTATCTGTTCATTGCTTGATAGCATGTTGTTTATCTTCAGTATGATTACTGTTATTTCATGACTGGCTTGAGGTTGAGACGAGCTTGTGGAGGCTGAAGCCCCACACACATTTCCTCCCTCACTTGCATTGCATGCACTTTACTGTTAAAGCTGACGCTTTTGTCTGTTTTGGTGTATCATTGACATGATCCCTTAGGACTCTCATTTCCTTTGATAAGGATTTGATGATAGACTTTTAGGTTGAAACCTATGCATGATAACATCTAGGAGTTCCCTGTTCAAACCTCAACCATAGGATGAATCCATGGCATGATAACAGTAGGACTTGATAGTCTCCCTCCTAGTTGAGCCATTTTTAACCAGTAGTTTCCCGAACTACGTTTGCTCTGATCTTTCATACCAGATGGAAGTACGTAGGCATAGGACGCGATATCCTAGCGAGCAACCTTCCCCAACCTTTCCCCCATAACCCGTAGTTAGCTGAACTACGTTGACTCTGATTTCTCATTCTCTGATGAGAATACGTAGGCATAAAGTGCGACGCTTTGCCGAGTCATTTTTCTTTTCTTTTTCAGCCAGCCTTGATAGGTAGATAGATTATAACCAACCCGTCCAAGTAAACAAACAAGCGAGGATCCCGTCGAGTACGACGGACGTGAGGGGTGCTAATACCTTCCCCTCGCGTAACCGACTCCCGAACCCAGACAATGGTTGCGATGACCTTGTCCTACCCTTATTCGTCAGGTTTTTCCGATCGTTTCCTTTCCCGCTCTGAGGGATAAATAACGAAAGGTGGCGACTCTTCTGTTTTGCCGGCACCTTATTTTCGCGCAAGCGACAATTACATTGAGTGTTCAGGCTCCGGTCAGTTTCGTTGGGTATCCGGACTCCGGTTATTACGTTGAGCGTTCGGGCTCCGGTCAGTTTCGTTGGGTATCCAGACTCCGGTTTTTATGTTAGGCGTTCAGGCTCCGGTCAGTTTTGTTGGGTATCCAGACTCCGGTTTTTACGTTGAGCGTTCAGGCTCCGGTCAGTTTTGTTGAGTATCCAGACTCCAGTTATTACGTTGAGCGTTCAGGCTCTGGTCAGTTTCGTTGTGTATCCAGTCTCCAGTTATTATGTTGAGCGTTTAGGCTCCGGTCAGTTTCGTTGGGTATCCAGACTCCGGTTTTTACGTTGAGCATTCAGGCACCGGTCAGTTTTTTTGGGTATCCAGACTCCGGTTATTACATTGAGCGTTCAGGCTCCGGTCAGTTTCGTTTTGTATCCAGACTCCAGTTATTACGTTGAGCGTTCAGGCTCCGGTTAGTTTCGTTGGGTATCCAGACTCCGGTTTTAACGTTGAGCGTTCAGGCTTCGGTCAGTTTTGTTGGGTATCCAGACTCCGGTTATTACGTTGAGTGTTCAGGCTCCGGTCAGTTTCGTTGGGTATCCAGACCCCTGTTATTATGTTGAGCGTTCAGGCTCCGGTCAGTTTTGTTTGGTATCCAGACTTCGGTTATTACATTGAGTGTTTAGGCTCCGGTCAGTTTCGTTTGGTATCCAGACTTCAGTTATTACGTTGAGCATTCAGGCCCCTGTCAGTTTCGTTGGGTATCCAGACTCCGATTTTTACGTTGAGCGTTCAGGCTCCGGGCAGTTTTGTTGGGTATCCAGACTCTGGTTTTTACATTGAGCGTTCAGGCTCCGGTCAGTTTTGTTGGGTATCCAGACTCCGGTTATTACGTTAAGCGTTTAGGCTCCGGTCAGTTTTGTTGGGTATCCAGACTCCGGTTATTAGGTTGAACGTTCAGGCTCCGGTCAGTTTCGTTGGGTGTCCAGACTCCGGTTGTTACGTTGAGCGTTCAGGCTCCGGTCATTTTCGATGAGCATCCAGACTCCAGTTATTACGTCGTGCGTTCAGGCTCCGGTCAGTTTCGTTGAGTATCCAGACTCCGGTTATTACGTTGAGCGTTCAGGCTCTGTTCAGTTTCGTTGCGTATCCAGACTCCGGTTTTTATGTTGAGCGTTCAGGCTCCGGTCAGTTTCGTTGGGTATCCAGACTCCGATTTTTACGTTGAGCGTTCAGGCTCCGGTCAGTTTTGCTGGGTATCCAAACTCCGATTATTACGTTGAGCGAGCAGGCTCCGGTCAGTTTCGTTGGGTATCTAGACTCCGGTTATTACATTGAGCGTTCAGGCTCTGGTCAGTTTCGTTGTGTATCCAGACTTCGGTTATTACGTTGAGCAATCTGCCTCCGGTCAGTTTCATTGCGTATCCAGACTTCGTTTTTACATTGATCGTTCAGGCTCCGGTCAGTTTCGTTGGGTATCCAGACTCCGGTTATTACGTTGAACGTTCAGGCTCCGGTCAGTTTTGTTGGCTATCCAGACTCCGGTTATTATGTTGAGCGTTCAGGCTCCGGTCAGTTTCGTTGGGTATCCGAACTTCGGTTATTACGTTGAGCGTTCAAGCTCCGGTCAGTTTCGTTGTGTATCCAGATTCTGGTTATTACGTTGAGCATTCAGGCTCCGGTCAGTTTGGTTGGGTATCCAGACTCCGGTTATTACGTTGGACGTTCAGGCTCCGGTCAGTTTCGTTGGGTGTCCAGACTCCGGTTATTACGTTGAGCGTTCAAGCTCCGGTCATTTTCGTTGAGCATCCAGACTCCAGTTATTACTTTGTGCGTTCAGGCTCCGGTCAGTTTCGTTGAGTATCCAGACTCCGGTTATTACGTTGAGCGTTCAGGCTCCGGTCAGTTTCGTTGGGTATCCAGACTCTGGTTTTTACATTGAGCGTTCAGGCTCCGGTTATTACGTTAAGCGTTTAGGCTCCGGTCAGTTTTGTTGGGTATCCAGACTCCGGTTATTACGTTGAACGTTCAGGCTCCGGTCAGTTTCGTTGGGTGTCCAGACTCCGGTTGTTACGTTGAGCGTTCAGGCTCCGGTCATTTTCGTTGAGCATCCAGACTCCAGTTATTACGTCGTGCGTTCAGGCTCCGGTCAGTTTCGTTGAGTATCCAGACTCCGGTTATTACGTTGAGCGTTCAGGCTCTGTTCAGTTTCGTTGCGTATCCAGACTCCGGTTTTTACGTTGAGCGTTCAGGCTCCGGTCAGTTTCGTTGAGTATCCAGACTCCGATTTTTACGTTGAGCGTTCAGGCTCCGGTCAGTTTTGCTGGGTATCCAAACTCCGGTTATTACGTTGAGCGAGCAGGCTCCGGTCAGTTTCGTTGGGTATCTAGACTCCGGTTATTACATTGAGCGTTCAGGCTCCGGTCAGTTTCGTTGTGTATCCAGACTTCGGTTATTACGTTGAGCAATCTGCCTCCGGTCAGTTTCGTTGCGTATCCAGACTTCGTTTTTACATTGATCGTTCAGGCTCCGGTCAGTTTCGTTGGGTATCCAGACTCCGGTTATTACGTTGAACGTTCAGGCTCCGGTCAGTTTTGTTGGCTATCCAGACTCCAGTTATTATGTTGAGCGTTCAGGCTCCGGTCAGTTTCGTTGGGTATCCGAACTTCGGTTATTACGTTGAGCATTCAAGCTCCGGTCAGTTTCGTTGTGTATCCAGATTCTGGTTATTACGTTGAGCATTCAGGCTCCGGTCAGTTTGGTTGGGTATCCAGACTCCGGTTATTACGTTGGACGTTCAGGCTCCGGTCAGTTTCGTTGGGTGTCCAGACTCCGGTTATTACGTTGAGCGTTCAAGCTCCGGTCATTTTCGTTGAGCATCCAGACTCCAGTTATTACGTTGTGCGTTCAGGCTCCGATCAGTTTCGTTGAGTATCCAGACTTCGGTTATTACGTTGAGCGTTCAGGCTCCGGTCAGTTTCGTTGGGTATCCAGACTCTGGTTTTTACTTTGAGCGTTCAGGCTCCGGTCAGTTTCGTTGGGTATCCAGACTCCGGTTTTTATGTTGAGCTTTCAGGCTCCGGTCAGTTTTGTTGGGTATCAAGACTCCGATTTTTACGTTAAGCGTTCAGGCTCCGGTTAGTTTTGTTGGGTATCCAGACTCCGGTTTTTACGTTGAGCGTTCAGGCTCCGATCTGTTTTGTTGGGTATCCAGACTCCGGTTATTACGTTGAGCGAGCAGGCTCCGGTCAGTTTCGTTGGGTATCTAGACTCCGGTTATTACGTTGAGTGTTCAGGCTCCGTTCAGTTTCGTTGTGTATCCAGACTTCGGTTATTACTTTGAGCGATCTGGCTCCGGTCAGTTTCGTTGCGTATCCAGACTTCGGTTATTACATTGATGGTTCAGGCTCAAGTCAGTTTCGTTGTGTATCCACATTCCGGTTATTACGTTGAACGTTCAGGCTCCAGTCAGTTTTGTTGGGTATCCAGACTCCGGTTATTATGTTGAGCGTTCAAGCTCCGGTCAGTTTCGTTGGGTATCCGAACTTCGGTTATTACGTTGAGCGTTCAAGCTCCGATCAGTTTCGTTGTGTATCCAGATTCCGATTATTACGTTGAGCGTTCAGGCTCCGGTCAGTTCTGTTGGTTATCCAGACTCCGGTTATTACGTTGAACGTTCAGGCTCCGGTCAGTTTCGTTGGGTGTCCAGACTCCGGTTGTTACGTTGAGCGTTCAGGCTCCGGTCATTTTCGTTGAGCATCCAGACTCCAGTTATTACGTCGTGCGTTCAGGCTCCGGTCAGTTTCGTTGAGTATCCAGACTCCGGTTATTACGTTGAGCGTTCAGGCTCTGTTCAGTTTCGTTGCGTATCCAGACTCCGGTTTTTACGTTGAGCGTTCAGGCTCCGGTCAGTTTCGTTGGGTATCCAGACTCCGATTTTTACGTTGAGCGTTCAGGCTCCGGTCAGTTTTGCTGGGTATCCAAACTCCGGTTATTACGTTGAGCGAGCAGGCTCCGGTCAGTTTCGTTGGGTATCTAGACTCCGGTTATTACATTGAGCGTTCAGGCTCCGGTCAGTTTCGTTGTGTATCCAGACTTCGGTTATTACGTTGAGCAATCTGCCTCCGGTCAGTTTCGTTGCGTATCCAGACTTCGTTTTTACATTGATCGTTCAGGCTCCGGTCAGTTTCGTTGGGTATCCAGACTCCGGTTATTACGTTGAACGTTCAGGCTCCGGTCAGTTTTGTTGGCTATCCAGACTCCGGTTATTATGTTGAGCGTTCAGGCTCCGGTCAGTTTCGTTGGGTATCCGAACTTCGGTTATTACGTTGAGCGTTCAAGCTCCGGTCAGTTTCGTTGTGTATCCAGATTCTGGTTATTATGTTGAGCATTCAGGCTCCGGTCAGTTTCGTTGGGTATCCAGACTCCGGTTATTACGTTGGACGTTCAGGCTCCGGTCAGTTTCGTTGGGTGTCCAGACTCCGGTTATTACGTTGAGCGTTCAAGCTCCGGTCATTTTCGTTGAGCATCCAGACTCCAGTTATTACGTTGTTCGTTCAGGCTCCGTTCAGTTTCGTTGAGTATCCAGACTCCGGTTATTACGTTGAGCGTTCAGGCTCCGGTCAGTTTCGTTGGGTATCCAGACTCTGGTTTTTACTTTGAGCGTTCAGGCTCTGGTCAGTTTCGTTGGGTATCCAGACTCCGGTTATTACGTTGAGCGTTCAGGCTCCGGTCAGTTTCGTTGGGTATCCGGACTCCGGTTATTACGTTGAGCGTTCAGGCTCCGGTCAGTTTCGTTGGGTATCCAGACTCCGGTTTTTATGTTGAGCGTTCAGGCTCCGGTCAGTTTTGTTAGGTATCCAGACTCCGGTTTTTACGTTGAGCGTTCAGGCTCCGGTCAGTTTTGCTGGGTATCCAGACTCCGGTTATTAGGTTGAGCGAGCAGGCTCCGGTCAGTTTCGTTGGGTATCTAGACTCCGGTTATTACGTTGAGTGTTCAGGCTCCGTTCAGTTTCGTTGTGTATCCAGACTTCGGTTATTACTTTGAGCGATCTGGCTCCGGTCAGTTTCGTTGCGTATCCAGACTTCGGTTATTACATTGATGGTTCAGGCTCAAGTCAGTTTCGTTGTGTATCCAGATTCAGGTTATTATGTTGAACGTTCAGGCTCCAGTCAGTTTTGTTGGGTATCCAGACTCCGGTTATTATGTTGAGCGTTCAAGCTCCGGTCAGTTTCGTTGGGTATCCGAACTTCGGTTATTTCGTTGAGCGTTCAAGCTCCGATCAGTTTCGTTGTGTATCCAGATTCCGGTTATTACGTTGAGCGTTCAGGCTCCGGTCAGTTTTGTTGGGTATCCAGACTCCGGTTATTACGTTGAACGTTCAGGCTCCGGTCAGTTTCATTGGGTGTCCAGACTCCGGTTGTTATGTTTAGCGTTCAGGCTCCGGTCATTTTCGTTGAGCATCCAGACTCCAGTTATTACGTTGTGCGTTCAGGCTCCGGTCAGTTTCGTTGAGTATCCAGACTCCGATTATTACGTTGAGCGTTCAGGCTCTGTTCAGTTTCGTTGCGTATCCAAACTCCGATTTTTATGTTGAGCTTTCAGGCTCCGGTCAGTTTTGTTGGGTATCCAGACTCCGATTTTTACGTTGAGCGTTCAGGCTCCGGTCAGTTTTGCTGGGTATCCAAACTCCGGTTATTACGTTGAGCGAGCAGGCTCCGGTCAGTTTCGTTGGGTATCTAGACTCCGGTTATTACGTTGAGCGTTCAGGCTCCGGTCAGTTTCATTGTGTATCCAGACTTCGGTTATTACGTTGAGCAATCTGCCTCCGGTCAGTTTCGTTGCGTATCCAGACTTCGGTTTTTACATTGATCGTTCAGGCTCCGGTCAGTTTCGTTGGGTATCCAGACTCCGGTTATTACGTTGAACGTTCAGGCTCCGGTCAGTTTTGTTGGCTATCCAGACTCCGGTTATTATGTTGAGCGTTCAGGCTCCGGTCAGTTTCGTTGGGTATCCGAACTTCGGTTATTACGTTGAGTGTTCAAGCTCCGGTCAGTTTCGTTGTGTATCCAAATTCTGGTTATTACGTTGAGCATTCAGGCTCCGGTCAGTTTCGTTGGGTATCCAGACTCCGGTTATTAAGTTGAACGTTCAGGCTCCGGTCAGTTTCGTTGGGTGTCCAGACTCCGGTTATTACGTTGAGCGTTCAAGCTCCGGTAATTTTCGTTGATCATCCATACTCCAGTTATTACGTTGTGCGTTCAGGCTCCGGTCAGTTTCGTTGAGTATCCAGACTCCGGTTATTACGTTGAGCGTTCAGGCTCCGGTCAGTTTTGTTGGGTATCCAGACTCCGGTTATTATGTTGAGGGTTCAGGCTCCGGTCAGTTTTGTTGGGTATCCAGACTTCGGTTATTATGTTGAGCGTTCAAGCTTCGTTCAGTTTCGTAGGGTATCCAGACTCCGGTTATTACGTTGAGCGTTCAGGCTCCGGTCAGTTTCGTTGGGTATCCAGACTCTGGTTATTACGTTTAGCGTTTAGGCTCTGGTCAGTTTCGTTGGATATTCAGACTCCGGTTATTACGTTGAGCGTTCAGGCTCTGGTCAATTTCCTTGGGTATCCAGACTCCAGTTATTACGTTGATCGTTCAGGCTCCGGTCAGTTTCATTGGGTATCCAGACTCCGGTTTTTACGTTGAGCGTTCAGACTCCGGTTGTAACACCCATTTTAATTATTTAGTCATTTTATTATTATTTTAAATATTATGTGTTGGTGTGCCCTTTGGTGGGGGTGTATTTGGTGATGTTTGGTGGGTGTCCCTAATGTGGGAGGATTATTGGTGGTGTTTTGGTGAATATAATAATATAGTGTATAATATTAATATTGGTGGGAATATTATTATTATTATTATATTTATTATAGTTACTATTGTTATTAATATTATTATTATTTTGGTGAGATAATAATATTATTATTATTATTATTATTTTATTAAGTTATTATTATTATTATTAAGTTATTATTATTATTGGGATTAGAGAATTAAAATAGATAATGTGAGGGGTTAGTAGTTTTACGATACATTGTGAGAAGTTAGAGAAAGTGGAAAAAGAACGATAGAAAGGAGAGAAGTGAGAAGAACGGAAAAGGGAGCGAAGAACGAAGGAACGGGGGAAAATCAGAATTGGCCAAACCTTGGAGGGTTCTTTCATCGATCAACCGATTAACAAGGTAAGGGGGGAGAAACTTGATTGGGAAATGGTTTATACATGTATAGGGTAGTTGGGGATTCCTTAACCCCGTAGAAAGATCATCTATATATGATATTGTGAGTTGATATGTTGTGATTGATGACGACTGTTGATAATTGGATAGTAATCGTTGAATGAATTGTTGTTTGTGGTTAATTTGGCGTATAGGTTGAGTTATGATTTTAGGGGAGGTTCTGTGTGACCTTTTGAGGTATCGGTAGAATATGTAGGCGTTGATTTTGGGAATAGGATTTAGAAACTGAGTGTTCGTGGTAATGTGCAAGATTGTTACTAGAATAGACTGAGAATCTGAGTTGAGATGATAGGCACAATTTGGCCTAGAATAGCACTGCAGAATTGTGAGGAAACTGATGAATCACAGCATTCGCTGGGCTTCGCCTGGCGAATGTTGGCGAAGCTTCGCCTGGCGAAGGGAGGTGAGAGTTCGCCTGGCGAGCTGAGGTGAGTGGCAGCGAATAATTCAGAATTAAGTCCCAGACCTAAAGGGTAGGAACTTCGCCTGGCAAGTGTGGCCAGCGAAGGTTCGCCTGGCGAGTGCACGATAGTGAAATGAGGGCTTCGCCAGCAGGTTCGCCTGGCGAATGCCAGCGAAGGTTCGCTTCTCTTCGCCTGGCGAATGCCAGCGAACGTAGCAGAACCAGAATGTGATTTTTGTGATGTTTTGGCCTTGAGCTTGGGCTTGTGTGATCCCTTTGGCCTTGATGCACTGTAAGAATGATGAGTGTGGGAACTAACTTGTGTACTTGGTGATAGTGCATGTTTCCCGTAATAATGACTAGTGGACAATTAGTTGATATATATGTATATAGTGATCAGTAGGATCGTGTATCCCCGAGTAGTGGGATGTGTTTGTATCTTGGTGATAGAATACGAACTTGTTTACTAACTGATTGATTTATATGGTGTTGGTGCACGTTATATCTATGCATATATATGTGATGTATAATGATACGATCAGGTGGATCGTGTGCACTTAGTGTGCCTGAACATAATAGTTATGCATTGGTGTGTGCATATCATGGTGTCTTGGTGGGATGGATCATGTCTCGGATGGAGCGTAAGTGATCTGCCCGTACTCCTTTGTGGAGAATGGTGGGGTTGAATCATGTCTCGGATGGAGCGTAAGTGATTCACCCGTACTCCTTTGTGGAGAATGGTGGGGGATAGATCATGTCTCAGGAGGAGCGTAAGTGATCTATCCAGGTTCGATTGAATGAACCAACGAGTCGGTACCGCATGCATGGTGTTGAGTTGCATTTTGCATTATAATATGTTATATTGTAATTTGAACAGTAGGTTCGTCATATGGTGTTGTTAGGGGTGAATCTTGGTGTGCTGGTGTGTTGTACTACCTTATTTACATGTATTACATTACCATTATATTTTTTGATCATGTTTTCTCACCCCTTTGTTGTTGTTGTGGTCTGTGCTTCTTCAGAAGTACAGATAATCCAGGTGCTTCGCTAGCTTGGATATTGGTGTGATTGTCGAGTCTAGGATGCTCTGATACGTAGCACGAGACTTGGGTGTTTTTATTTGTTTTATGTTGAACTTATATTTTATTTCCCTGTGAACGTATCAAACTTTTATTGAATTTTATTATTTAACATTCCGCTGTATTTGGAGAAAAACCTTTCTATAAGGAAACGTTGTTTTTATGTGATATCCCACTTGGGAGAATTGGAACTCTGATTTTGTTTATTTATAATGTTTATTAATTTAGATGATTTTGGGAAGTGGGGTGTTACAATTGGTATCAGAGCAGGTCGGTCCGTCCGGCCGGTGTTGTTGAGTCGAGTTGAGTCTGTCCTTTATGATGTAGTTGAATATCTTTTAACCTGGTGTTGTTCTTTTGAGAAGTATGGCAGGAAGGAACGATGCTGCATTGGCTGCTGCTATGCAAGCAATGGCGCAGGCGGTTGCTAATCAGAATCAAACTGCAGATGCCCAATTCAGGAGTTTGGCGCAGTTTCGGAGCAACAAGCCGCCAACATTTGAAGGAGGAATTCTGGACCCTGAAGTTGCTCAGGAGTGGCTGAAGGCAATTGAAAAGATCTTCAGGACTATGGAATGTAGCGATGAACAAAAGGTGAGGTTTGGTACTCACATGCTGGAGGGTGAAGCTGAAGCCTGGTGGGACAATAGTCGCCAAAGGTTGGAAGCTGCTGGAACTACCATTACTTGGGAGGTGGTTCGAAAAGGTTTTCTGGAGAAGTATTTCCCGGAAGATATCCGAAGCGCTAAGGAAATTGAATTCTTAGAGCTGAAACAGGGTAGCATGACTGTAGCAGAATATGCTGCCAAGTTTGAGGAGCTGGTGCAGTATTGTCCCCACTATAATGTGGAAGGGGCAATGACCTCTAAGTGTTTAAAGTTTGAGAATGGACTGCGTCCAGAGATTAAGTTGGGGATTGCTTGTCAGAAGATCAGGAGCTATCCTGAGCTAGTAAGCAGGAGCAGAATCTATGACAACGATAACCGGGCAAGGATTGCGCACTACAAAGTTGTTAATGACCGGAAGGGTAAGCAGAGGTTTAGTGGTACTCCTTATAGTGTTGCTGCTGATAAGGGAAAACGTAAAGCTGTTGTTGATAAGAAGCCTAGAGATGGGAGAGCATCTGCTGAAGGGAAATGTTTTCGGTGCGGTGGTATGGGACACCGTGCTAATGATTGTCCTAATGAGGCCAAGAAATTTTTTAAGTGTAGGAAACTAGGTCATGTGATAGCTGATTGCAGAGCAACTATGCCGACTTGTTATAACTGTGGTGAGAAGGGTCATATCAGTACACATTGTGAGAAGCCGAAGAAGCCTCAAACGTCTCCGGCTGGTGGAAAAGTGTTTGCCTTGGCAGGAACTCAAGCTGCCAGTGATGAGCGTGTGATCAGAGGTACTTGTATTATCAATAATATTCCTTTGATTGCTATTATTGATACGGGTGCAACGCACTCGTTTATTTCTGTAGATTGTGTGGAGAGGATAGGTTTGGTGCCGTCCACTCTGGAGATACAGATGACTATTGAGACACCCTCTATAGGTTCAGTGACTACTTCTTTGGTATGCCTGAAGTGTCCGCTGACTATTTTCGGTAGAGAATTTGGAGTGGATCTGATTTGTCTACCACTTGGTAAGTTGGATGTTATTCTGGGTATGAACTGGTTAGAGTTCAACCGAGTCTACATCGATTGTTTTCGGAAGGAATTGTTGTTCCTGACCCTTGAAGAGGAAGTTGTGGCAAGTTCTTTGTCTAATAAAGAATTGAGGGCCTTGTTGGAAGATGAAACTAGAGTGTTTGCTTTATTTGCAACTTTATCGATGGATAACAAAGTGCCAATGGAGGAATTAGCAGTGGTGAATGAATTTCCAGAAGTGTTTCCTGACGACATTACGGAATTGCCTCCGACGCGAGAAGTAGAATTTGGTATTGATCTTGTTCCTGGTACGAGACCTATTTCTATGGTGCTGTACAGGATGTCTGCCGTGGAATTGGCTGAGTTGAAGTCTCAGATTGGAGAATTGTTGGATAGAAAGTTTATTAGACCAAGTGTATCGCCGTGGGGAGCTCCAGTGTTGTTGGTGAAGAAGAAGGATGGTAGTATGCGTCTGTGCATCGATTACCGTCAATTGAATAAAGTGACTATTAAGAATAAGTATCCTTTACCTAGGATTGATGATTTGATGGACCAGCTGGTGGGAGCTCGTGTATTTAGTAAGATCGACTTAAGATCGGGTTATCATCAGATGAGAGTAAAAGAAGGTGATATTCAGAAGACTGCCTTTAGGACTCGATATGGACATTACGAATATGCTGTAATGCCGTTTGGAGTGACTAATGCACCGGGAGTATTTATGGAGTATATGAACAGAATTTTCCATTCTTACTTGGATCAGTTCATTGTAGTGTTTATTGATGATATATTAATTTATTCTAAATCTGATGAAGAGCATGCAGGACATCTGAGAATTGCCTTGCAAGTGTTGAAGGAAAATAAATTATTTGCTAAACTGTCAAAGTGTGACTTTTGGTTGAAGAAAGTAAGTTTCTTGGGGCATGTAATATCTGAAGATGGAATAGCGGTGGACCCGTCAAAAGTAAGTGTAGTATTGCAGTGGGAACCGCCGAAGACAGCGACAAAGATTAGAAGCTTTTGGGGTTAGCCGGTTATTACCGCAGGTTTATTGAAGGGTTCTCTAATTTGGCGTTGCCATTAACTCAGTTGACGAGAAAGAACCAAGTTTTTGTATGGGATGCTGCTTGTGAAGAAAGTTTTGAAGAGTTGAAAAAGAGATTGACTACGGCACCGGTGTTAGTGTTACCGACTCCGAGTGAACCGTTTGTGGTGTAATGTGATGCGTCTAAGATGGGATTAGGCGGGGTTCTGATGCAGAATGGTAAAGTAGTAGCATATGCATCGCGGCAATTGAGAGTGCATGAGCGAAATTATCCGACTCATGATCTTGAATTAGCTGCGGTTGTTTTTGTGTTGAAAATTTGGAGACACTATTTATATGGTTCAAGATTTGAAGTGTTTAGTGATCATAAGAGTCTGAGATACCTGTTTGATCAGAAAGAGCTGAATATGAGGCAGAGAAGATGGTTGGAATTTTTGAAGGATTATGACTTCAGTTTGAGTTATCATCCAGAAAAGGCCAATGTAGTGGCAGATGCTTTGAGTAGGAAAGCAATTCATATGGCAGCTCTGATGGTGAAAGAAATTGAGTTAATTGAACAGTTTAGAGATTTGAGCATGGTTTGTGAGACTACTGCAGATAGTGTAATGTTGGGTATGTTGCAGGTAAATAATGACTTCTTGGATATGATTAGAGAAAATCAGAAGTTGGATGTGAAATTGGTAGATTTGATGCCTGGAGTAGGGAGTGACTCCGATAGTGACTTTAAATTGGATAGTACAGGTGTGTTGAGATTTAGAGGCAGGATTTATGTACCAGATGATGAAGAATTGAAAAAGTCAATTTTGAGCGAAGGACATCGTAGTAGCCTGAGTATTCATCCGGGAGCTACGAAAATGTATCATGATTTGAAGAAATTATTTTGGTGGTCTGGTATGAAAAGAGACATAGCTCAATTTGTGTACGCCTGTTTGACATGTCAGAAGTCGAAGGTGGAACACCAGAGACCTTCTGGATTTATGCAACCATTAGAGATTCCGGTTTGGAAATGGGATTGCATTACCATGGATTTTGTGACAGGTTTGCCGAATACGGCGAGAGGTTTTGATGCTATATGGGTGATTGTGGATCGATTGACGAATTCTGCACACTTTGTGCCGCTCAATATTAGTTTTCCGTTAACGAAGCTGGCGGATATTTATATTTGGGTAATTGTGAAGTTACATGGTGTTCCGTCCAGTATTGTGTGGGATAGAGATCCACGGTTTACTTCAGAATTTTGGAAGAGCTTGCAGGAAGCTTTGGGAACTAAGTTGAAATTGAGTTCAGCTTATCATCCGCAAACTGATGGTCAGTCGGAGAGGACTATTCAGTCACTTGAAGATTTGTTGAGAGCTTGTGTATTAGAAAAGGGTGGTGCGTGGGATACTCATTTACCATTGATTGAGTTCACGTACAATAACAGTTACCATTCTAGTATCGGAATGGCACCGTTTGAAGCTTTGTATGGGAGGAGGTGTAGGACTCCTCTGTGTTGGTATGAAACTGGTGAGAATATGGTGCTTGGGCCAGAAATTGTACAGCAGACTACTGAGACAATTCAAATGATTCGTGAGAAATTGAAAGTGTCTCAGAGTAGGCAGAAAAGCTATCATGATAATCGGAGGAAAGAGTTGGAATTCTGTGTAGGTGATCACGTATTCCTAAGAGTTAATCCGATGACTGGTGTGGGTCGTGCGTTGAAATCTAAGAAGCTGGATCCTAAGTTTATTGGACCTTATGAAATTTTGCAAAGAGTTGGTGTTGTGGCCTATAGGGTGGCGTTGCCGCCTGAGTTGTCGAATCTACATGATGTGTTTCATGTGTCGCAATTGCGAAAGTATGTTTCTGATCCATCTCATGTGATTCAGAGAGATGATGTTCAGATTCGGGAGAATCTTACTGTTGAGACGATGCCGTTGAGGATCGAGGACCGTAGGATGAAACAGCTCCGAGGGAAAGAGATACCTTTGGTGAAGGTAGCTTGGGGAGGTGCTGCAGGAGGCAGTGTGACCTGGGAGTTGGAAAGCAGGATGCGAGAAGCGTATCCGGAGCTATTTCCATCAGGTAATTTTCGAGGACGAAAATAATTAAAGTGGGGGAGAGTTGTAACACCCATTTTAATTATTTAGTCATTTTATTATTATTTTAAATATTATGTGTTGGTGTGCCCTTTGGTAGGGGTGTATTTGGTGATGTTTGGTGGGTGTCCCTAATGTGGGAGGATTATTGGTGGTGTTTTGGTGAATATAATAATATAGTGTATAATATTAATATTGGTGGGAATATTATTATTATTATTATATTTATTATAGTTACTATTGTTATTAATATTATTATTATTTTGGTGAGATAATAATATTATTATTATTATTATTATTTTATTAAGTTATTATTATTATTGGGATTAGAGAATTAAAATAGATAATGTGAGGGGTTAGTAGTTTTACGATACATTGTGAGAAGTTAGAGAAAGTGGAAAAAGAACGATAGAAAGGAGAGAAGTGAGAAGAACGGAAAAGGGAGCGAAGAACGAAGGAACGGGGGAAAATCAGAATTGGCCAAACCTTGGAGGGTTCTTTCATCGATCAACCGATTAACAAGGTAAGGGGGGAGAAACTTGATTGGGAAATGGTTTATACATGTATAGGGTAGTTGGGGATTCCTTAACCCCGTAGAAAGATCATCTATATATGATATTGTGAGTTGATATGTTGTGATTGATGACGACTGTTGATAATTGGATAGTAATCGTTGAATGAATTGTTGTTTGTGGTTAATTTGGCGTATAGGTTGAGTTATGATTTTAGGGGAGGTTCTGTGTGACCTTTTGAGGTATCGGTAGAATATGTAGGCGTTGATTTTGGGAATAGGATTTAGAAACCGAGTGTTCGTGGTAATGTGCAAGATTGTTACTAGAATAGACTGAGAATCTGAGTTGAGATGATAGGCATAATTTGGCCTAGAATAGCACTGCAGAATTGTGAGGAAACTGATGAATCACAGCATTCACTGGGCTTCGCCTGGCGAATGTTGGCGAAGGGAGGTGAGAGTTCGCCTGGCGAGCTGAGGTGAGTGGCAGCGAATAATTCAGAATTAAGTCCCAGACCTAAAGGGTAGGAACTTCGCCTGGCAAGTGTGGCCAGCGAAGGTTCGCCTGGCGAGTGCACGATAGTGAAATGAGGGCTTCGCCAGCAGGTTCGCCTGGCGAATGCCAGCGAAGGTTCGCTTCTCTTCGCCTGGCGAATGCCAGCGAACGTAGCAGAACCAGAATGTGATTTTTGTGATGTTTTGGCCTTGAGCTTGGGCTTGTGTGATCCCTTTGGCCTTGATGCACTGTAAGAATGATGAGTGTGGGAACTAACTTGTGTACTTGGTGATAGTGCATGTTTCCCGTAATAATGACTAGTGGACAATTAGTTGATATATATGTATATAGTGATCAGTAGGATCGTGTATCCCCGAGTAGTGGGATGTGTTTGTATCTTGGTGATAGAATACGAACTTGTTTACTAACTGATTGATTTATATGGTGTTGGTGCACGTTATATCTATGCATATATATGTGATGTATAATGATACGATCAGGTGGATCGTGTGCACTTAGTGTGCCTGAACATAATAGTTATGCATTGGTGTGTGCATATCATGGTGTCTTGGTGGGATGGATCATGTCTCGGATGGAGCGTAAGTGATCTGCCCGTACTCCTTTGTGGAGAATGGTGGGGTTGAATCATGTCTCGGATGGAGCGTAAGTGATTCACCCGTACTCCTTTGTGGAGAATGGTGGGGGATAGATCATGTCTCAGGAGGAGCGTAAGTGATCTATCCAGGTTCGATTGAATGAACCAACGAGTCGGTACCGCATGCATGGTGTTGAGTTGCATTTTGCATTATAATATGTTATATTGTAATCTAAACAGTAGGTTCGTCATATGGTGTTGTTAGGGGTGAATCTTGGTGTGTTGGTGTGTTGTACTACCTTATTTACATGTATTACATTACCATTATATTTTTTGATCATGTTTTCTCACCCCTTTGTTGTTGTTGTGGTCTGTGCTTCTTCGGAAGTATAGATAATCCAGGTGCTTAGCTAGCTTGGATATTGGTGTGATTGTCGAGTCTAGGATGCTCTGATACGTAGCACGGGACTTGGGCGTTTTTATTTGTTTTATGTTGAACTTATATTTTATTTCCCTGTGAACGTATCAAACTTTTATTGAATTTTATTATTTAACATTCCGCTGTATTTGGAGAAAAACCTTTCTATAAGGAAACGTTGTTTTTATGTGATATCCCACTTGGGAGAATTGGAACTCTGATTTTGTTTATTTATAATGTTTATTAATTTAGATGATTTTGGGAAATGGGGTGTTACACCAGTCAGTTTTGTTGTGTATCCAGACTCCGGTTATTACGTTGAGCGTTCAGGCTCTGGTCAGTTTCATTGGGTATCCAATCTCCGGTTATTACGTTGAGCATTCAGGCTCCGGTCAGTTTCGTTGGGTATCCAGACTTCGGTTATTACGTTGAGCATTCAAGCTCCGGTCAGTTTTGTTGGGTATCCAGACTCCGGTTATTACGTTGAGCGTTCAGGCTCCGGTCAGTTTCGTTGGGTATCCAGACTCCGGTTATTACGTTGAACGTTCAGGCTCCAGTCAGTTTCGTTGGGTGTCCAGACTCTGGTTATTACGTTGAGCATTCAGGCTCCGGTCATTTTCGTTGCGCATCCAGACTCCAGTTATTACATTGTGCGTTCAGGCTCCAGTCAGTTTCGTTGAGTATCCAGACTCCGGTTATTACGTTGAGCGTTCAGGCTCCGTTCAGTTTCGTTGGGTATCCAGACTCCGGTTATTACGTT
Source organism: Lathyrus sativus (assembly GCA_963859935.3). Classification (NCBI taxonomy): domain Eukaryota; kingdom Viridiplantae; phylum Streptophyta; class Magnoliopsida; order Fabales; family Fabaceae; genus Lathyrus; species Lathyrus sativus. The sequence goes on from CAWUDS030000750.1 coordinate 308,225, forward strand.
GAGCGTTCAGGCTCCGGTTAGTTTCGTTGTGTATCCAGATTCCGATTATTACGCTGAGCGTTCAGGCTCCGGTCAGTTTCGTTGGGTATCCAGACTCCGGTTTTTACGTTGAGCGTTCAGGCTCCTGTCAGTTTTGTTGGGTATCCAGACTCCGGTTATTACGTTGAGCATTCAGGCTCCGGTCAGTTTCGTTGGATATCCGGACTCCGGTTATTACGTTGAGCGTTCAGGCTCCGGTCAGTTTCGTTGGGTATCCAGACTCCGGTTTTTACGTTGAGCGTTCAGGCTCTGGTCAATTTCTTTGGGTATCCAGACTCCGGTTATTACGTTGAGCATTCAGGCTCCGGTCAGTTTCGTTGGGTATCCAGACTCCGGTTATCACGTTAAGCGTTCAGGCTCTGGTCAGTTTCGTTGGGTAACCAGACTCCGGTTATTACTTTGAGCGTTCAGGCTCTGGTCAGTTTCGTTTGGTATCCAGACTTCAGTTATTACGTTGAGCGTCTAGGCTCCGGTCAGTTTCGTTGGGTATCCAGACTCCGGTTATTACGTTGAGCGTTTAGGCTCCGGTCAGTTTCATTGGGTATCCAGACTCCAGTTTTTACGTTGAGCGTTCAGGCTCCGGCTAGTTTTGTTGGGTATCCAGACTCCGGTTATTATCTTGAGGTTTCAGGCTCCGGTCAGTTTCGTTGGGTATCCAGACTCCAGTTTTTACGTTGAGCGTTCAGGCTCCGGTCAGTTTTGTTGGGTATCCAGACTCTGGTTATTACGTTGAGCGTTCAAACTCCGGTCAGTTTCGTTGGGTATCCAGGCTCCGGTTATTACGTTGAGCGTTCAGGCTCCGGTCAGTTTCGTTGTGTATCCAGATTCCGATTATTACGCTGAGCGTTCAGGCTCCGGTCAGTTTCGTTGGGTATCCAGACTCCGGTTTTTATGTTGAGCGTTCAGGCTCCTGTCAGTTTTGTTGGGTATCCAGACTCCGGTTATTACGTTGAGCGTTTAGGCTCCGGTCAGTTTCGTTGGATATCTGGACTCCGGTTATTACGTTGAGCGTTCAGGCTCCGGTCAATTTCGTTGGGTATCCAGACTCCGGTTTTTACGTTGAGCGTTCAGGCTCTGGTCAATTTCTTTGGGTATCCAGACTCCGGTTATTACGTTGAGCATTCAGGCTCCGGTCAGTTTCGTTGGGTATCCAGACTCCGGTTATCACGTTAAGCGTTCAGGCTCCGGTCAGTTTCGTTGGGTAACCAGACTCCGGTTATTACTTTGAGCGTTCAGGCTCTGGTCAGTTTCGTTTGGTATCCAGACTTCAGTTATTACGTTGAGCGTCTAGGCTCCGGTCAGTTTCGTTGGGTATCCAGACTCCGGTTATTACGTTGAGCGTTTAGGCTCCGGTCAGTTTCATTGGGTATCCAGACTCCAGTTTTTACATTGAGCGTTCAGGCTCCGGTCAGTTTCGTTGGGTATCCAGACTCCGGTTTTTACGTTGAGCGTTCAGGCTCTGGTCAATTTCGTTGGGTATCCAGACTCCGGTTATTACGTTGAGCATTCAGGCTCCGGTCAGTTTCGTTGGGTATCCAGACTCCGGTTATCACGTTAAGCGTTCAGGCTCCAGTCAGTTTCGTTGGGTAACCAGACTCCGTTTATTACTTTGAGCGTTCAGGCTCCGGTCAGTTTCGTTTGGTATCCAGACTTCAGTTATTACGTTGAGCGTCTAGGCTCCGGTCAGTTTCGTTGGGTATCCAGACTCCGGTTATTAAGTTGAGTGTTTAGGCTCCGGTCAGTTTCATTGGGTATCCAGACTCCAGTTTTTACGTTGAGCGTTCAGGCTCCGGCCAGTTTTGTTGGGTATCCAGACTCCGGTTATTATCTTGAGGTTTCAGGCTCCGGTCAGTTTTGTTGGGTATCCAGACTCCAGTTTTTACGTTGAGCGTTCAGGCTCCGGTCAGTTTTGTTGGGTATCCAGACTCTGGTTATTACGTTGAGCGTTCAAACTCCGGTCAGTTTCGTTGGGTATCCAGGCTCTGGTTATTACGTTGAGCGTTCAGGCTCCGGTTAGTTTCGTTGGGTATCCAGACTTCAGTTATTATGTTGAGCGTTCAGGCTCCGGTCAATTTCGTTGGGTATCCAGACTCCGGTTATTACGTTGAGCGTTCAGGCTCCGGTCAGTTTCGTTTGGTATCCAGACTTCAGTTATTACGTTGAGCGTTCAGGCTCTGGTCAGTTTCGTTGAGTATCCAGATTCCAGTTATTACGTTGAGCGTTCAGGCTTCGGTCAATTTCATTGGGTATCCAGACTCCGGTTATTACGTTGAACGTTCAGGCTCCGGTCAGTTTCGTTGGGTATCCAGACTCCGGTTATTAAGTTGAGCGTTCAGGCTCCGGTCAGTTTCGTTGGGTATCCAGACTCCAGTTTTTACGTTGAGCGTTCAGGCTCCGGTCAGTTTTGTTGGGTATCCAGACTCTGGTTATTATGTTGAGGGTTCAAGCTCCGGTCAGTTTTGTTGGGTATCCAGGTTTCGGTTATTATGTTGAGCATTCAGGCTTCGTTCAGTTTCGTAGGGTATCCAGACTCCGGTTATTACGTTGAGCGTTCAGGCTCCGGTCAGTTTCGTTGGGTATCCAGACTCTGGTTATAACGTTTAGCGTTCAGGCTCCGGTCAGTTTCATTGGATATTCAGACTCCGGTTATTACGTTGAGCGTTCAGGCTCCGGTCAGTTTCGTTGCGTATCCAGACTTCGGTTATTACATTGATCGTTCAGGCTCCGGTCAGTTTCATTGGGTATCCAGACTCCGGTTTTTATGTTGAGCGTTCAGGCTCCGGTCAGTTTTGTTGTGTATCCAGACTCCGGTTATTACGTTGAGCGTTTAGGCTCCAGTCAGTTTCATTGGGTATCCAAACTCCGGTTATTACGTTGAGCGTTCAGGCTCCGGTCAGTTTCGTTGGGTATCCAGACTTCAGTTATTACGTTGAGCATTCAAGCTCCGGTCAGTTTCGTTGGGTATCCAGACTCCGGTTATTACGTTGAGCGTTTAGGCTCCGGTCAGTTTCGTTGGGTATCCAGACTCCGGTTATTACGTTGAACGTTCAGGCTCCGGTCAGTTTCGTTGGGTGTCCAGACTCCGGTTATTACGTTGAGCATTCAGGCTCCGGTCATTTTCGTTGCGCATCCAGACTCCAGTTATTACATTGTGCGTTCAGGCTCCGGTCAGTTTCGTTGAGTATCCAGACTCCGGTTATTACGTTGAGCGTTCAAGCTCCGTTCAGTTTCGTTGGGTATCCAGACTCCGGTTATTACGTTGAGCGTTCAGGCTCCGGTCAGTTTCGTTGTGTTTCCAGATTCCGGTTATTACGCTGAGCGTTCAGGCTCCGGTCAGTTTCGTTGGGTATCCAGACTCCGGTTTTTACGTTGAGCGTTCAGGCTCCTGTCAGTTTTGTTGGGTATCCAGACTCCGGTTATTACGTTGAGCATTCAGGCTCCGGTCAGTTTCGTTGGGAATCCAGACTCCGGTTATTACGTTGAGCGTTCAGGCTCCGGTCAGTTTCGTTGGGTATCCAGACTCCGGTTTTTACGTTGAGCGTTCAGGCTCCGGTCAATTTCGTTGGGTATCCAGACTCCGGTTATTACGTTGAGCATTCAGGCTCCGGTCAGTTTTGTTGGGTATCCAGACTCCGGTTATTACGTTAAGCGTTCAGGCTCTGGTCAGTTTCGTTGGGTAACCAGACTTCGGTTATTACGTTGAGCGTTCAGGCTCCGGTCAGTTTTGTTTGGTATCCAGACTTCAGTTATTACGTTGAGCGTCCAGGCTCCGGTCAGTTTCGTTGGGTATCCAGACTCCGGTTATTACGTTGAGCGTTTAGGCTCCGGTCAGTTTCATTGGGTATCTAGACTCCAGTTTTTACGTTGAGCGTTCAGGCTCCGGCCAGTTTTGTTGGGTATCCAGACTCCGGTTATTATGTTGAGGTTTCAGGCTCCGGTCAGTTTCATTGGGTATCCAGACTCCGGTTTTTACGTTGAGCGTTCAGGCTCCGGTCAGTTTTGTTGGGTATCCAGACTCTGGTTATTACGTTGAGCGTTCAAACTCCGGTCAGTTTCGTTGGGTATCCAGGCTCTGGTTATTACGTTGAGCGTTCAGGCTCCGGTTAGTTTCGTTGGGTATCCAGACTTCAGTTATTATGTTGAGCATTCAGGCTCCGGTCAATTTCGTTGGGTATCCAGACTCTGGTTATTACGTTGAGCGTTCAGGCTCCGGTCAGTTTCGTTTGGTATCCAGACTTCAGTTATTACGTTGAGCGTTCAGGTTCTGGTCAGTTTCGTTGAGTATCCAGATTCCAGTTATTACGTTGAGCGTTCAGGCTTCGGTCAATTTCGTTGGGTATCCAGACTCCGGTTATTACGTTGAACGTTCAGGCTCCGGTCACTTTCGTTGGGTATGCAGACTCCGGTTATTAAGTTGAGCGTTCAGGCTCCGGTCAGTTTCGTTGGGTATCCAGACTCCAGTTTTTACGTTGAGCGTTCAAACTCCGGTCAGTTTCGTTGGGTATCCAGGCTCTGGTTATTACGTTGAGCGTTCAGGCTCCGGTTAGTTTCGTTGGGTATCCAGACTTCAGTTATTATGTTGAGCGTTCAGGCTCCGGTCAATTTCGTTGGGTATCCAGACTCTGGTTATTACGTTGAGCGTTCAGGCTCCGGTCAGTTTCGTTTGGTATCCAGACTTCAGTTATTACGTTGAGCGTTCAGGTTCTGGTCAGTTTCGTTGAGTATGCAGATTCCAGTTATTACGTTGAGCGTTCAGGCTTTGGTCAATTTCGTTGGGTATCCAGACTCCGGTTATTACGTTGAACGTTCAGGCTCCGGTCACTTTCGTTGGGTATCCAGACTCCGGTTATTAAGTTGAGCGTTAAGGCTCCGGTCAGTTTCGTTGGGTATCCAGACTCTAGTTTTTACGTTGACCGTTCAGGCTCCGGTCAGTTTTGTTGGGTATCCAGACTCCGGTTATTATGTTGAGGGTTCAGGCTCCGGTCAGTTTTGTTGGGTATCCAGGTTTCGGTTATTATGTTGAGCATTCAGGCTTCGTTCAGTTTCGTAGGGTATCCAGACTCCGGTTATTACGTTGAGCGTTCAGGCTCCGGTCAGTTTCGTTGGGTATCCAGACTCTGGTTATTACGTTTAGCGTTCAGGCTCCGGTCAGTTTCGTTGGATATTCAGACTCCGGTTATTACGTTGAGCGTTCAGGCTCCGGTCAGTTTCGTTGCGTATCCAGACTTCGGTTATTACATTGATCGTTCAGGCTCCGGTCAGTTTCATTGGGTATCCAGACTCCGGTTTTTACGTTGAGTGTTATGGCTCCGGTCAGTTTTGTTGTGTATCCAGACTCCTGTTATTACGTTGAGCGTTTAGGCTCCAGTCAGTTTCATTGGGTATCCAAACTCCGGTTATTACGTTGAGCGTTCAGGCTCCGGTCAGTTTCGTTGGGTATCCAGACTTCGGTTATTACGTTGAGCATTCAAGCTCCGGTCAGTTTCGTTGGGTATCCAGACTCCGGTTATTACGTTGAGCGTTCAGGCTCCGGTCAGTTTCGTTGGGTATCCAGACTCCGGTTATTATGTTGAACGTTCAGGCTCCGGTCAGTTTCGTTGGGTATCCAGACTCCAGTTTTTACATTGAGCGTTCAGGCTCCGGCTAGTTTTGTTGGGTATCCAGACTCCGGTTATTATCTTGAGGTTTCAGGCTCCGGTCAGTTTCGTTGGGTATCCAGACTCCAGTTTTTACGTTGAGCGTTCAGGCTCCGGTCAGTTTTGTTGGGTATCCAGACTCTGGTTATTACGTTGAGCGTTCAAACTCCGGTCAGTTTCGTTGGGTATCCAGGCTCTGGTTATTACGTTGAGCGTTCAGGCTCCGGTTAGTTTCGTTGGGTATCCAGACTTCAGTTATTATGTTGAGCGTTCAGGCTCTGGTCAATTTCGTTGGGTATCCAGACTCTGGTTATTACGTTGAGCGTTCAGGCTCCGGTCAGTTTCGTTTGTTATCCAGACTTCAGTTATTACGTTGAGCGTTCAGGCTCTTGTCAGTTTCGTTGAGTATCCAGATTCCAGTTATTACGTTGAGCGTTCAGGCTTCGGTCAATTTCGTTGGGTATCCAGACTCCGGTTATTACGTTGAACGTTCAGGCTCCGTTCAGTTTCGTTGGGTATCCAGACTCTGGTTATTAAGTTGAGCGTTCAGGCTCTGGTCAGTTTCGTTGGGTATCCAGACTCCAGTTTTTACGTTGAGCGTTCAGGCTCTGGTCAGTTTTGTTGGGTATCCAGACTCCGGTTATTATGTTAAGGGTTCAGGCTCCGGTCAGTTTTGTTGGGTATCCAGGTTTCGGTTATTATGTTGAGCATTCAGGCTTCGTTCAGTTTCGTAGGGTATCCAGACTCCGGTTATTACGTTGAGCGTTCAGGCTCCGGTCAGTTTCGTTGGGTATCCAGACTCTGGTTATTACGTTTAGCGTTCAGGCTCCGGTCAGTTTCGTTGGATATTCAGACTCCCGTTATTACGTTGAGCGTTCAGGCTCCGGTTAGTTTCGTTGCGTATCCAGACTTCGGTTATTACATTGATCGTTCAGGCTCCGGTCAGTTTCATTGGGTATCCAGACTCCGGTTTTTACGTTGAGCGTTCAGGCTCCGGTCAGTTTTGTTGTGTATCCAGACTCCGGTTATTACGTTGAGCGTTTAGGCTCCAGTCAGTTTCATTGGGTATCCAAACTCCGGTTATTACGTTGAGCGTTCAGGCTCCGGTCAGTTTCGTTGGGTATCCAGACTTCAGTTATTACGTTGAGCATTCAAGCTCTGGTCAGTTTCGTTGGGTATCCAGACTCCGGTTATTACGTTGAGCGTTTAGGCTCCGGTCAGTTTCGTTGGGTATCCAGACTCCGGTTATTACGTTGAACGTTCAGGCTCCGGTCAGTTTCGTTGGGTGTCCAGACTCCGGTTATTACGTTGAGCATTCAGGCTCCGACCATTTTCGTTGCGCATCCAGACTCCAGTAATTACATTGTGCGTTCAGGCTCCGGTCAGTTTCGTTGAGTATCCAGACTCCGGTTATTACGTTGAGCGTTCAAGCTCCGTTCAGTTTCGTTGGGTATCCAGACTCCGGTTATTACGTTGAGCGTTCAGGCTCCGGTCAGTTTCGTTGTGTATCCAGATTCCGGTTATTACGCTGAGCGTTCAGGCTCCGGTCAGTTTCGTTGGGTATCCAGACTCCGGTTTTTACGTTGAGCGTTCAGGCTCCTGTCAGTTTTGTTGGGTATCCAGACTCCGGTTATTACGTTGAGCATTCAGGCTCCGGTCAGTTTCGTTGGGTATCCAGACTCCGGTTATTACGTTGAGCGTTCAGGCTCCGGTCAGTTTCGTTGGGTATCCAGACTCCGGTTTTTACGTTGAGCGTTCAGGCTCTGGTCAATTTAGTTGGGTATCCAGACTCCGGTTATTACGTTGAGCATTCAGGCTCCGGTCAGTTTCGTTGGGTATCCAGACTCCGGTTATCACGTTAAGCGTTCAGGCTCCAGTCAGTTTCGTTGGGTAACCAGACTCCGGTTATTACTTTGAGCGTTCAGGCTCCGGTCAGTTTCGTTTGGTATCCAGACTTCAGTTATTACGTTGAGCGTCTAGGCTCGGGTCAGTTTCGTTGGGTATCCAGACTCCGGTTATTAAGTTGAGTGTTTAGGCTCCGGTCAGTTTCATTGGGTATCCAGACTCCAGTTTTTACGTTGAGCGTTCAGGCTCCGGCCAGTTTTGTTGGGTATCCAGACTCCGGTTATTATCTTGAGGTTTCAGGCTCCGGTCAGTTTTGTTGGGTATCCAGACTCCAGTTTTTACGTTGAGCGTTCAGGCTCCGGTCAGTTTTGTTGGGTATCCAGACTCTGGTTATTACGTTGAGCGTTCAAACTCCGGTCAGTTTCGTTGGGTATCCAGGCTCTGGTTATTACGTTGAGCGTTCAGGCTCCGGTTAGTTTCGTTGGGTATCCAGACTTCAGTTATTATGTTGAGCGTTCAGGCTCCGGTCAATTTCGTTGGGTATCCAGACTCCGGTTATTACGTTGAGCGTTCAGGCTCCGGTCAGTTTCGTTTGGTATCCAGACTTCAGTTATTACGTTGAGCGTTCAGGCTCTGGTCAGTTTCGTTGAGTATCCAGATTCCAGTTATTACGTTGAGCGTTCAGGCTTCGGTCAATTTCATTGGGTATCCAGACTCCGGTTATTACGTTGAACGTTCAGGCTCCGGTCAGTTTCGTTGGGTATCCAGACTCCGGTTATTAAGTTGAGCGTTCAGGCTCCGGTCAGTTTCGTTGGGTATCCAGACTCCAGTTTTTACGTTGAGCGTTCAGGGTCCGGTCAGTTTTGTTGGGTATCCAGACTCTGGTTATTATGTTGAGGGTTCAGGCTCCGGTCAGTTTTGTTGGGTATCCAGGTTTCGGTTATTATGTTGAGCATTCAGGCTTCGTTCAGTTTCGTAGGGTATCCAGACTCCGGTTATTACGTTGAGCGTTCAGGCTCCGGTCAGTTTCGTTGGGTATCCAGACTCTGGTTATAACGTTTAGCGTTCAGGCTCCGGTCAGTTTCGTTGGATATTCAGACTCCGGTTATTACGTTGAGCGTTCAGGCTCCGGTCAGTTTCGTTGCGTATCCAGACTTCGGTTATTACATTGATCGTTCAGGCTCCGGTCAGTTTCATTGGGTATCCAGACTCCGGTTTTTACGTTGAGCGTTCAGGCTCCGGTCAGTTTTGTTGTGTATCCAGACTCCGGTTATTACGTTGAGCGTTTAGGCTCCAGTCAGTTTCATTGGGTATCCAAACTCCGGTTATTACGTTGAGCGTTCAGGCTCCGGTCAGTTTCGTTGGGTATCCAGACTTCAGTTATTACGTTGAGCATTCAAGCTCCGGTCAGTTTCGTTGGGTATCCAGACTCCGGTTATTACGTTGAGCGTTTAGGCTCCGGTCAGTTTCGTTGGGTATCCAGACTCCGGTTATTACGTTGAACGTTCAGGCTCCGGTCAGTTTCGTTGGGTGTCCAGACTCCGGTTATTACGTTGAGCATTCAGGCTCCGGTCATTTTCGTTGCGCATCCAGACTCCAGTTATTACATTGTGCGTTCAGGCTCCGGTCAGTTTCGTTGAGTATCCAGACTCCGGTTATTACGTTGAGCGTTCAAGCTCCGTTCAGTTTCGTTGGGTATCCAGACTCCGGTTATTACGTTGAGCGTTCAGGCTCCGGTCAGTTTCGTTGTGTATCCAGATTCCGGTTATTACGCTGAGCGTTCAGGCTCCGGTCAGTTTCGTTGGGTATCCAGACTCCGGTTTTTATGTTGAGCGTTCAGGCTCCTGTCAGTTTTGTTGGGTATCCAGACTCCGGTTATTACGTTGAGCATTCAGGCTCCGGTCAGTTTCGTTGGGAATCCAGACTCCGGTTATTACGTTGAGCGTTCAGGCTCCGGTCAGTTTCGTTGGGTATCCAGACTCCGGTTTTTACGTTGAGCGTTCAGGCTCCGGTCAATTTCGTTGGGTATCCAGACTCCGGTTATTACGTTGAGCATTCAGGCTCCGGTCAGTTTTGTTGGGTATCCAGACTCCGGTTATTACGTTAAGCGTTCAGGCTCTGGTCAGTTTCGTTGGGTAACCAGACTTCGGTTATTACGTTGAGCGTTCAGGCTCCGGTCAGTTTTGTTTGGTATCCAGACTTCAGTTATTACGTTGAGCGTCCAGGCTCCGGTCAGTTTCGTTGGGTATCCAGACTACGGTTATTACGTTGAGCGTTTAGGCTCCGGTCAGTTTCATTGGGTATCTAGACTCCAGTTTTTACGTTGAGCGTTCAGGCTCCGGCCAGTTTTGTTGGGTATCCAGACTCCGGTTATTATGTTGAGGTTTCAGGCTCCGGTCAGTTTCATTGGGTATCCAGACTCCGGTTTTTACGTTGAGCGTTCAGGCTCCGGTCAGTTTCGTTGGGTATCCAGGCTCTGGTTATTACGTTGAGCGTTCAGGCTCCGGTTAGTTTCGTTGGGTATCCAGACTTCAGTTATTATGTTGAGCATTCAGGCTCCGGTCAATTTCGTTGGGTATCCAGACTCTGGTTATTACGTTGAGCGTTCAGGCTCCGGTCAGTTTCGTTTGGTATCCAGACTTCAGTTATTACGTTGAGCGTTCAGGTTCTGGTCAGTTTCGTTGAGTATCCAGATTCCAGTTATTACGTTGAGCGTTCAGGCTTCGGTCAATTTCGTTGGGTATCCAGACTCCGGTTATTACGTTGAACGTTCAGGCTCCGGTCACTTTCGTTGGGTATCCAGACTCCGGTTATTAAGTTGAGCGTTCAGGCTCCGGTCAGTTTCGTTGGGTATCCAGACTCTAGTTTTTACGTTGAGCGTTCAAACTCCGGTCAGTTTCGTTGGGTATCCAGGCTCTGGTTATTACGTTGAGCGTTCAGGCTCCGGTTAGTTTCGTTGGGTATCCAGACTTCAGTTATTATGTTGAGCGTTCAGGCTCCGGTCAATTTCGTTGGGTATCCAGACTCTGGTTATTACGTTGAGCGTTCAGGCTCCGGTCAGTTTCGTTTGGTATCCAGACTTCAGTTATTACGTTGAGCGTTCAGGTTCTGGTCAGTTTCGTTGAGTATGCAGATTCCAGTTATTACGTTGAGCGTTCAGGCTTCGGTCAATTTCGTTGGGTATCCAGACTCCGGTTATTACGTTGAACGTTCAGGCTCCGGTCACTTTCGTTGGGTATCCAGACTCCGGTTATTAAGTTGAGCGTTCAGGCTCCGGTCAGTTTCGTTGGGTATCCAGACTCTAGTTTTTACGTTGAGCGTTCAGGCTCCGGTCAGTTTTGTTGGGTATCCAGACTCCGGTTATTATGTTGAGGGTTCAGGCTCCGGTCAGTTTTGTTGGGTATCCAGGTTTCGGTTATTATGTTGAGCATTCAGGCTTCGTTCAGTTTCGTAGGGTATCCAGACTCCGGTTATTACGTTGAGCGTTCAGGCTCCGGTCAGTTTCGTTGGGTATCCAGACTCTGGTTATTACGTTTAGCGTTCAGGCTCCGGTCAGTTTCGTTGGATATTCATACTCCGGTTATTACGTTGAGCGTTCAGGCTCCGGTCAGTTTCGTTGCGTATCCAGACTTCGGTTATTACATTGATCGTTCAGGCTCCGGTCAGTTTCATTGGGTATCCAGACTCCGGTTTTTACGTTGAGCGTTATGGCTCCGGTCAGTTTTGTTGTGTATCCAGACTCCAGTTATTACGTTGAGCGTTTAGGCTCCAGTCAGTTTTATTGGGTATCCAAACTCCGGTTATTACGTTGAGCGTTCAGGCTCCGGTCAGTTTCGTTGGGTATCCAGACTTCGGTTATTACGTTGAGCATTCAAGCTCCGGTCAGTTTCGTTGGGTATCCAGACTCCGGTTATTACGTTGAGCGTTCAGGCTCCGGTCAGTTTCGTTGGGTATCCAGACTCCGGTTATTATGTTGAACGTTCAGGCTCCGGTCAGTTTCGTTGCGTGTCCAGACTCCGGTTATTACGTTGAGCATTCAGGCTCCGGTCATTTTCGTTGCGCATCCAGACTCTAGTTATTATATTGTGCGTTCAGGCTCCGGTCAGTTTCGTTGTGTATCCAGACTCCGGTTATTACGTTGAGCGTTCAGGCTCCGTTCAGTTTCGTTGGGTATCCAGAATCCGATTATTACGTTGAGCGTTCAGGCTCCGATCAGTTTCGTTGTGTATCCAGATTTCGGTTATTACGCTGAGCGTTCAGGCTCCGGTCAGTTTCGTTGGGTATCCAGACTCCGGTTTTTACGTTGAGCGTTCAGGCTCCTGTCAGTTTTGTTGGGTATCCAGACTCCGGTTATTACGTTGAGCATTCAGGCTCCGGTCAGTTTCGTTGGGTATCCAGACTCCGGTTATTACATTGAGCGTTCAGGCTCCGGTCAGTTTCGTTGGGTATCCAGACTCCAGTTTTTATGTTGAGCGTTCAGGCTCCGGTCAATTTCGTTGGGTATCCAGACTCCAGTTATTATGTTGAGCATTCAGGCTCCGGTCAGTTTCGTTGGGTATCCAGACTCCGATTATTACGTTAAGCGTTCAGGCTTCGGTCAGTTTCGTTGGGTAACCAGACTTCGGTTATTACGTTGAGCGTTCAGGCTCCGGTCAGTTTCGTTTGGTATCCAGACTTCAGTTATTACGTTGAGCGTCCAGGCTCCGGTCAGTTTCGTTGGGTATCCAGACTCCGGTTATTACGTTGAGCGTTTAGGCTCCTGTCTGTTTCATTGGGTATCCAGACTCCAGTTTTTACGTTGAGCGTTCAGGCTCCGACCAGTTTTGTTGGGTATCCAGACTCCGGTTATTATGTTGAGGTTTCAGGCTCCGGTCAGTTTTGTTGGGTATCCAGACTCCGGTTTTTACGTTGAGCGTTCAGGCTCCGGTCAGTTTTGTTGGGTATCCAGACTCTGGTTATTACGTTGAGCGTTCAAACTCCGGTCAGTTTCGTTGGGTATCCAGGCTCTGGTTATTACGTTGAGCGTTCAGGCTCCGGTCAGTTTCCTTTGGTATCCAGACTTCAGTTATTACGTTGAGCGTTCAGGCTCTGGTCAGTTTCGTTGAGTATCCAGATTCCAGTTATTACGTTGAGCGTTTAGGCTTCGGTCAATTTCGTTGGGTATCCATACTCCGGTTATTACGTTGAACGTTCAGGCTCCGGTCAGTTTCGTTCGGTATCCAGACTCCGGTTATTAAGTTGAGCGTTCAGGCTCCGGTCAGTTTCGTTGGGTATCCAGACTCCAGTTTTTACGTTGAGCGTTCAGGCTCCGGTCAGTTTTGTTGGGTATCCAGACTCCGGTTATTATGTTGAGGGTTCAGGCTCCGGTCAGTTTTGTTGGGTATCCAGGTTTCGGTTATTATGTTGAGCATTCAGGCTTCGTTCAGTTTCGTAGGGTATCCAGACTCCGGTTATTACGTTGAGCGTTCAGGCTCCGGTCAGTTTCGTTGCGTATCCAAACTTCGGTTATTACATTGATCGTTTAGGCTCCGGTCAGTTTCATTGGGTATCCAGACTCCGGTTTTTACGTTGAGCGTTCAGGCTCCGGTCAGTTTCGTTGGGTATCCAGACTTCGGTTATTACGTTGAGCATTCAAGCTCCGGTCAGTTTCGTTGGGTAACCAGACTCCGGTTATTACGTTGAGCGTTCAGGCTCCGGTCAGTTTCGTTGGGTATCCAGACTCCGGTTTTTACGTTGAGCGTTCAGGCTCCGGTCAGTTTTGTTGGGTATCCAGACTCTGGTTATTACGTTGAGGGTTCAAACTCCGGTCAGTTTCGTTGGGTATCCAGGCTCTGGTTATTACGTTGAGCGTTCAGGCTCCGGTTAGTTTCGTTGGGTATCCAGACTTCAGTTATTATGTTGAGCGTTCAGGCTCCGGTCAATTTCGTTGGGTATCCAGACTCTGGTTATTACGTTGAGCGTTCAGGCTCCGGTCAGTTTCCTTTGGTATCCAGACTTCAGTTATTACGTTGAGCGTTCAGGCTCTGGTCAGTTTCGTTGAGTATCCAGATTCCAGTTATTACGTTGAGCGTTTAGGCTTCGGTCAATTTCGTTGGGTATCCATACTCCGGTTATTACGTTGAACGTTCAGGCTCCGGTCAGTTTCGTTCGGTATCCAGACTCCGGTTATTAAGTTGAGCGTTCAGGCTCCGGTCAGTTTCGTTGGGTATCCAGACTCCAGTTTTTACGTTGAGCGTTCAGGCTCCGGTCAGTTTTGTTGGGTATCCAGACTCCGGTTATTATGTTGAGGGTTCAGGCTCCGGTCAGTTTTGTTGGGTATCCAGGTTTCGGTTATTATGTTGAGCATTCAGGCTTCGTTCAGTTTCGTAGGGTATCCAGACTCCGGTTATTACGTTGAGCGTTCAGGCTCCGGTCAGTTTCGTTGCGTATCCAAACTTCGGTTATTACATTGATCGTTTAGGCTCCGGTCAGTTTCATTGGGTATCCAGACTCCGGTTTTTACGTTGAGCGTTCAGGCTCCGGTCAGTTTCGTTGGGTATCCAGACTTCGGTTATTACGTTGAGCATTCAAGCTCCGGTCAGTTTCGTTGGGTAACCAGACTCCGGTTATTACGTTGAGCGTTCAGGCTCCGGTCAGTTTCGTTGGGTATCCAGACTCCGGTTTTTACGTTGAGCGTTCAGGCTCCGGTCAGTTTTGTTGGGTATCCAGACTCTGGTTATTACGTTGAGCGTTCAAACTCCGGTCAGTTTCGTTGGGTATCCAGGCTCTGGTTATTACGTTGAGCGTTCAGGCTCCGGTTAGTTTCGTTGGGTATCCAGACTTCAGTTATTATGTTGAGCGTTCAGGCTCCGGTCAATTTCGTTTGGTATCCAGACTCTGGTTATTACGTTGAGCGTTCAGGCTCCGGTCAGTTTCCTTTGGTATCCAGACTTCAGTTATTACGTTGAGCGTTCAGGCTCTGGTCAGTTTCGTTGAGTATCCAGATTCCAGTTATTACGTTGAGCGTTTAGGCTTCGGTCAATTTCGTTGGGTATCCATACTCCGGTTATTACGTTGAACGTTCAGACTCCGGTCAGTTTCGTTCGGTATCCAGACTCCGGTTATTAAGTTGAGCGTTCAGGCTCCGGTCAGTTTCGTTGGGTATCCAGACTCCAGTTTTTACGTTGAGCGTTCAGGCTCCGGTCAGTTTTGTTGGGTATCCAGACTCCGGTTATTATGTTGAGGGTTCAGGCTCCGGTCAGTTTTGTTGGGTATCCAGGTTTCGGTTATTATGTTGAGCATTCAGGCTTCGTTTAGTTTCGTAGGGTAACCAGACTCCGGTTATTACGTTGAGCGTTCAGGCTCCGGTCAGTTTCGTTGCGTATCCAAACTTCGGTTATTACATTGATCGTTTAGGCTCCGGTCAGTTTCATTGGGTATCCAGACTCCGGTTTTTACGTTGAGCGTTCAGGCTCCGGTCAGTTTCGTTGGGTATCCAGACTTCGGTTATTACGTTGAGCATTCAAGCTCCGGTCAGTTTCGTTGGGTAACCAGACTCCGGTTATTACGTTGAGCGTTCAGGCTCCGGTCAGTTTCGTTGGGTATCCAGACTCCGGTTATTACGTTGAACGTTCAGGCTCCGGTCAGTTTCGTTGGGTGTCCAGACTCCGGTTATTACGTTGAGCATTCAGGCTCCGGTCATTTTCGTTGCGCATCCAGACTCCAGTTATTACATTGTGCGTTCAGGCTCCGGTCAGTTTCGTTGAGTATCCAGACTCCGGTTATTACGTTGAGCGTTCAGACTCCGTTCAGTTTCGTTGGATATCCAGACTCCGGTTATTACGTTGAGCGTTCAGGCTCCGGTCAGTTTCGTTGTATATCCAGATTCCGGTTATTACGCTGAGCGTTCAGGCTCCGGTCAGTTTCGTTGGGTATCCAGACTCTGGTTTTTACGTTGAGCGTTCAGGCTCCTGTCAGTTATTTTGGGTATCCAGACTCCGGTTATTACGTTGAGCATTCAGGCTCCGGTCAGTTTCGTTGGGTATCCAGACTCCGGTTATTACGTTGAGCGTTCAGGCTCCGGTCAGTTTCGTTGGGTATCCAGACTCCGGTTTTTACATTGAGCGTTCAGGCTCCGGTCAATTTCGTTGGGTATCCAGACTCCGGTTATTACGTTGGGCATTCAGGCTCCGGTCAGTTTCGTTGGGTATCCAGACTCCGGTTATTACGTTAAGCGTTCAGGCTCCGGTCAGTTTCGTTGGGTAACCAGACTTCGGTTATTACGTTGAGCGTTCAGGCTCCGGTCAGTTTCGTTTGTATCCAGACTTCAGTTATTACGTTGAGCGTCCAAGCTCCGGTCAGTTTCGTTGGGTATCCAGACTCCGGTTATTACGTTGAGCGTTTAGGCTCCGGTCAGTTTCATTGGGTATCCAGACTCCAGTTTTTACGTTGAACGTTCAGGCTCCGGCCAGTTTTGTTGGGTATCCAGACTCCGGTTATTATGTTGAGGTTTCAGGCTCCGGTCAGTTTCGTTGGGTATCCAGACTCCGGTTTTTATGTTGAGCGTTCAGGCTCCGGTCAATTTCGTTGGGTATCCAGACTCCGGTTATTACGTTGAGCATTCAGGCTCCGGTCAGTTTCGTTGGGTATCCAGACTCCGGTTATTACGTTAAGCGTTCAGGCTCCGGTCAGTTTCGTTGGGTAACCAGACTTCGGTTATTACGTTGAGCGTTCAGGCTCCGGTCAGTTTCGTTTGGTATCCAGACTTCAGTTATTACGTTGAGCGTCCAGGCTCCGGTCAGTTTCGTTGGGTATCCAGACTCCGGTTATTACGTTGAGCGTTTAGGCTCCGGTCTGTTTCATTGGGTATCCAGACTCCAGTTTTTATGTTGAGCGTTCAGGCTCCGACCAGTTTTGTTGGGTATCCAGACTCCGGTTATTATGTTGAGGTTTCAGGCTCCGGTCAGTTTTGTTGGGTATCCAGACTCCGGTTTTTACGTTGAGCGTTCAGGCTCCGGTCAGTTTTGTTGGGTATCCAGACTCTAGTTATTACGTTGAGCGTTCAAACTCTGGTCAGTTTCGTTGGGTATCCAGGCTCTGGTTATTACGTTGAGCGTTCAGGCTCCGGTTAGTTTCGTTGGGTATCCAGACTTCAGTTATTATGTTGAGCGTTCAGGCTCCGGTCAATTTCGTTGGGTATCCAGACTCCGGTTATTACGTTGAGCGTTCAGGCTCCGGTCAGTTTCGTTTGGTATCCAGACTTCAGTTATTACGTTGAGCGTTAAGGCTCTGGTCAGTTTCGTTGAGTATCCAGATTCCAGTTATTACGTTGAGCGTTTAGGCTTCGGTCAATTTCGTTGGGTATCCAGACTCCGGTTATTACGTTGAACATTCAGGCTCCGGTCAGTTTCGTTCGGTATCCAGACTCCGGTTATTAAGTTGAGCGTTCAGGCTCCGGTCAATTTCGTTGGGTATCCAGACTCCAGTTTTTACGTTGAGCGTTCAGGCTCCGGTCAGTTTTGTTGGGTATCCAGACTCCGGTTATTATGTTGAGGGTTCAGGCTCCGGTCAGTTTTGTTGGGTATCCAGGTTTCGGTTATTATGTTGAGCATTCAGGCTTCGTTCAGTTTCATAGGGTATCCAGACTCCGGTTATTACGTTGAGCGTTCAGGCTCCGGTCAGTTTCGTTGCGTATCCAAACTTCGGTTATTACATTGATCGTTTAGGCTCCGGTCAGTTTCATTGGGTATCCAGACTCCGGTTTTTACGTTGAGCGTTCAGGCTCCGGTCAGTTTCGTTGGGTATCCAGACTTCGGTTATTACGTTGAGCATTCAAGCTCCGGTCAGTTTCGTTGGGTAACCAGACTCCGGTTATTACGTTGAGCGTTCAGGCTCCGGTCAGTTTCGTTGGGTATCCAGACTCCGGTTATTACGTTGAACGTTCAGGCTCCG